>CM060676.1:156129217-156729217 GCA_030686995.1 Artemisia argyi
TCATTCTCCACCCTCTCTTACCCTACCCTCATACTCCCGTTTCATTCTATGTTTGTTTTATGTTTTTGTTATTTTTGATTTATTAGCTTAAGTCGAGTCGAGTCTTGGCTTAGCAACACCATATTGTACATGTAATTAACAAAGATGATAAACATATCCACCTCGTCCCATATGTTGACAATTACGTAACACCATTACTAGCAACGCCATATATAGTTTGACTTCATTTAGTAACACCATTACGTGCTACTATTATGTCACACTTACTGTTAAAAGCATTATGTTGACAATTTTACGCGATAAATATCGTTTATATGATTTATAATGATCCCTGCCAATCTCCCCCGTTTTCATATATGTTTGATGAATATATGGTTGTTATTTCATGTCATGTTATCTATGCATAGGTTTTGACTTGATATGGTAGTATCCACAATAAGTCATAATGTGAAGTGGATGATATCTTTATAAGTTGCTTGATAAATTATTTAGAAAAATACATGACTGATCTTGAAAAGTGCTATTAGTGAAGTAAAAGGATGATTTTACTTTCTTAAAGGTAAATGCATACTTTTATTTACGTCTCTAATGATAAGGTACATTTCATAAACAATGAAGCTCTTGTTTCCATCAACAATCCTTAAAGAGTATTATTGTCAACATTTTTAATTACTTGGGTTTAATTGGAATATATAGAAACAGAATCATATATGATTTGATTTTAACGAATCATATATGATTTTTACAACTCATATATGATTTTTACAAATCATATATGATTTTTCTGGACAGAAATTTTGAAAAAAAAGTTCGCCGAAAGTATATAACAATGCATATCTATAGAAAAATGATTTAATTCTCATCGCGATGGTATTGTTTTTGTAGTTTGAAGATTTACCGTTTGCAAGATATTTTGTTTTATAAAAAAAGATTAAAAATAAAAATAGGTGGGTATGATTGATTCATTAGTTATATTGCAAATATGAGATCTATATTGATATCATCTCAAAACTGACATAGCCCATTGATTATTTAAGGGTAAATTGCAGAAAAAAATATCACATTAAAGTCAATTTGAATTTTAGGCACACAATTATTATTAATTTTTTTCTCAATTTAAGGTATTGAAGTTATTTTTGTGTGCAAGGTAAGGTTTCTTCGAATTTTCAAAAAAGATTATCGAGCATAATTTTAGCCGAAATGATTTTTAAATGCTCAATTATAACTATATATCACATTAGTTTATCAATTCATGAGATAAAATGACCGGTATCATCTTTCGAAAAGTCGTAAAAACCTTACATTACAAAAAAAAAAAAAATAATAAAAATAAAACTTTGATATCTTTAATTGAGGAAAAAAAAGTTGAGCACCTTAAATTCGTATTGGCCTTAATTATAATACGTTTTTGGGGTTAAATAAAATTTGTGCCACACATATATATTTTTCATGGATTTGTTTAGGATCAGTCGATAGTGCCAACTGCCAACCCAGGAGATGCTTTGGACATGCAGAATGCAAATGGTTTAGTGAAGGCGTAGATATGATGGTTTAGAAAAAGGCAGAATAAACGGGATTAAACGGGATTGGGATGTACTCACTCTGTTTCGTTCTAAATTAATAGCTCACGTTTCTTTTTAAGAATGACTCAATTTAATTGTTTATTACGAAAAATAGATAGTGAATTTTGATCGAGTTTACCATATTATCTTTAGTTGAAGTTAATATTACAAACTTTAAATAAGACAATAATTAATTAGTTAAAAGTAAAACTGTAATTTTACAAAAACTTAAACAATAATAATTATGTTTTTTTAAACTGTTTATTGTCGATAGATAATTATTTTAGGATGGATGGAGTAATACCCGATACCTTCTAATATAAGACTCAATTCCAAGAAATACTAACATTGTGTTTTTGAGTTAAAATTTGAGGAGAAAATAAAGAAAATTTAATGTTTTATTTATTTTATTTTATTTATTTACTAGTTATAATGCACGCGCACGCGCGAGTTTTTTATTTATTTTTTTTTATTTTTTTTTTAAATTTTTTGAATCATATATTTTTATTTATTAAAAAACAAATAATTTAATCTTTGTTTTGTTTGATTTATGATGTTTAATTATAGTTTTTTATTATTAAAGATAATTTTTTAAAAATTTTAATCCTTTTATTAATTGTATCTTATCTATATTTTTTGTATTTATCTTCTACTTGTGTTATGGATAAATATAAAATACTACCTAATAAGAAAATAATCTTTTTTTAAATAAAATTATTACTAAATAAGGTATGAATCCATTTTTTGAAATGAAAAATTCTCAATAGGGGTTTTATTTTATTATATAAAAGTTTTTTATTTTTTTAAGTTAGCCTACTTTCTCGCGCGACCTTCGCTTTCTTTTATTCCACTTGGTTTCTTAATTATGTTACGTAAATTTTGTACGTAGGCAGTTAATGATTTTGTACGTAGGCAGTTAATGATTTCGTGTAGAAAAATGTCGGTATATTCGGTTTCGACCCCCCAAAATTTCGGTATTACCCGAAAAATAGCTTTAGGAAAAAAAATTAGATCCCGACCCCCCACTGAAAAACTTCTAGCTTCGCCACTGCCGCTAGTGTCCTTTTTCTTTGTCCCTGAATGTAAAACATATATACACTTCATAATCGATGTTTCTTATGAAATACAGTTACTTGAAAGATCATGTCGTCTCTCAGCCCATCAATGGAAGACTTACCAGGAAATGTGATAGCCGATATTCTCTCAAGGCTTCCTGTTAAGACAATCATCCATTGCAAGTGCGTTTGCAAGAATTGGTATGGATATGTTTCAGAATCTTATTTTGTTAATCTGCATCTCTCGAGATCACCTGCAGGCGTCATGATTCATCATAACTGTCAGCCAGTGAGTTTTAGAGACAGCCGTGTGGACGAACCAGGCGTGTTGAAGTGGTTGGAGACTGAACGCGAGGGTGATGACACACGTTTACACCATGATCCTGTCACGAGTGTTGATCTCAACCTTGAACCTACTTTTCACAATACTAGTCTACTTCAAGTGGGTTCAGTCAACGGGTTGGTCTGTTTGTGGCAATATTTTAACTATCACGACAACACTTATATATGCAATCCAATCACCAGAGAATACATGATCCTTTCTAGGCAACGATACTATAGAGAAGAGAAATATGCAACAATCGTTTATGGTTTTGGAGTCGGGTTACTGACAAAGGAATACAAAGTGATACGGATTTTCCAAACAGATTTACAACCATACCTTACCTCAGTTCGGCCTCGTCTAATTGAAGCTGAAATTTACACCCTTGGCACAGGCCAATGGAGATCTCTTGGTCATGTTCCTTACTGGATTACGGAGTTCCAGAATGGACCTTTTTTGAATGGGTGTGTTCATTGGACTTTTCGTGATGAACCTTCTCCTGAAGGGTTTTATGCTTTTGATTTCGACAAAGAGACCTTTCATTTATTTCCATCACCCCCTTATGAAGAAAGACATGGTAATATTCGTTGGCAAAGTTTGGGAGTCTTAAAAGGTTTCTTATGTCAATGTGATTCATCTGCTGTTAAATTTACGATTTGGGTGATGAAGGAATACGGGATTAAGAAATCTTGGCATAAAGAGGTGGTGATCAAGCAAAGTATCAGCCTGGATTGGTTGGTACGTGAACCTGTGACTGTATTGGAGGGTTTAGAAGATGGAACAATTCTGATGTTACTTCGTGATAATTGTTAGTTGATATATTGTCCTCGGTAGAAAACAATTCAAAAAAGAGAAATGTTTAGAATATTCTTTACTGGAATGGCTTATCGTCCTAGCTTTATCAAACTCCAGACATTCGAATCAGAAAAAGTACATTTCCTCTAAAGGTCAATAATTTCTTTTACCTTGAACTTCCATTGTAGTGTTTGTAATAATTTTCATTTTAATTCAGTAAGTGACTTTTAATTGTTTGACATATACAAATACCATCCATCACTTCAGGAATATAGTTTACTGTCGTTATGCCTATATCGTGAACATGTCAAATGGCCAAAAACATACTTATAGCATATCAAAGCCCATGATTAGTGAAACTTGAATTTTGGGATATAAAAGATTTGTTGGCGAGCAATGGAACAATTAAGACATACAACAACTACACATTTATGTATGTATGTATGTTTGCATTCAGACTTAAGACACATAAATTTGGTTAATGACATTGTCTCTGTGTAATATATATGTAGGTGCAGCCATGCAGATGTCCCATTGGAGGTTGGAGCAAATAAACAAAAACCAACAGTTCGGTCAATAAAATAGAAAGTAGGTCTATGAATTGCACGTGTTAAGAGACGACATTAATAAAGTGTGCCACGATCCTTCTTCTCTTACAGCGACAAAAGGATTAACATTTATGGTTTGTAGGTTATTGTGTTCTTGTTTTGGTGCAATTTGGGATTTTTCGAAATTGTTATCTATGGTTTGTTGGTCATCTGTTAAACAGCTGAAATATCTAAGTGATGATTTTAAAACACAATGATTCAGGTGTTTTTCCTACAAAAACACTAAAGAAACAATAAGCATTAGTATTATTTTGGGTTAATAATATTTTAACCCTTATAGCATAATTTTATTAGTATATGTACATTACCTTTACCATGACTGTGAATTTTGCTGATATCAGCATAATTATCAAATAAGTTCTGATGAAATGGTTACTAACATGTGCACAAAAGAGGACAGAATATAAACTACTTGATCTTTAGTATGTAAAAGATAAGTCCGAAAAAACGAACACTACCGGGAAATCGAACTTTTTGCGGGTGGCGGGGCATGCTTATCGGGTTAGAAGTGATAATATAAATGGAAATCTTTAGGCAAGTTCATTTCACAGGATGTTTAAAAAAGAATAGGGGGAAGAATAATTTGGTATATTTATATAAAGTTGATGATGTTTAGTTATCTTTAAAAAGTTTTAATCGTCTTTATGAACTACATGATTTTCATGTGGCTGTTTAAATACTATTTTCGTTTAGGGAGTATATTAGCTACAATTTTTTGTAGCTAATTGGCTAAAATTTTATATTTTAAATGTGGGTCCCTGATTCATTTTGTGAGTCCTGATTTTTTTTTCTATGGTCCTGATTGGTTGCTAGTGTACTTTTATGAAGGATTGTAGCCAATTTGTTACAAAAATTGTAGCCAATATATCCTTTCGTTTAATATTATATTCAGAAAGACTATTATCATCATGAGTCATGAATCCTTGCAATATACTTGAAGAATTTTGATAAATAGAAATATCTAATGACTTGGGTCTTCTCCTTTAAAAATCAGATTGCTTTTTCACAACCACGATCTAGCAAGTGTCATTCGTAGAGAAAATTTCTAACATATATCGCAAATTTTTTAAAACTCAAAAAGACAAATCTGAACACTCATTTTTTTCATCAAATAAAAAAAAAATTACTTCAATTTTTCATTTTAAAAATTAAATATCTCACAAATCATTAATCGTTAATTAAAATAAATCATACTATGGCGACGAGAATTAAATCATCTTCTATAAAGGAACACTTGTATATACTTTCGACGAACTTGTATATACTTTCGACAAACTTTTTTTTTAAGGTTTTTTTGTGGGTGTTGAAGTTACCGTATAAAAAAATCACATATGATTCTTAAAATCATAGTTGATTAGTTATTTTAAAAATCACATGTGATTTGTGAAGTAACACCACAACAAATCACATGTGATTTTTCTGAGTGCAATTTAAAAAAATAATAATAAAAAAAATAAAAAAAAGAAAACCTCGAGAGTAAAATTCGTCGAAAGTATATCGAAATGACCGTCTACAGAAAGATAAAAAAATTTATCGTCGCGATGGTGTATTTTTCGTAGTTTGACGATTCAGCGTTTGCAAAATATAGTATTTTAAAGAAAAAGGTGAAAACTAAGTTTTTTGTTTAATGAAAAAATTGATGGTCATAATTTGTCCATTTAACTTTTAAAAAATTTATGATTTATATTGATCTAACCTCTCATTCATATGTGTGTTGAACTCTCAAATGACACCGTATATCTTTTCAAAAAAGAAATGGATGTATAATGCGCGTGTCTTGTTAAAAAAAAGTGGGGGCATTCCAAGCTTCCATAAGTAAAAAGCCGCACAAAATTCGTAATCGCGATAAGGTGTGTTACAAGTCACGATGTTTCCTTAAAGATGAGATAAATGTAGGGAAAATACTATCGTGAACTAGAAGGTTAGATATGGAATGAAGAGAACATATAATAAGGGATTGACACTATTTTAATACAATATCTGAATCTCGTTTTAAATACCAATAACCAATTACACACAATTGTCACAAGGAGCACATTCTAGCCCAAGAAGAGAGCAAAACACAAAGGTGTTTTGTTATGTTCAACCGAGACTCACACTCACCCATGGTAAACAAAGGCCGAAATCATCTTGTCAAAAACAAAAGACCCACTTCTAGTTCTAGGGTAGCCGTTTATGAAAGAGTCCAATCTTCGTCTCTACGAGTTTCTACTACTAACCAGCATTTTGGCTACTAAGTCATATAACCGTTTCCTAGAAAGGCGTATCTAGAAAGCACTTTCTATTGGCATTATCGTTTGAAAAATTATATTCGACGATTCGTAAGGAGAAGAGAAGATGGGCGAAAAGACTTGAATATATCCCCGCGTTCAAAAGAACACGTCACGATCCGCTAATTTGATAACTATTTGGTTGTTTAACATAATATTTTAGCGTTATTTGCAATTAAAAAATAACTGGTGGGTTTAGCTTAATTTTTGGGCAATTCTCTTTAGACTCTTTCATCATGAGAAGAATAAGCTTAAACTACGCAAGTGTGCATCTTGTACCGACCAAACCAACGTCGATTTCAATTAATCTGTATTAAAAAGGGATAAACAAATGTATTAGAATGTATGAGATTATTAAAGAAAGGAAATGATTTGCACACTTTTAATATTGATCTATAGGTAACATTAAAGGTGTTGGCACCCAACTCGTGTTGGGCCAGTTCACTCACCTTTGCTAGTTTGTGTATTTGGTTTGTTTGTTTGTTTGTTTTATTTATTTTAAATGTGTGTTGTGTGTGAGTGTTGTATTTTTATTGGGTATGATGGGTTTTAAAAGACAGGCGATTTGCATATTTTCATATTTGATTGGGACACTTCAAGATGTGTATTAAACACTTATATTGTAAATAAAAAATGCTTTAACTGTTTGTACATTGAGTGTTCCAATCAAATTTATGAGTGTGCCAATCACCACCCGTTTCAAAAAGGGTGTTTTAGCTTGAGTTATGATGAAGGGGGTATTTTGACGTGTGAGTTAGTTGGTGATATGACACAAAAAATGAGTTTTGACATGTCAGTATGTCACCATATCCGGTGCTTTTATATGCTATAGATAGTTGTACTTTATATTCCGATTTTTTTATTTATACCATTAGGCATGCTAATGGGCGTTGCCCACTGACCACAACCCACCAAAGTGTAGTGCGTCGCCTGACGATTTTTTGAAAGCTTCAGTTGCTTGGCCGACCGAAACAAGTGCACTATCTCCTCTTTATTGTTTAACCGTCTGACTATTTAAAAAAAGATTTTTTTTAATACCCCACTTATTCTATATAAAAGTATAAAACCCCACTTTATTTTAATTTATGAATACAAGTTTAAGTTAAAAAAAAATGGGGGTGGCTTTTGTGGTCACCACTAGCTAGTTATGATTGGGTGGAGTTGCGAAGAGAGAAAAATGAGGTGACGAGATTGCTTGGGTGAAGGAGTGGTTAGCATTGGTCTTACCGTGTGTTAATAAAAATGAAAGTGTGCATATATATATATATATATATATATATATATATATATATATATATATATATATATATATATATATATATATATATATATACTTCTTACCACTTCTTATTTTAATTTACTTCTTACTGGATCCCTACTCTATATATAGAGTTAGGATCAAATAAGAAGATTACTTAAAATAAGAAGGAATAAGAAGAACTATAACTACAAATCCGAGATGCACTGACCTAAATTAGATGCATCCCTATAATCTTAGATGGATTATAACACACCATAGTGTGTTTTCAAGCTTTTAATCAGATGCATATACGTATATTAGATGCATTTCATGATTTTTTTTTTCTTTTGCACGTGCCAAAATCATGAAAATCAATTTGCACCATCTATACATCAAATTGAAACTCACCTTAGCTATGGCCCAATCATATCATAATAAAATAAACTCAAAGTTAAGACTCAAGTAGTGTATGTGGATGGCCTACCAACGTATTAGTTGAAACTTATGCAAATATCGAGTATTTTAGAACTTACTAGATGCCAATTGTGCCAAATAAATATTTACTTGGTAATAATAAGAATTTGAGGACCTGTGTTGAAATAACCATTTTGCTCCTATCTAACAATGCCAAAAGTTCTTTATAAATCTAACTTTTACCATAGAACCTATCAAGCAATCTTAGCCATTCATTTTTTTTATCAAAATAAAAAAATAAACTTCCACCTTTTTTTAAAACTTAAATATTTTGTAAACCGTAAATCGTCAAGCTACAAAAAAAATACATCGCGACGAGAATTAAATTATCTTTCTATAGACATGCATTGTTATATATTTTCGACGATTTTTTTTTTAATTTCCGCCCAGAAAGAATTATATATGATTCTTTACGAATCATATATGATTCGTAAAAATCATATATGATTCGATTCTTACGAATCATATATGATTCTTACGAATCATATATGATTCGTAAAGAAACATATATGAGTTGTTTTACGAATTATATATGATTCTTTCTGGGCGGAAATTAAAAAAAAATCGTCGAAAGTATATAACAATGCATATCTATACAAAGATGATTTAATTCTCGTCGCGATGGTATTTTTTTTGTAGCTTGAAGATTTACCATTTAAAAGATATGTTGTTTTGAAAAAAAAGGTAGAAAATATAAATGGGTGGCTATGATTGGTTGATAGTTTCTATGGCATGTCTGGGTTTTTCATGGATCTCAACTCATCTAATGATAAGGTGCAAATCTCCAACTCCAGTAAAGAATATTTGTCAACATTTTTAATTACTTGGAATTACTTGGAATTCATTTTTAGTGCATGGATCATATGATACTTATATATGTAAACATCTTTGTAAAGACTATAGTATAACATTGAATTACTCTTGAGTTTTCAACTTCTGCCTACATGGTTGAATAGATCATATTGTTATGTTGAGTATATTTCCAAATAATGTACTAAAAAATTCGAATTGAGAAATAGTGGATAGGCGACGTTAGATTGGTTCTACCTTGATTCTATTGGAATAAAGTATTCGTGATTTTACTACCTTTATTTCATTATTATGTCGCATGCATGATTTAGTTGTACCCCTCGTTTTAAGACATACCACACTTTAAGCATTTTAGGTAAGGAATTGTAAGAAGCATAATATTATGACGACATTCTGCAACGACAAACGAAATGAAATATTTATCAATCCAACCGATACCATTGATTAGGTATTCAACACAGAAAACCCACAATACGGCAAGGCGATACAAGCCTTGCCGCACAACTGAAGAGGTCTGAAAGCATGGAAGTTGTTGCAAACGCCGCAGCCAACCACACGTGACAAACCAAACACCACTCATCCACCTTTACGGTCAACATCCCCGAAGCCACCAGGCTAGAAGCCACCCGTTGGGCTCAAGACCAAACAAGCAACCAATAGCCAAAACAGCCCCATAATGCCCCGAACGATAGGAAAATCAGGAATGTAAACCGTCATCAGGAAGGAAGGGTCCATCAGGAAGGGTCCATGGGGTACCGTCGCTTGTAAGAACCGTTGCATCATCGCTTGCTTACGTATATCCGCGTAGAAGAAACCGATCCCTCATGTTGCTCGCGCAACAAAGACCGAACAACTCCATAGCTATGCCATAGATCAAAAGCAAGGCTCAATCTACGCATGGACGCAATAGACCTAAAGCAAAGCTTAATCTACGCACGGTAACATCATCGTCAGACCAAGTCACCTAAAGAAACGAGTCCCTTCACCTTAACAACCGCGTACGAGTGAGTCAAACCAGCAAACGCAAGCAACAAATCGTCACGTTTGCAAAGTGATGGATTCAAATCACTAACGAGGCATGAGAGACCGGTCCAGACACGCGCATATCGGTAAGCAATTACAGGATTTCAAATTCCAGTCAGCAACGTTTCCCACAAGCGACGGTACCCATCACGAGCTTGGTAACCAAGCAAGCCCGATTGACGACGATCCAGGAAGATAATCACTGAAACCGTCATCACGGGCTTGAGATTATCAAAAGATAATCTACTCCCGGGTTGGAGGGACGAATACGCGACCAAATCTTGCCGACACTCTTGCCTAACTCTTTCACGATTTGGGTCTCTTCGGGTCACCGTCGCTTTCTCGTTAGGGTACAGCATCAAGGCTTGAATTTCTATCAAGCCCCACAGGTGCGTGCAAGCCCACACCGATTAAGAGGGCGTATTTGCCTTCGACTTAATGCACGGAGCACACAACGGTGGTTCCATAGGCCGACCGGTGCCCGCACATCATTGCCTCCAAATACTCCACCCCCTATATATACTTATTGGACAAAAACTTAAGTGACAGGAACAGACATTGATTTTTTGAGGAATCATACTTTTCCTCCAAGTCGCTACGACGGGCCGAGAAACCATCGGGGCAGGTTTACGTCGGTCCGAGAAACCTTCCCCGAAGGTCTAAGACGAGCCGAGGAACCTTGGTCTCTTCGGGGGGATCCTTCTTCGGTCTACGACGTGCCTAGGAACCATCGGAGAAGGTCTACGACGGCCGAGAAACCTTGGTCGAAGGTCTACGACGTCGAGGAACCTTGATCGCTTCGGGACAGGTCTACGTCGGGTCCTGGAATGTTGGTCGCTTCAAGGGCTGCTTCGGAGGAGCCATGGTCGGTCTAAGTCGGGTCGAAGAATATTGATCGCTTCCGAGGTCGCTCTAGTAACCTCGTATCGTCTAGGCTCCCCTCCCCTTTCTCGGGCACCAAGGTAAACGAGTCACCAAGCTCACCAGGGTACCCCCTATATATACTTATTGGACGAAAACTTAAGTGACATGAACAGACATTGATTTTCTGAGGAATCATACTTTTTCACCCAGGTCGCTACGACGGCCTAGGAACCGTCGGGGAAGGTTTACGTCGGGCCTAGGAACATTGATCGAAGGTCTACGATGGCCGAGGAACCTTAGTCGCTTCGTAAGAGGCCTCGTAGTTCAACGTCGGCCTGGGAATCATCAGCGCAGAATTACGTCGGCCTAGTAAAGTCGGTCTACGACGTCGAGGAACCTTCAAAGTAGCATAACTTTTGACTCGGGCGTCGGATTGAGGTGCTTTTTTTTTGAAGTTTCATATTTTTTCGAGATCTATCCGATGGCGTCGATGGATTTACGTGACGATTGTCACTTTAGTGTGACCAATGATATTTTGTGTTCTTAATATCAACGAACCACTTTGAGAATGATAGATATTTTTTCGGCACATAATATTTGAGCTTGGCATGATCGAAAAGTCTCGGGTTTTATGTGTATTCGCTACATAATAGGCCTCGTCGTTCAACGTCGGTCTGGGAATCGTCGGGGCAGAGTTACGTCGGCCTAGGAAAGTCGGTCTACGACGTCGAGGAACCTTGATCGCTTCGTAATAGGCCTCGTCTTCAACGTCGGTCTGGGAATCGTCGGGGCAGAGTTACGTCGGCCTAGGAAAGTCGGTCTTCGACGTCGAGGAACCTTGGTCGCTTCGTAATAGGCCTCGTCGTCAATGTCGGTTTAGGAATCGTCGGGGCAGAGTTACGTCGGCCTAGGAAAGTCGGTCTACGACGTCGAGGAACCTTGGTCGCTTCATAATAGGCCTCGTCGTTCAACGTTGGTCTCGGAATTGTCAGGGCAGAGTTACGTCGGCCTAGGAAATTCGGTCAACGACGTCGAGGAACCTTGGTCGCTTCGTAATAGGCCTCGTCGTTCAACGTCGGCCTGGGAATCGTCGGGGCAGAGTTACGTCGGCCTAGAAAATTCGGTCAACGACGTCGAGGAACCTTGGTCGCTTCGTAATAGGCCTCGTCGTTCAACGTCGGCCTGGGAATCGTCGGGGCAGAGTTACGTCGGCGTAGGAAATTCGGTCAACGACGTCGAGGAACCTTGGTCGCTTCGTAATAGGCCTCGTCGTTCAACGTCGGCCTGGGAATCGTCAGGGCAGAGTTACGTCGGCCTAGGAAAGTCGGTCAACGACGTCGAGGAACCTTGGTCGCTTCGTAATAGGCCTCGTCGTTCAACGTTGGCCTAGGAATCGTCGGGGCAGAGTTACGTCGGCCTAGGAAATTCGGTCAACGACGTCGATGAACCTTGGTCGCTTCGTAATAGGCCTCGTCGTTCAACGTCGGTCTGGGAATCGTCGGGGCAGAGGGACGTCAGCCTAGGAAATTCGGTCAACGACGTCGAGGAACATTAGTCGCTTCGTAATAGGCCTCGTCGTTCAATGTCGGTCTGGGAATCATCGGGGCAGTTGGACGTCGGCCTAGGAAAGTCGGTCAACAACGTCGAGGAACCTTGTAAGTAGCATAGCTTTTGACTCGGGCGTCGGATTGAGGTGCTTTTTTTTGAAGTTTCATATTTTTTCGAGATCTATCCGATGGCGTTGACGGATTTACGTGATGATAGTCTGTTGAGTGTAACCGATGATATTTTGTGTTCACTTTATACCAACGAACCACTTTGAGAATGATAGATATTTTTGCGGCACTTTATACTTGAGCTTGGCAAGTCTCAGGTTTTATGTGTATTCGTTGCGGCGAAACTCGGGCCGTTAACCATAACTCTGGGGTTTTGCAACGAGGCTTGCCCGGATCAGTTGTTTCACCAACGTCGGCCGCGTACGGTCGAGCCAAAGGAACGACGTTACACACATCGGATGTAATTAGTTCCTTGCATGCCTTGGAATCCTACTATATAAAAGGATAGATTGGGAATACTATGACGGGTGCGATCATACCGGCACTAATGCAACGGATCCCATCAGAACTCCGTAGTTAAGCATGCTTGGGCGAGAGTAGTACTGGCTTGGGTGAACCGCTGGGAAGTCCTCGTGTTGCACCCCTTTTTTTGAATCCGAACATCACAACTTTTTTTTTCCTTCTTAGTCGTCTTTGGTGGTTCCGAGGTCGTCAGAATCCTTTTGAGACTACGAATAATGGATGGTAATAAACCACCAACACGTAAGCATCCCTCCAACGGTAATAAACACTTGGTCTTTCCGCCAGACATAGTCGGGTTTTGTCCGGAATAGCCAGGTGTTACCTAGATCTTACTAGGTCTTGTCCAGAATGGCCGGTCTTACCCCGATCTAAATGGGTCTTGGCCAGAATAGCAGAGTTCTTGCGTAGCTAACCTTTAGGAACAATGTTAGGAAGAAAAATGGATTGCCGCACGTCAAGCAACCACCATCACTTGTAACGATGATGGATAGCCACACGTCACGAAACCACCAACGTTATCGCCCGACGATTTATGAACAAATTTCTCAACACTTGGTAAAATTCTTCTTCTGTTTGCAGGTGGGTAACCTCTTGGCAAAGTGTAAGAAACCAAAATGGAGTGGGATGCTTTTGGGGGGTAGGGACGAATCTGAGCGACGCAGGGCTGAATCTCAGTGGATCGTGGCAGCAAGGCCACTCTGCCACTTTGTTGTTCCCGTTTACTAAGTTAATAGTTAACTAATGAGTTAACCTAACCAAGTTCCATGACATATAACTAAAATGAATAAGATTAACAACAAAGATAAAACGTAAAGAAAGAGACACAAGGTTTTTCAACGTTTAATTCTTATTAGAAGTTAATAAAAAGAATTATACCCAAGTGTTTGCGGAATAACACTTGGGATTGAAACGACAAGTATGGTGTGGACTCCTCTCTAAACTCAAACTATGTTGAGTGAAAACTATAAGGTCACATTGAGAAATCTCAGGGATTGTGTTGTTCTTTAGAGGAGTAAAAGTGGTTTGTGAATGCTTCGCATTAAATGCACAAACTTGTCAACTTTTACTCCTCACTTATGCTACCTATTTATACACAAGTATATTTCAACATTACTGAAGGAGACAAAAAGAATGACCTAAGCTATTGGAGACAAAATACATTACGTATTTTGTCTCTGTTACACTTGACTATAATGAGTAAAGGAAAATGTGCCTTTCTAGTGCACAGTGATGACACCACCCTGACTTGATGCCGTTCAGGGAAAGTTTGACTTCAGGATGATAAGGACACCTTTTGATGCATTCAAACTTTCCCTCCTTGTCCTGCCCATACTTCAGTCTTCATGTCTTCAGTCTTCAGTATAATAGTTGTCGAGGAGTCTTGGGGGTTCAGTGAGTTATTGTCATCCTCACTGAACCCATCATCTTCTTTTGGCTTAGACTCCACTCACTGAGTTCCGCCTCACTGAATGGTGAACCTTTCTTCATAGACTCGCTCCAAGCATCCTGAAGATGACTCACTGAGATACTGTACACTCATTGACTTGTTTGTCTTAACGGATATAAGACACTTAGACTATTTTATGTTCAAATCCAAGTTAAAAGGAAGCTTGGGGAATTCAGTGACCCAACAGTCTCCCCCTATTTGGATATACAAATAGCCTAAGTGTCGTGATTCAGTATGAGTAGTCAGGACTTCTTCTCTAACTGAGTGTTGATGTAATTAATCATAGGACAATTGTAACTTAAAAGAAACATCATTGTTCTTTAAATAAGTATTACAAATCCTATGACAAATTACAAAGACAAAAAAGATGGTTGATGCAGATTCAGATGTTCAGATGGACACCAAGTCCTTCAAGCTTTGTTCTCTTGGATTGCAGTAGGTACTTCTCAGGATGTTCCTCAATCTTGGCTTTCAAATCAATGCAAAACCTCATATTCTCAGCACAATTGACTGGAGAAGCCAACATTAGGTACACAAGCATTGCCTTGATCCCTGCCTTGTCAATATCTGACCATCTTTGGAAAGCAGGGTTTCCATATTCGTCAGTGAAGCATAATCCTCTTTCAGGGACCTCAAATACAACATTGTTCATAAAGGTAATTCCTTCAGGAAGAGACCTGTCACATTCTAATCCTGGGACCTTTATTTCAGGCTCCGTCTCCATTTGCTTTCTCTTTCTCTTGGGGACTTTTGGAGCCGGTTGAGTAGTTGAAGGAGGGAGCAGAGACGGAATGCCAAGAGTTTTAGGCATTTCTATCAGTCCTTTGTACCTGTTCTCCAGTGACTTCAGAAGACTTGGAACAACCACATTTGACTTCTTGGTGATGATAGGTAGAAGTTCATCCAACTCAGAGATGCCAAAGTCAGCAAACCTGAATGGGTTATGGGTGTCCATAACTCTTTGGTCCTGCCCCTGAAGATTGTGATAACAGCAGGCTTGGTATTGCGATGGATCTTGATGTCAGTGATGGTTTCAGGTTTTAACCTTTCTTTCATAACCCATGTATATCTTGCAATTCTGGACTCCTTGATCTGAGCATCCTTCCTGAGTTTTGCTTCTCTTTTCTTTTTCAGGGTTTCCATCTCTTCATCCTGAGCCTTTTTGAAGACTTCCCCCATTTTCCCACTTTCCAGTGTCTCAGCATTTAACCCTATTTTCTCAGCCTCTTCATGAACGTTTTCTTCAGCAGCTGCCTTTTTCAAAGCTTCATCTTTCTCCATGTACGCCTGAATTTCATCACCAGTGAGGAGATGAATAACCCCATTGATTTCAAATGGAACTCTGACTAGTTCATCAGGGTCCTGTCTGACTAAAGTGGAGGCAGGTTGTAGCACTATTCTTGGTTCAGGAGTTATAATAATGCTTTTTCCTTTATCTTGCTGCTGTGATGAGGAGGTTGGTTGTTCTTGAGGTTGAATAAATGATAGGGGAGTAGCTTCAGTGTATTGCTCCCCCTCAGTGTGAGAAGGTACAGCCTCATGTTGAGCTCCAGTGTGAGAGGCATTAGTGACATTCTCCCCCTCAACTGTTGTCGGAGCTTGAGTGAGGGCAAGAGTTGGAGTGACTGATGCAGAAGTGGAGGAGCCCTTGAAGGCCTGAAAGATCTCAGCCATCATTGTCTTGATTTTTTAGGTGTCCTTTCGGATGGTGGACACTTTGGCGTTCAGTGAGGCCTGAGCAATTTCCATCGCAGATAATCGAGAACCAAATCTCCAGGCAAGGGTTTTTGACTTTGGTGACTGAGCGGCCACTAATTGATCCAAGTTGGCAAGAGAAATTTTGACAGACTCCACTGAGCTACTGAGAGCATGAAGATTGAGGGACTTCATCAGGGTGAGTAACTCAGTGAGATGCACGGAGTTGAGCTGGTAGGTCTCTGCCGCCTAAAGGAGCTTCTTGGTAAGCTCAGGATCATCCTTAACCGATTCTTAAATGGATTTGACCCCTATGTTCAGATTGTTAAGTGATTCAATGAATTGGTTGAAGCTATAGACCATTTGCGTCAGGGAGTAGTTGACAGAGGAATTCTGCTCCATGACATCTTCATTGAATTCTTCAATGGAACGCTTCAGGTTGAAGTAGTGTACTGCTTGCTTAGTGTGCATGTCAAATACTTCTTCAGTGACCCCCCCTGAACAAGGCACTGGTAGCCTTCTTGATGAACTTTTTGAAAACCTTCACAGTGAGAGGAGTCTCTTCATCATCTGAGGACTCTGATGGGGAGTGGGTTTCAGCATCATCATGATTGGAAGAATGAGGATACTGAGGAATTGGTTCAGGGACTGTCTCCTCAATTTCCATATCTTCCCCTGCTTCAAAAATTTCCTCATCACTGTGAAGATCATCATCAGAGAACAAAGCAGCCTGAGCATCGGCCAGGGACTGAATCTGCAAAAGAGGTTTACCCAGCTCCTCTTCAAAAGAAGACTTTCCTTCGTTATGGCCAGGTCCTGACCTCTCAAATCCAACAGACTGGGTTTTATCTGCCTGGTCTTCAAGGCCAGTTCCCAAGTTTTGCACACCTCCGGGAGTGGTTTTGGGTTCCATATCAGCGGGTGGTATATGTCCCTCTGAGTCTTTGTCCCCCGTGACCCCTTCAGACACTGATGGGTGTTTTTCAGTGCCATCCTTAGAGATCGTGAATGTTGTGTCCCTATCAGTGGGTTGTAGAAGTCCCCCTGAGTCTTTGGGAAGAGTAGTTGTGCCCTCGGACAAAAGCTGTGATTTGCGAATGTCCTCATCAGGCTGGTGAAGGGTGATGCCCCCTTTCCACCAGGCTTGGGCTGGCCTGTCGAAGATTTAGGGGCGATGACTCCTTGATGCTTGGGTTGTGATTGACCCGAGCGTTTAGCAGGATGTTAAGAGGTGTGGGTCCCCTTCTTAGTAGGGTAGTGCTGCCCTACCGAGGATTTAGGACCCCTTTCTCCCTGAGACTCTGGTTGTGATTTCCCAGAGCCGTGAGCAGGATGTGGAGGTTTGGTTGATTCCAGCTCCACTGACTTGTTTATGTCAGCAGAGCCTGAGGGAATGGGTTTGCCCGAGGACACTGAGTGTGATGTCTCAGTGCCCTCCGTTGGCGTTTGTTTTGGGGTCAAAGATTGGCTGATGATTCTGATGGTGTCAGCAGTCAAGGTCTGTTGTTGCCCCTTGTTGCCAGGCTTGGGGACTGAAGTCTCAGTGACGAGTGATTTAGGTCTAATCACCTTCCTGGACCCCTGTCCCTTCTTAGTCTTCTTCTCCTTAGAGGGAGAAGGAATGGGTGAAACAGTGTTTGCGCCCTGAATTGTTGTCAGCATATAGGTTGTCAGGGCGACTTTTGTAACCTCATTAGGGTCTCTTGAGTAGTTTGCCTTGTGTAAGACGTCAGGGGTGGAACCCAAGACGGAAGGCCTGACATTCTCAACGCCCATTAGTTCCTGAAGCGCACAGGAAATGAACCTAGGGTATGACATAAGTTTTTGCCTAGATTTTCCTGTGGCCAGTTTGGTGATGAGGTCTTTGAAGATGATCTCTCCAAAATCAATTTTTCTACCCTCCACAAGGCAGAATACCATCATTGCTTAAGTGGTATTCAATTGCTCAGTGGAGGACTTGTTGCCCTCAAGGACCTGAATGACAAAGGTCATTAGGATCCTCCAGGGAGCAGGGAACCAGGTATTGACAATGGGGGTCCTTTTTTGTTAATATTGTTTAAGCTCTATCTAGGTTTAGTAACAATGATAAACACAGCGGAATAAGAACATAAGAATCAAAGTTACTTCAAGGTTTTCTTTATTAAAATTAAAATAAACTACTACTACAATTACTAACGCTCTATGCGTTTTCTAGACTCTCATTGGAGAGACTAGCTATTGATGAGATGTTCTGTAACCTAGACGCCTACCCTCTTTATATAATAGAGGGAGGTTACAAACCCTAGCTTCCTATGAAAGCTAACTATTACATATTAGGTCCTCATTGTTTCTTCTTTCTTCATTCTTTGCTTGTAGGTTTTGTAAACTTCAAATCTGTAATTCCCAACAATCTTCCCCTATGTGATATTACAAAACAATCTGCATGAAGAAGCAATGTCATCACCAATAATAAGCTGCACATCATAACTATTCTTCCCCTTTTTGTAATCTTCTAATAGGGTCTTGTGCAACTCGTAAACGCTTCCCCTTAAGTGATGCATGTAGATGGTTACGTATTTTTGAACAATAAGCTTCCCCTTAAAATATACTAACCATCTGCTTGAATCATGAACTCAGTAGCATAGATCATCTCGTCCTTCAGTGAAAAAGACATCATAAAATGTCTTTGGATAATTCTTGTAGTCAATATATGCATGGCGATTCATGCAATGGCCGATAGTCTCAGTGAGCGCAGACGGATCAACCAGAAACCACTCGATGCTTATGATTATCGAATTTTGTGTAATCATATCATGAACTGTATGGTATCATATGCCCCCCAAATATTTGTAAAGCGCGTGTAACTGTTCCAGTCAAGAATTATACCACGAACTGAATCTCCAAAACGAACTATCTTCATTGTTCAAGATCCAAGTGCTTCTTCGGACCTATTAACTATTTTAGCAGCAGACTTTGTCAATTTATATCTTTTTACTGGGAGCTCAGATTGAAGATCCCTCCGGTGGAACTCTTCCTTGATATGTTTAAAACTTCCAGTAAAAATTTCAGCCCGATCCAACGGTTAACGAATGAGAAATCGCTGTTTGAAAACTGCACTGTAGAAAGTTACGAAAATTTGTACCAGATCTGCTTCTTCTTCACAACTGCTCTTTATGAACATGAAAACCTTGAAACCCTAGATATCAAGAGCCCCCGCTCTGATACCAATTGTTAATATCGTTTAAGCTCTATCTAGGTTTAGTAACAATGATAAGCACAGCGGAATAAGAACATAAGATTCAAAGTTACTTCAAGGTTTTCTTTATTAAAATTAAAATAAACTACTACTGCTATTACTAACGCTCTATGCGTTTTCTA
The DNA here is from genome assembly GCA_030686995.1 of Artemisia argyi. NCBI lineage: Eukaryota > Viridiplantae > Streptophyta > Magnoliopsida > Asterales > Asteraceae > Artemisia > Artemisia argyi. Next base: position 156,148,818 of record CM060676.1, read on the forward strand.
GACTCTCATTGGAGAGACTAGCTATTGATGAGATGTTCTGTAACCGAGACGTCTACCCTCTTTATATAATAGAGGGAGGTTACAAACCCTAGCTTCCTATGAAAGCTAACTATTACATATTAGGTCCTCATTGTTTCTTCTTTCTTCATTCTTTGCTTGTAGGTTTTGTAAACTTCAAATCTGTAATTCCCAACAAAACTCGATCATGATTCTCCACAATATTAAATGAACATGTATATTCGTATTTGTTAGAGTCAAATGCTTGTATCGAGTCATAATGATGTTTTGCAGGATTTTCCAGGAAATTAGGACAAGGTTTCCAGAAATTTTCCGGAAACTTAACATTAGAATTTCTGCAGATCACTTCTGACGGCGTCAGGAAGAAATTCCTGACGGCGTCAAGTGTAAAATTCTGGAAATTTTGCTAAATTTGTTTCTCTAACGGAGTCTTAAAGTTTTTGTTAAATCTTTAGTTTTATAATCTCCAGGGAATCTGCAAACATCATTCCACAAGCATTATATCTTACTTTGTTTTCTAGGATTTATTAGTATATATAGATTGCCGCCGATTTTACGCGAGGTTGCTTTGTTTGTTCTCTCAGATTTAACAGGTTAGGTATGACAAGAAGATGATTTATATTCTGGAAGGGAAGCTTTGATTGTTCATTTTCTTGGAGGAAGATCTAACCTGGTTACCATATTATCTATACCGAGCGAATCAGGGGAGTATTTGATTTCATTCTTTTACCTGTTTTACTTTTACATTCTTTACTTGAACATTGGGGAAAATGTTCATCCTAAGTGTAAGGGGAGGGTAAATGATGATACCTTATAGGATACACTTTCACTTGAGTTTGTTTTGTTTGATGGTAGGTGTGTAATAAAACTATGAGAAATACTTGTTAGTGTAATTTTAGCGCCAAATTTGAAATTTTTTACAACATTTAGGAGTGAAGCTTTAGCCTTAGCAAGCGTCTCATGGATAGGAGTTGTATAACTAGCACGAAACCGTACTATTCAGAAAAATTTTCCACCCAAATATGTGAGGTTCGCCTTTAGATTTGATAGGAAAAGCATTTACTATTAGTGCTTATGAGTGTACCGGTAGCATTTAGATTCTAGAACTTGCGTTAGTGATGCATCCCGAAACCGCTAGTGAGACTACATTCGTGTAGTAGGATTTACTACATGATAAGAGGCATTAGGATCACCCTTGTGTTAAACCCGTATCATAATTACTTGACCATTTAAGTCATATTACTTGGCTAGTTAAGTCAATTAATTTTTTCCCACACCTTAGCGTTGTACTCATTTTTAGTACACGAAACCCCTAGTACACCCCTCCGAGCCTATCTTTTCGTTTCTAACTTTAAGCATCTTACTTAAAGGAAGAATTTGTTACACCCCACTTAAATGTACAACCAAATCGCCTTAGCCTTCCGTGTATGCACTCATCTTTAGTGCATTATTGTTATATGTTTAAACCCTTAGTTAATTATCTAATTGATTACATGGTTGCTAAGTCGAGTCATATCCTTGTACAAATTGTTTTGGGACGATTGGGACTCATGGGTAAAGTACTTGTGTTATGGAGTAATGGGGAAGAACATCATTTTATTACCCCCATACGTACGTTAATCTTAAAAAGTGCTCCAAGTGTTTTGATTATCTTGATTCGAGTCATTAGATTAGTTTATTGAAAAGTATGTAAAAATTCAAGTGTAAGGGGAATGTTGATTCCCTATGATGTATTATTTTGGATGGTAGGGTAAGAGTGTATGCAAAAAAAAAAAAAAAAATCGAAAATTAAAACAAGAAAAGAAAAAGAAAAGAGAAAAACATACGGACTACCATCCCGTTTCATTCTATGTTTGTTTTATGTTTTTGTTATTTTTTCATTTATTAGCTTAAGTCGAGTCTAGTCTTGGCTTAGCAACGCCATATTGTACATGTAATTAACCAAGATTGTTAACTCGCCACCAGTAAAGATTGCCTATATCCAAACAAACCTTGTATTCCATATCCCTATACCTAACGTTACAACCCTTTAAAAGACCTCTTTGATAGTTTATCCTAGGTGCTTACGCCATGTGGTGGAGGTTTGATCCTTTCCCAAGCCTATGGTAATCTATTTTGCTATGACAGGTAGTGAGAGATGTTTTCCATTTCCATATTGTGATATAACTTTATTACACCCGAGAGATGTGAGTATCTAAACACTATTTGTGAGGTGCTAGTGTATGACCTCCGTGCTTGTATTTGGTCTTTAGTGGAACGATTATTTGTTGTAATTACTTTTATATTAGTGTTAAATGACCCCTAACTTGTCTTTTGATTAGAATAAAAACATATTTGCTTGAGGACAAGCAAATCTCAAGTGTAAGGGTATATGATGAGGCGAAAATTGAACCACTTTTAAGGGGTCATTTAAGCCGGAATTGGAATTTATCTTATCAAATATTGCCCTAAATCGTTCCTTTTTTTATTTTAGGTACTTTGGGAGTGAATTCTGGAAAAGGAAGCATTTTGGACGTTTTTGGAGCATAAAAGTGAAGAAAACGGCAAAGTCTTAATTTTCCATCCTGAGAACAGTACCTGACGGCGTCAAGAAGGAAATTTTTACGGAGTCAGGAGTAAAATCCATGACGGCCCATTGAAAACCTGAAGGCGTCAAGAGAAGGGCGTCAAGAGTTATTTTGGTGACGGCCTGGAAGAAGATTACACGTGACGGAGTCAGATGCAGATCTAGGCAATCCGAGGACTTTATTGGCGGCGAGATGACGGCATCAGAAATTTACTCTTGACGCCGTCACCTCATAAAATATATAAATACTTTTCTATTTTTCATTCATTAAGGAGGGACTTGTGAGGAGAATTCTAGGGCCGAACCCTAATAACCCTAGGTCGTTTTTTACAGTATTTTCAAGGGTTTTCACCCCTTGAAACCTTTCATGTTCAATTAAGATAAGTCTTCTTTCAATTCATTCAATATGTCTATGTGTTGTTTGAATATATCTTATGGTTGTCTTGATTTTAACATGCTAGGCTAGATCTTTTGTGTGTTTGCTTAGATGTAATGAAACCTAGATGTTAATTATAGGTTGATTACTTGTTTATGGTTGTAATGGATGAATGATTTCAATGTTAGGCTTAAGAAAACTGGCAGATCTCCATTGTGTAACATGCTTGAACGTCTTAGGAAACATGAACCAATGTGTACTAGGTTTTTATAGTTGTATTTAATGCATGAGCGAATTCTAATGATCCAATGTTAGGAGCTTCTTAGCCGGCTCGACATAGGAGTAAAGTAGGAGCTTATAGAATTGGGGAAGTAAGTACGCCACCCCATGAATGGTATTAAGGAATATAACTCGTCATCCACGTAACTATAACAAGTAATTAACCTGTAAAAGATATCTAGGGAGTAGTGAAATCTAAGTAAACACAATTCTCCCACATATTACTCACACCACTAGTTTAATTCAGTTTATTTATATTTTTGTTATCTTATTTTGATTGCATCTTAGTTATTGGGTTAGTTGATTAACAACTAATTCTGCCCACTCTTTCAAAACCCGAGATTTTACTTGCTTTCATAAAATATAAAAATACAAAAAGAATCATCCCTCACCTCTAGACTTAGTTTTTAGACTTTCTAATCCTAGCGACACTATTCCTGAGTTGAACGATCAATCCCCCGGTACTTGTCACTATACTATACTACAACGATCAGGTACACTGCCTAGTGGGGGTTGTAAGCTTCTCGAGATCCCTCGAGAGGTAAAGCCTGGTGCAATTCCCACGCATCAGACACCTAGGATTTGAGCAAATTCCTCGAGAGTGAAGGAGTATTGATGACTAATAGCCCTAAAGTTAATAGACATGCGACCATACTCATCCGTGGAGAGGGTGACGGATGCATAGAATTCTAAAATGAACCTAGGACAAATACGCTCATCGATTTCTAAGAGACACTCAAAGTTGATTGTGGCAAATTCCGTGTAGAGGTTTGTGCCTTCTAGGAAGGATGGGTCAATGGTTCTATCCTCATGGACATAACGTTTTTCTAAGGCTTTAAAAACATCGATTTGAGTTGGAGTAAGACCTTTGGTTTTGTGGTGTTTGGGTAGGTACTTAATGGTGTCCTTGTGGTCGTAGTGGGTTAGAGGAGGCATGATGTTTCCTAGAAAAACAAAATTTCACATTTTAGTCTAAGTAAACGACTATTGTAATGTGGGTGTTCTAGTGTGTGCTTATATGAAAACAATGTGGAGGTGCGGTTATCTTGACTCATTTTGATGCTTCAAAAACGTTTTATAATGCAAGTTTTGTTATAAAACAAAAGATAACCCAAGCGCTCCTAGTTCAATGTAGCTTCGTTTGAATGTACCCGAAAATACATATTGGTTATGTATTCCCTTTAGCATTCAAGAGACATTATGTAAGTGATGTTTTAAACATAACGTTTTGATTTTGTATTCACAATGTGAGACGAAAAAATATTTGTCCTATTTGTGAGAAATTTTTGCAAAAAATTGACATGGGGTGTTTTAGCAAACATGTTTACATTTAGTAAGAATGCAATTCCTAACTATGGGGAACATGGTTAGTTTTGTTAAACACCTAATTTCATGCATGAGTTTTTCAAGTTAATGCATAACCCCAAGTTTTTGTTTTTGTGCAAAAATAGAATTCCTAGACTCAGATCAGGATTGTAATCAAGTTTAGAATACTTACAATGATGATTGATTAGCAATGTGAATGAAAGGAAGACCAAATTTTCATTGGTATGGATGAATGGTAAAGTGAATAGTAGCAGTTTGGAAGATTTGGTATGAGATAATGGGTTTTTGGTTTAATATAGACAAAGAAAATGGTTCTGCAGGTCGGCGGATACGGCGGAACCTAAAAATGGGTTCCGTCCGTTGTGGCTGAGGGTTCCACCGACCCTGCTGAGAAAAAGAGTTATTGATTTGTTTTGATTTTTTTGATTTTTGTCTAATGTCTAGAACTACAATGTAGGTTCCATGAGTCCTAAGCCTAGCCTAAGAAGGTTAAAAGGTTCTCGTTTAAGAGGTTTTGTGAGAATGTCGGCTATGTTGTCTCGGAAGAAACTTTCTCAATTGAGATATTTCCTTTTTGAACGTTGTCACGAAGGAAATGATGACGGATTTCAATATGTTTGGTACGAGCATGTTGAACTGGATTTTTGCTAAGATCAATGGCTCCTTTGTTGTCACAAAGAATGGTGATGTCGTTAAGTTGAATTCCGTAGTCGACAAGAGCTTGCTTCATCCAAAGAGCTTGTTGACATGCCTTTCCGGCCGAAACGTACTCGGCTTCCGTTGTTGAGATAGCAAGAGCCGTTTACTTCTTAGAGAACCATGAGGTGAGACAATGTCCAACAAAAGTACAAATACCACTTGTGCTTTTTTTATCAACATAGTCACCGGCATGATCCGAGTCGGCATACACTATGGTGTCTATTCCTGTTCCTTTGGGATACCATAAACCTAAATGTGTAGTGCCCTTAATATATCTAAAAATCCTTTTAACGGCTTCGAGATGAGTTGTCTTAGGATCTTCTTGAAAACGAGCACATAGACAAACACTAAACATAATGTCGGGTCTACTAGCCTTTAGGTAATGTAGAATTCCAATCATACCTCTATATTTAGTGCTATCTACGAATTCACTTTCCTCATCCTTGGTGAGTTTAGTTTCCATGGACATGAGCATTTTGATTGGTTTCGAATCTTCTAATCCAAATTTCTTAAGCATGTCCTTAATATATTTAGATTTGTTAAAGAAGATACCATCTTCTAGTTGTTTAATTTGGAGTCCTAGGAAAAAGTTGAGTTCTCCCATCATACTCATTTCAAACTCGTCATGCATGATTTTTGAGAAATCCACGCATAATTCTTGACAAGTTGATCCGAATATAATGTCATCAACATAGATTTGGACTATGATAATATGTGAATCTTTCTTCTTAGTGAAGAGAGTATTATCAACTAAGCCCATGGTATACTTATGGTCAACTAGGAAGGTTTTAAGTCGATCATACCATGCTTTTGGAGCTTGCTTAAGTCCGTAAAGAGCCTTTTTATGTTTGTAAACATTATTTGGTTTTTCAAAATCGATGAAGCCCGGTGGTTGAGCAACATACACTTCTTTATTTATAACCCCGTTTAGAAATGCACTTTTGACTTCCATTTGAAATAGTTTAAAATTGTGTGCACATGCATATGCAAGTAAGATTCTAATTGACTCGAGCCTAGCAACCGGAGCAAAAGTTTCATCGTAGTCAATGCCTTCTTGTTGATTATATCCTTGTGCTACTAGCCTAGCTTTGTTTCTAGACACAATTCCATTTTCATCCATTTTATCACGAATGACTCATTTTGTTCCAATTATTGTTTGACTCTTTGGTTGAGGAACTAATGTCCATACATCATTCCTAACAAATTGGTTTAACTCTTCTTGCATTGCAATTACCCAAGACTCATCTTTAATGGCTTCATTAATATTTTTCGGTTCAATGGTTGACACGAAACAAAAGAAGTTGCTTTCATTTTGAACTTTTGATCTTAGTGTTCTTTCGTTAATGTTTCCTATGAAACCATCTAATGGATGACTTTTAGATTCTTTGACATTGACAAATTCTTTGTTTAATAGTTCATCTTCCTTGTCATTACCTAAGATCTCTTGACTTTCAATTGCTTGGCTTTCAACTAAGTCATCATCTACCAAAGGTGATGTCTTAGAGGGAGGTGGACTCTCGTCAAATGTTACGTTCAACGATTCCTCGATTCTTAAGGTTTCTTTCTTCAAAACAATGTAAGCTTTACTACTTTGTGAATATCCAAGAAATACACCTTCATAAGACTTTGGGTCAAATCTGGTGAGATAATCCTTGGTGTTAAGAATGAAGCATTTACTCCCAAACACTCTAAAGTATCCTAATGTAGGCTTTTTTCCTTTATATAGTTCATAAGGAGTTTTATTCAAAAATGGTCTAATTAAGACTCGATTTAAAATGTACGTTGATGTGTCAACGGCATTACACCAAAACTTTTGTGGAATATTTTGTTCATTAAGCATTGTTCTACACATCTCTTGCAACGTCCGGTTTTTACGTTCTACTACACCATTAGATTGAGTGGTACGTGGAGCCGAAAAGTTATGAGTAATACCATTAATATCACAAAAGTTTCCAAATTGAAATTCATTATCAAATTCACGACCGTGATCCGTTCTAATAGACACAATACTAGACCCTACTTGATTTTGAATTTTCTTACTTAGAATCTCAAATTTATCAAAAGCTTCATTTTTACTTTTCAAAAATTTTGTCCAAGTATATCTTGAGTAATCATCGACTATGACCAAAGTGTAGAAGTTACCTCTATAACTTTGTATAGCGGATGGACCAAATAAATCCATATTCAAAAGTTCTAGACACCTAGATGTAGAAACCATGTTTTTAGCCTTATGGCTACTATGGACTTGTTTACCAACTTTGCAAGCGTCACAAAAGTGTTGGTCGTATTTCAACTTAGGTAGATTTCGAACTAAGTCTTTGGAGCAGAGGTTTTGAATTAGTCTCATGTTAGCGTGTCCTAAACGTCTATGCCATAAAGTTGAAGATTCATCTAATGAAGTAAGACAAAGTTTGTCTCTAGATGTTTGATCCATCTTCATGACGTATACGTTGTTCTTAAGAACACCTTTGGCTATGGTTATACCATCTTTAAGTATTTTACTTCCGTTTTCACTAAAAGGGACATTATACTTATTACGACAAAGTTGACTAATACTAAGGAGATTAAAACCTAAGTTATCAACATGAGCTACATCATCTATAAAAAGGGAGTCATGAGAGATTCTACCTTTTTCGATGATTTTGCTCTTAGCTTTACTACAAAACGTAACATTACCTCCATCACATTTGTGATAAGTTGAGAAGAGGCTTTTGTTACCCGTCATGTGCCTTGAACAACCGCTATCTTTAATCCATTCATCCAGTTCCAAACAAACTTTGAGGCACACCTATTTTATAAAAAACACTCAAACATTTGGTCCCCAATTTCTCATGGGTCCATTTTTGTTAAGCATACCATTAACTTGATCCAAGTATGAAAGTAGAACATAAGGGTTCCATGACATGTAATTTTGAGTTTGGTAATGTCCGGGAGTGTTTTGGTTCCAAACATGTTGGTAGTTTGGTCGTGTGTTGTAGTTACTCTTTGAAAAGGGGCGTTTGGGAATTTGAGTCTTAGGTCTTGGTTGAGTAGTTTTAGATCTAAATTCGTTTTTACTGAGTCCTACTCCAGTTTTAAAGGCAAGTTTTGTTCCATTTTTATATGTGACTTTAACAAATTTTGAACGATCCGATGTGGAGGATGTTACTGCTGCTGCAGACCTGGCGGAACCTTTGGGTTCAACGGGCGGAACCCTAAATTGGGTTCCGTCTGTTCCGCGGGCTGCTGTAGCAGTTTTGTTAGTTTTTTGTGCATTCTTTGCTTGTTTCGTTTGACACTTTGTAGTTTCTAATTTCATGAAACCTAGCCCTGTTTTATCAAAGGGTGACTTTTGAAGTTTCATAATTTCATCCGCACAAGAAATGCTCTTATCGAACTTCTTAAACTTTATGGTTTGTTTTATTAGATCATCTTGAGTAATTTTAAGTTTCTCAACTTCGAGTTTAAGCTCTTCACATGATTTGCATGATGTGTCAATACCTTTACTCTTTTCTAATCTCTTAGCTTTTTCTTTTAGCTCATAAACTTCATTTTCTAAAAACTCCTTTTTAGTTTCCAAAAACTTATTTTTGTTTATGATTTTTAAGATCAATTCACAAAGTTTGTTATATTCTTTTTGTAAGGTGTCATCATCAATAGAAGAATAAGATGAGTCGGAGAGTACCACATTTGAGTCGTGATCCATGAGAGCAATATCATCATTCTTTGGCTCATCGTCATCTCCTTCATAGTCACTCCAAGCACCACCCACAAAAGCTTGTTGAGACTTGCTTTTGGGTGGTTTTGGACATTCTCCTACGAGATGACTTGTGTCTCCACACCTATAGCATTTCCTTTCAACCTTTCCTTTCCTATCATCACGATCTTTTCGGAAGGTTTTCTTGTCATGTTTAGGCTGCCTTACAAACTTCCCTCGTCTACGAAAGAACTTCTTGAAGTCTCTAACGGCCATAGCATATTCCTCATCATCACTATCCGAAGTAGATTCTTCATCATCACTTGATTGGACTCTAGCATTCAAGGCAATGGACTTCACTTTTTCTTTCTTGCCTCTAACTATTTCTGAATCTTTTTCCATTACCATTTCATGAACTTTGAGGTTTCCAATTAGCTCGTCAAGTGACATGCTTGAAAGATCCTTGGATTCTTCAATTGCCGTCACTTTTGCTCTCCACTTCGGATGGAGTGCTCTAAGGAATTTCCTGACAAAATTCTTGCTACAAAAAGATTCATCAAGTGCTTTAAGTGAAGTAATAATAGTGTTAAACCTAGCAAATGCACTATCAATAATCTCATCTTCGGGAATAACAAATTGTTCATATTGTTGAACAAGAAGATCAATTTTGTTATCCTTAACTTGTGAATTTCCTTGATGAGTGACTATTAAAGATTGCCAAATATCTTTGGCGGTTTTACACATAAAGACTCTTTCATATTCTTTCTTAGGAAAAGCATTGTTTAGCATCATTTTAGCTTCATTATTTTTAGCAATCAATTTCTTTTGATCATCATCTTTACTATTAGTAGCTATATTATCACCATCAATGATTATATACCATAAATCTATATCTTTAGATTTCACGTAAGTTTCAAAACGGTTTTTCCAATATATAAAACCATTTGCTTCAAAAAGTGGTGGTCTTTGCATAGATTTCCCTTCTTTGTAATTTTCAAAATCCATTGATCGTTTCAAGTTTTAAAACACAATATATTTTAAAAGCTTGAGTAACGTAGCTCTGATACCAATTGTGGAAAACTAGAAGGGGGGTTGAATAGTTTACCGTTTAAAATCTTTTTAACTTGTTTAATTATCTTTTGAAACTTTCTGTTTAATCAAAGATATGTACACAAACACAATATATAACTGATCGATGCTAAACAGTAAGATATTATTGACCAAGGTAAATGGTCAACATAGTCAAACTGCCTAAATTCAATCTCCGTGGAAGTATAGGGGTTTCCCCAGGTCGTTATGTCCCGACGAGGTGTGATGGTAATCAAAACGGGTTTGTGATCGGGTGAATTTGGACAGAAAGAAAAGGAATTTGATTTGTATTATTACACTAAGATATGAGGAATGAAAATAACTTAGAAACACTATATGAACAATTACTGATGATCAGATACACTAAAAACGTGAGCTAAGTATAAAAACGCGTACGTTCATAATAAAGTTACGTGAACGTACGAAATAAAACGCGGGTTTTTAAGAAATAAAATACCTACGAATATGAAAATTACATTTTTACAATCCTAATGATAAAAGAAAAAATCTAATGTAGAGTGATAAAGCCAAAATTCAAACTTATGGCTTGGTATTTTTAGCAAGACCTTCTGCAGGTCTGGCGGATACGGCGGAACCCTCAGATGGGTTACGCCCGTGTACCCCCAGGGTTCCGCCAGGCTTGCATTTGGTTTTGCAATAAATCATTCAAACCAACCAATGTCACATCACATAAAAACTAGTCAAACACAAACTTGTGCAAGAAGAATTATGGTTAGTCAAACACACAATCTTTCCTTAAATGTATATTGACAAACTTACCATAAATGTGATGTGACATTTCTATTTTAAGAAATAAAAAGTGTTGTGTTTTATGTGAAATGTAAACTGTAGCAAATGTCTAATTATGCAAGTCTTTAAACTAAAATTAAGTTTAACTTAGAAACTAAAGTTTACATTTTGTCGTTAACAAAATTTAGCAAAGATCGTAAAATATAAATAACGTTTTTAGGCGATATTTGTATTAACAAAAACTTATAAACATTTTAATTCGACGCATAAACCTCTTTTTTATTGTACTTAAAAGCTTACATGTATAACTTTCAATGCCTAACAGATTGAAGCAAATTATTCGCACGAGGTTATAACGATGTTTGATGCTTGCTGACATGATATTCCTCTTCTTAATTTTAGGGGATTGTGGGCGCATAAATGAACCAAAAGATGATATTGCAGAGAGTTCCTATAGAAATAAGTCAATAACAATTGGAAACATTCAACGCCCCACTGCAAGTGAATTTATTAATTCCTATATTTTTTTCTTATTTAAAATCTTTCAGCTTTTCTTTTTAAGCCCCTTCTTTTACAATGACTTATTGCATATTGCAGGTTATTCGTTCGAATTGTGACAGTCGGCAGCTGGTATAGAAATGGCTAGTTTCAGTTTTCTAATTTTTATTTTCATTGGATTTATGAGTAGTCTTATTATTATTCAAGTTGGTCGGTTATGCACACACTGTGGTGTAAATATGTGGTATCAATATCGGGATAAAGTTTTTTGTTTCAGCCATGTAAGTTTCACATTCCAGACTTGGTATCACACATGTTAAATTTCACCTTGCAGACCTTGAAGGTGCAACTCCACTGTGAAAGCACGATTGTAATGTGTCTCAAGTGTGATGATTGTTGTATATGTGCAGCATTGAAGATTCCAAAACATCTGGCCGTACTCCTACATCTGTTCGCACGTCCAGTAAGCATGAGTTTCCTAAGCTAGGTATGTTAGGTAAATATTAAGTTGCTCAAAACTGAACTTTGGTTTTTTTCGTTGTGTGCGTCTGTAGATGGTGAAGATGGAATGTCGAAAATATCATCGATTGGTCATCCTCAGTTGGAAAATGTAAGGCCTACTTCAACTAAACGCCTCAAATACACTTCCCCTGGTTGATGTTTTTTTGCTTTGAAACCAGGCACCGGTCTGCGCAGCTGGTGATAGTTCTGCTTACCAAAGGAGTAATGTTTTTGGGGATGATGTAGTAATTGTTGCGTAAGTACCTGTTAGACATTCACCTGCAACAACCAAATTTACTTTGTACTTCCTATGGATCACTTGTTACCGAGTTGAACTAATTGTTTTCTTCAATTTTTTCATTTAAAATCTATGAAACATGTGATCATCTTTATACATCTGATGTGTTTCACTCACATTTAATTAGCACATCGGATATGTGTTCCACATCGGTTATATAGGCCATAAAGTTTCATGCTATTTGCTTTAATCATTGTTAACAATAATCCTATTACAAATATAATTGAATTGTATATATATATATATATATTATTTTCCATGACCTAATACTAATCAAAGAATAATTACAAGTCATGCCCGCCCATCGGGCGGGCTTCGAAACTTGTATATGTATGTATATATATATATATATATATATATATATATATATATATATATATATATATATATATATATATATATATATATATATAGTGAAGAGTTCAAAAGAAAAGCCAAAATTTTGTGAGAACGCGAGAAGCAATCTTATCCACTCATTTTTTCCTCTTTTAACTTTAATCTAATAGCTAATATTAGTTAACAAACTTTTTGAAAATTACTAAAAAAAAATTGAAAATTTTTCATCAAAATTTTGAAATTTTTCATCAAAATTTCGAAATTTTTTTAAAAAATTTTCGAAAATCTTTTAAAAAAAATTTTGAAAATTTTTTTCGAAAAAAAATTTTCGAAAATTTTTTTTTTCGAAAAAAAATTTTCAAAAATTTTCTTTTCCGAAAATTTTTTTTTCGAAAGATTTTTTCCGAATTTTTTTTTTCGAAAATTTTTTTTCCGAAAATTTATTCCGAAAGAAAATTTTTTTTTGCGATTTTTTTTTTCTGAAATTCTTATTCGTCACATGTGAAAAATAATTTGGAAATTTTCACGAAATTTTTTTGTCACGTGTGAAATTCTTTTTTCGTCACATGTGAAAAAAAAATTCGGCGCATGTGAAATTTTTTTTAGTCACATGCAGTGTTCTAAAAGGCGCGCTAAGGCGCCGCAAAGGCGTCGCCAAGGCGCGAGGCGTAGCATCGCCGCCACGAAATGGACCTTGGCGGCTGATCTAGGCATGGCGCAAAAAGGCGTGAAATAAGGCGAGAAAGGCGCGCCTTTTAGTAAGGCGTGGCACCACTTTTTGAATCAGTTTATTTTTTTTTTGTTTTTAATTTAATTTTATTTTTTAAACTATTTTGAATTAGTATTTGAAATTTGAGCTATTCGGTATATGGGCCTGGTAATTATATAATAAATAGTAGTCTAAATGTTTAATATATTACGAGTAATATGATCTAAAATTATAAATACATAAATCTATAAATATTTTTTTGCCGCTTTAGTGACGCCTTAAAAAACGCAAAAGCTCCGCCATGGTGCGTAAGGCGTGAGGCGCATCCATACTGCCACGCCACGCCTCACGCCTTTTATAACCTTGGTCACATGTGAAAAAAATATTTTCCATCACATGTGAAAAACTTTTTTTTTCGTCACATGTGAAAAAAAAATCAAAATTTTTTTTTCGAAAATTTTGTAGTCACATGTGAAAAAAAAATTTCCGTCACATGTGAAAAACTTCTTATTTCGTCACATGTGAAAAAAAATTTCAAAATTTTTTTTTCGAAATTTTTTTGAAATTTTTTTTGAAAATTTTTCGGAATTTTTTTAAAATTTGTTTGAAAATATTTCAAAAAAAATTTCAAAAATTTTTCAAAAAATTTTTCGAAAATTTTTCATAAAAAATTTAGAAAATTTTTTGAAATTTTTTTAAAATTTTTTAATAAGTTAGTTGAATAATATTAGCCATTATATTAAAGATAAAGAATGATAAAATGAGTGGTTATAATTAGTTCACGCGTTCTCACAAAAATTAGATTTCTCACATATATATTAGGTAACGTTTATAACTATGTATTTAATTAATTAAAATTAATTAATTATGCTTTGAGAAATTAAGATAATAATAGTGTTAGTGGTGGAATATTATATTATAAATATGATTTATAATATTATATAAATTATAAGTATTTGATTTGGAAAATTATATAAGTGCAAGTATTTTAGCAAAATACTCAAAGTGTTATAATTTTTAGAAAATTTGGGCATGACTCATTCGTTTATTCGACATTTTCATCTTTCTCAAGTGTTGCAAATTCCTCAAAAATACATATCGTTAACTATTTTTGTAAAACTAGTCCATAATATATATTTATCGTTATAAATATAGTTATCGTTACGTTTACTTATTAATAATAAGTTTTGATACAAAAGTCAACGTTTAGTCAAAATTACTTTCAAAGTGAACAAAAGTAAACATTTATGAAATTGGGCTAGATATCCATTTGTTAAACTCATTAGTCCTAATGAGTCCAAAATAGTATTTGTCAATATATATAACATTTCTTTATATGAAAACAATCATCGTAAGTCAAAATATGTTTCAAAACTCATTTTCGTCACACGACATATATATTGGTCCGAATAGTCCATAGTGTGCCCAATAACTCATTTTTAGTCCGAAAACTATTTAACCTTTTTAAGTTACGATATATGTATATATCGTTAAGTTTCCAAAAATTAATTTAACACGTTCGTCACGATATTTGGTCAAAAAGTCAAAGTTGGGAAAACATGTGTTGGGCTCGGCCCAACTGCCACCGAACACCATTTGGGCCCAAAATATTAACCTTGACCGACAAATCCATTTTAGTGTTTATAATTACTTAACGAACTAAAATTAAACGTAATTGACACTTATAATTAAGTCGGTAATTTCAAAAGTCAAGCTTGGTCAAATTTCATGTCATTCGACCTAAAATAAATATTTTCGGCCAAAAATGTTTTATTTCACCAAAAATTGTATTTTCACTAATTAATTGTAATTAGTTACGGTTAATTCGGTATATGCTTAATTATAACCTTTCAAGCATAAATCTCCACCATTTCACCACTTGAGCCAAAATTTTATGTTTTTCAAAACCCCGATAATTTCATAATTTTTACTTGAGCCGGTTTATATATATAACCATAAAAGTGTATATATCGACTTAAACTCGCGTAAATAACACAAATCACATTTGTATCATCAAATTAGTACCACAAACAACAAGATTTACCACACAAGCAAAAAATACTCTAATTTGTATGAATACTTCTTAAAATTCGAGCTCTAGCAACAATATGTCAAACCACAGATTTTTCATTTTAGCGAAACATACACATTTAGCCTTTGATAACATCATTAGACATCAAAAGAACATGAATTGAACAAGGTTGAACAAGTTTGAGGATCCTTACAAAGATCTCAGAAAAATTCGAGAGGTAGGAGGCCAAGAAACAACCCAAAATGCACCAAATTTACCCACAATACGTTCCGATTAACCCGAAACTCTTGAAAGTACACCCCGATTTGCTTGAACTTCAATAAAAATTTGTGGATCTTGATTTTTCTTGCAAAGTTTCGGCTAGAGAGTGTTTAGGAAGAGATGAGATGAGAAATTTTTGATATAGGAAGGTTTGGTGCATTATAAAAGGTGTTATACCCATATATGGTAATAATCTTTGGATAATAGGGTGTTTCTTGGATTTTAGAGTAATTTGCATGTGCTGATTATGTTGGGATAGGTGTGGCCGGTATTAGGAGTATCCAAGGGGGTGGGGGAGGGTCAATTAAGATTTTTATCCTCTTGGGTGTATTGCGTGTCGGTTTAAGCTTAATGTGACCAAAATGTCCCGGTTTGACATTTTTGGACACGTACATGCAAAATAAAGTTTTTAGCCACGTTTTTATCAGAAATGAAATAAAATGTAATTACTGACCCAAAAATATATTTTCTTGACTTTTACCATAGGTACTGTAGTGTCGGTTCGCGTGCGGCGTTGTTTTTCAGAAAAATGTGAGAAAGCTCTCAGTAAATTACGAAACTTGTCAGTAACTATCCGAAATGAATTAACATATGTTTACTGAAAAAATAAACTTTTTAAGGATGACTGTAAGCTACAGTACGCGTTGCAGATAGCCGAAATGCTCAGAAATGCACAAAAATACCCATTTATGCATAGAAATGCCCCAATTAGCTATAATAAATAAACATTTATTATTAAAATTAGTCTGAAAAATTCCGGTTTGTTACAGTCTACCCTCCTTAAAGGAAATTCATCCCGGATTTCAGTTTATGTTATCTGATAAAATGGTGTCTGGGAAGAGGTGTTAGTACTCATAACCGATTTGAGTCTTACCAGTTGGTAAAGGCTCATCTTTATCTGTGAGAGGGTAATACAAAATACTTTGCTGAAAATTTGCAGTTGGGTAAACCGATGCAATCTCAAAAGACTGGTGATTTCAGTAAAAGCAGTGTTTAAAGATGGTGCGGATAAGACGATTCCACAAAGGTTACATTTAATCACCTCTTGATATGAAAAAATTTGATGAAGTTTGACTAGAAACTTTTAACGCATCGAAATGAGCAAATAGTTCACCGGTTGATTGCAAAATAGTTCATAGAGTAACAGGAAATCAGTTTATCATTTGCATGATAGTAGCAAAACTGTAGTTCGATTCATAACATCGTAGTAGGGTAGCAAACCGGTTTATATAATCGTTAACGAAATGATTTGCAAAATAGTTTACAGAACAACGGGAACAATTCGTTGTTTACAAAACAGTTATAAGGTTGAAATTTCAATTTCATGGAGTATCAGTGAAACATTTGTAGTGTGACCGCAAAATGGTCTGTAGAGTAATCAAAAATAGCTTGCATGCTATTAGCGACACGGTTTATTATCTTATAAGTGGTAGCAAAGATAACCGGTATTCCGAAATACAAGTGATAGATTTGATGGCTGTCACAAAGAACGCGGTTCAGGATACTCCTTAAGGTCTTAAGGTTTCTGTTGGTCATAGAATCTCCGTTGAATGGAGGGTATAGCATGTTCAAAGTACGATTCTGAAGGAGGATGTTGATTGCTACTAGCAATCTATTGGTTGACCAAGTAATGTACATACTACTTCACGCAGAAGGAAAAACATCGATCGAGAGGGATGAACCAAATCGATTGAGCATAAGGCTTGGGGTAGAGGTGACTGTAACAAGACCACAAACAAAATAAAGTTTAAATAAATAAGCAATCCAAATTCAAACATAGTCGAGACCAAATCCAAACGCTCCAATAAGCTCAAATGAGTTTATTACAACAACGAACAAGTTAAAATAAGCAACTCAAATTCAAACTGTGACTAATCGGGTCTAACTCGCCTTGATGCAAAACATGATCAGACGGTGACAAAAAAATATTCCATATGAGCGGAAAGGTATAGCGATACAAGGTGTATTACGATTTATGAAGTATTATGATGCCAGTGTGTTGTGATTTCTATCATGTTGTGTGCATATGCGAGTGTTCATGTCATGCATGCTTATGTACACACACACAAATTTTTATCATTCTCTAAATCAAAATTTCATCCTAACATAATTCTATTATAACTACTCCTAGTATCGCAAAGTTCACCTCTGAGTCGGACATAGGTGATCAGGCTATGTCCCACTTTCCCTGGTTGAATATAGGTGATCAGTGTATATTCACCCGAGGTTCAATGAACTTTAAAATACTCGGCTCAGTTACGCTAGTAATATGTCCCTTACTTTTAAAAGCTGTTTAGAAAGACTAAAACAAGTGTCCACGCTCGAGGACGAATGCGCGTAACGCTATGATAAGTACGATACGTATGCATAAGTATGTCGAAGATACTTATAATAAATAGCGAAAATAAATGGATATACTCATCCAATAGCAAAGTACACATCTCATCAAATATATTAGTAATCAAAATCACAAATGAGGCATCAGCTTCGCAGGCAGGCACGTGGCGGTCATAGGGTTAAGTTTTCGCAAAAGTAGTTATAGTCTAGGTTTTAAAATTACCCAGTTCTCTATAACCAAGGCTCTGATACCAATCTGTAACACCCCCAAAATCTGGTTTAGCGGAAGCATACATGTTTGGGTACTAGTAAAATGGTATCACAACACAAAGTTACAAAGAACGGTTTCATCTCAACCGTTTAAAAGAAACCTTTATATTCAAAAGATTTTTGTTTACAGCGTTCCAAAAATAGTGTGGATATATAAGCCCATGAAAGAAATAAAGCGGTCCCAAATACATCAGAGTCATCCATGACCATGCCATGCCCTACCAAAGCCTCCATCAGTAAGCTATCGCTTTAAACCTGAAAATACATGCTAAAAGTGTCAACACAAGGTTGGTGAGTTAATAAGTTTATATAAATAGCAATTCAGTGTAAAATAAATGTGGACCATAAGGTTTTAGCGTATGAAAAAGCGTTCACATATAAATCAAATTCAGTTCTAGCGACCTCCGCTTCACTTGCAGTGATAGGAGAAAATCAGTCAAATTCAGCTTAATAGTAAATCAGCACAAACGGACCATAGCAAATAATTCATCAAACAGACACTAATTACGTATGCAACACTAAGCTCAACAACCGAACTAGAAAAAAGCATGCCAAAAGCATAAGTACAATAAAGGTGCCCGCGAGTGATAATTCCCAGTCACTCGGCAAAAGGTCGTCATGGTATACGTCCGCTTTTGCCTACCCGGTCAAACCGAATGGGGGAGTCACCCCCAATAGATCTATTTATATCATACGCGTTTCCCAACGGGAATTGACGGTTGTCGATAGTGGGCAGAGTGGGATTCAAACAACTTAGGTTTCCGCATACAAGTGTGTAAAAACAAGTTCAGTTTTGGTCCATGAAAACAGTTTTGCATGTTTCTCACCCCAAGGTTTATAAAACAGTATTTATAAGAAAATGGGGCTATAAAATCACATATACATTTCAAGCACTTGTGTCCATAGTGAAATAATCCAGTTTGTAACGATAAGTCAAGTCATGCGGTTGAATAACTGTAACACCTCAACCCGAAAAGGGGAGGCTAAAGTGTAACATTATGGGGTCAAATCAGAGCATAAGCAAGCGGAATACATTAATAATACAAGGTTCACAAAACAGTTCTAAAGAAAAGATAAAGGACTAATTCTAAGCATTTCAACTTCCAAATTAAGAACCAAGAAGGAAATCTCTAAGTCTATCTCAAATCCATGGGGAGCTATCAACAGTGTAGTCCACTAAGAGCTCCTAAGCACTCTTCACCCAACCCAACTCTCTTCTAAAAACCTGCCGTAGGAAAAGAATTGCGGCTGAGCTTAAAAAAGCCCAGTGAACAGATATAAACAAACGAAAACTAATAACAAAAGGAAAATGAAGGTGAATACGACATATGTCCAAGAGAACCTGCTGAGATATAAATCAAGAATATGGAAACATGGAATATGATCATAGGAAATAAAGATAATGGATATCCAACAATCAACGAAATAAAATGAGTCATAAGTGTAAGCAAAAGAAATAAATCAAGCATAAGTTAATCACATTAGAGATGACAAGATAATAAGAATCATAGAGAAGTAGAACAAATAGGAATGCCCAACAATATATATACTAATTGTACATAGGAGTCATGACCTCCATTGTACCAAATGTGAAAGGGGTGTATTGCACACACACCAAAATATTCACCAAATAATACTAAACTAAGTACCTAGGATGCATCCATACGCCCCCTGCAAATAAAATATATATGCACAAAGCTCTAGGCTAAGTAAACATATACAATAATAAATATAGGCCTGGATAGCTAGCTTAAAGAGAACGATGTAGACTAAAACCCACCTCCACAGATAGTGTCAATACCACTGGTGCATCAGTGGCAAGGCCATGGACTCCCCATGACTGGCTAATAAGTCTAACACATATAGGCAAAACATATAATGGGCATAGAAATAGGAAATGTTATAAGGAAAGAAACTATAGCATGCAAACGAATATCAACTCATACCAAATCACATGGATCAACAAATAGGAATCATACAAAGGGAACATAGTAATGGCTTAACTGAGAGGATCATAATCAAAGTAGTAAACAAAAGAGAGAATGATGGCCTTTATTAAAAAGGTAGAATATCTATACCTTAACCGCAAATGCAAAACACACCAGAAGACACAAAGATCAGAAGTTACTCCTTCTTCACCAAATCTACATGAGTTCATAATTGCCTTATTATTAATAACTTGTTTTAAATCAGATTACTTTCTATTTTTAGTAACTTTCCTTTTATAGCAACTTTCCAAAACTAGTAACTTTCCAAAAATAGTAACTTTCTGAATTAAGTAAGTTTCCCGAATTAGTAGTTTATACTTTCAGGTTATAATTGACAATTAATAATATTTAAGGGTTAAAATGACAATTATAATAGTTTAGAGTTAATTATGTCAATTTTAGTAAAGTTTAGGATCAAAATGTAAATTATCAAAATTAAATATTAAAAAGTCCAATTAAGTTGTTTTAAGGTTTATAATATAATTTATATTAAGATAATAATTTTAGACCCCGTCCATGATTTATTAACATATCCTTGACATTAATCTTGGACCGCGACGAACAAAATATGTTATTATAACATACGTAGTCACACGACTCTCAATTACAATTCGTACACACACGCTTAACATTTATTTGATACTTATCATGCACCTCAAACACCTCAACCAAGCACCCTAACACCTCTCCCTAGTTAAGCTAGCACCCTAACACCTTACAAGCACCCACACAAGTAGGTGCATCACCTACTTGTCACCTACTTAACTAAACCGCCTCTAAACCACCCTAAACCACCACTAAACCACCACTAATCCACCACTAATCACCCTAAACCATAACTAAACCTCCCAACCAGCTTACAAGCACCTCTAAGCTAGCACAAAAATAGGTGATGCACCTACTTGTCACCTCCTTGTACCGCGGCTTCACCACCACCACACACCACCCTAGACTGACTTATAGGCCTCCCTAGCTCTTCGTAGTCACAACTTAGCTCTGCTTACTCACCCTCCTCCCTCCTCGACACCACACCACCCCATTCGACACCTCCTTCTTCTCTTTTCTTGCTCGCTACACAAACAAACCCTATAAATACCCACATACCCTCCCCACTTCAAACTACACCTCTTCTGTTCTTTTCACCTCAAAGTTTCTGTAGCTAGTAGTAGTATAAGGTCCCTTGTAGTCTTAGGAGTCGAGTTAGGTGAGCCTTGAGGCCTTGTCAAGTCCCATTTTCATCGCTAAAAACCCTAAACCTAGTTAACCATCGTTAAACCAAAACTAACCAAGTAAGATTTACATTTAGTTTTCTTTAGCTTTAGTTTAGTCCTAGGATAGTATTAGGATGCCTTAGATCCCCTAGGAACCCTTGCATGAGCCTTGAACCATTTCATTTACTAGTTTACATTTTAAAAACCCTATTATGAGTCAAATACATGTTTGCATGCTATATACCCTTTACATGATCTATAATATGAATTAGATAACTTAGATAAGTTAATATTAGTTAAACATAAGCTAGAAAACTTAGTTGTTACATAAAAATATAGTTTACATTCATTTAGGACTAGTTTTGCGAAACTTTACATGCATAAGGGTATATATTATAAATTCCGTAAATTATAAAGTATAGGGACTGTTTTTGAAATTTCCTAGAAGTTGTAAGTCTAAGGACTAGTTTTTCAAAGTATTAAAACCTTAGGATAGAAACTAAAATAAGTTAAAAACTAAAAAGGACTAGTTATGCAAATATTATAAAGTTAAAGGTCTAAATGGTAAATATAGAAAATGTTATGATTAAGAAAAAGGTTCGTCACCCCATGTATTTACATAATTAGCGTAGCTCTTAGTTTTGTTTATATTAGATTAGATATAGTCACACCGTGGAGGACGGACGGGTCTTTACCCACTGTATACCCGATCCATAGCCCGCAGGAGGGCGTTTTGTGACATTTCGTAAATTTCATGTCATTTATTTTACTACTTTTATTATTAAATAATTCTATCTTAAACAATTAACTTCTTCGAAAGTTATCCGTGTACGTTCAATTCATTCAACCACAACTATGCTACATCTACTCTACACTTTCTATGCTCCATTGTTTCCTTATAATCCTATTTATAAAGTTACAATTCATTTTTACGTCAACTTTACACTTTTTACGTATTGCGCGGTTTAAATTCATGTTTTCATGTTTTAACCTCAAATAAATCCTCCGATGATCTCACCACTCATCTATATTTCTAAAATTCATTGTGAAAACAAGTTTTAATATCTTTGCAAGTTTTACATTTTATTTCTACCCGGTATTGCGTTACGCGTCTTAAAACTCCACATTTTAAATTACCGGGAGCAAAAATAAACTACACAATACATCTATTATCAACCTACTCTTAAAAATTCAGCACTAACATACTAACTTGGCACCAACCCTTCCTAGGTGGCACTAAGTTGTGGTTTGCATTTTTAAGTATGCACACTTGTCCAAAAATCACTACATGGTGTCTTCCACTTAGCTCTAAACCACCAAGATAACTCATAGTTATTGTCATCACATGCAAAGTCTCATTTGCTCCCTTCCATCATCTTGTTGCCGTGAGTTGGTAAGCACACAAGGACCATGGAGTCTTGATTTTCTATTAAAAATTTTGCACTAAGAATGGTGATCAATTGATGCTAACTTCTTCCTTGTTCTTTTCCTTATTCTAGGTCTTCATTTTCAAGAGTTTTTGATAAGATCGTTTAGCTCGAGGTTGGTTAGACCTCATCTAGGGATTACACAATAATAATGATACTAACAAGATACGCAGCGGAATAAACAAAACAATCATTATTATTGCTACAAGGTTTCTTCGTCATCATCTCTACTCTAACATACATCAAAGCCCCAATGCTACGTGATCAAGTGTAGCACGGTTACATCCTAACAGCTATCTAAGATAGTTGAGGCTTAACACAATCTACCCTAGGTGTTTCCCATAAAACACCTGTACACTAGTCTAGGCGTTTTTCCAGCCCTAGACTTACACACACGTTTTTCTGATTTTACATTGTGGAAGACATCATAAAACCTATTCCCTGTATCTCTTTATATAATAGAGATACTAGGGTTACAAGGAATAAACTAGAATAATAAAAGATATGCTGTAATCTTTTTCTTTCTTTGCAAGTTTCTTCCTTTGTCTCCATAAGTCCTTCATCTTTCATATTTGTCAATATCAACTCAAAGTATAATTCCTAACAATCTTCCCCTAGTTGATATGACAAAACCAAGTATATGAAAGATGTCGTCTTCCCCTCAAACCATGCATATCATCAAGGATCTTCAAGCTGCAATCTTCAAAGTATTCTTCTTCCCCTTTTTGTCATCATCAGATAGGGGACAAATGTATGCAACCTTGATCTTCACAACCACGAATCAATATTACACATCCAATTTATCTTTCCAATGTTTCAAAGTCGCCCACCATTAAGTTTTCCGCATCTATAAATGGACTTGAAACAATAGAAATCAAAACTATCAGTAGTAATAACAACTAGCAGTAGCAAAAACCTTCACCTCGATGTAGCACATAAATGGTTAAACATTTAAACACTTAAGCTTCCCCTGAAACCCATATGTTAACCATTTGTTGAATGTAGGCTCCATGTAATGATTACTAATGAAGAAAACTAAGTATAACCAACTTGATGTTGAAGTAGAACCACCCAAACTTGTGTCTTATATCTTGTACTAAAATTGACTTCGAACGTATACTTAACGTATAGGGAGATCGCAACCTCTTGACAAAAAATCACTGAGCACAATAACGTAACTCCTTCAAGTGTTTTGTCAATTCGTAGTCACCTGAACGAACAAACAAGTTACCTCATGCTGAAAAGGTATGATAAAACACAAACCTGTGAACTTCCACTTCATCGTCAAATAGGTGATAAAAACCTTTCTTCGTAATCAATTAAATCAATAAAAACGAGCCTTGAAACTATTTAAGCACCAATAAATCAAACATCCAAATTTCCATCCTGTGTGTGTATCTTCCCCCATGTGTGTGTTGGAACCAACTGTTCCAAAATAATATATACTTTCCCTCACTGCTTGTAACTCATGATTGCCAATGAAATAATCAAAGTCTCCACATGAAATATAGCAACATGAATAAGTACTAACCACATGCCCCTTAAGAAATATGAACAGCAGCGGAAACAATTAAGGCATCAGTGGTAACTTGTATAAGCAGTGGAAAATTAATTACCAGCAGTGGAAACAATGTAAGCGTAGCAGTGGTAACTTTTAACTAGCAGTGGGAACGCACAGTGGTAACAATCTTGACAGCAGTGGTAATGATTAAGCTTGCAGTGGTAACTGTCAACTTGCAGTGGAAACGTATAACGCAGCAGTGGTAACATATACACTTGCAGTGGAAACGAATACACTTTGCAGTGGAAACGAATACACTTGCAGTGGTAACTGATAAGCGTGCAGTGGTAACTATATAAGCAGCAGTTGTGAGCTTTGAATGACCAGTAAGCTTATACGCATCTTTACCACCAGTATCTTCAATCAACCAATCTTATTAACCATCATCCTTGCATCGTTAGGGTTCATCATAACTCGTTCCAGCATCATCATTAGGGTTCATCACAGGTTTTAAAACCTGCTCACCAAGGCAGATCCAGAAGCCCTATTAATCGTACTCCTCTCACCAATTAGGGTTTCTTTTGTAGTCGTCCTTTTCCTTCTTTTTTTTTAAAGTATAAAGACGACACTTTTTAGCCTTTAGTGACACTTTTTGGAGTCACTAAAAACCCTAAAAATTCGAAATAATATACCTCTGTGCAGCAGTTTTCAAGAATTTTTATCTTTTTATTGGAAGCTCAGATTGAAGATCCCCCTGGTGGAACTCTTCTTTGACATGTAGAGAACCTCCAATAAAAATTTCAGCCCGATCCAACGGTTAACGAAAGAGATATCGCCGTTTGAAAACAGCCCTGCAGTGAGTTTTAAAGATACGAACCAGATTCGAATTTTCTTCCATCTTCGACAAACCAAACCTTGTTTAATCCCACGATCACGAGCCCCATGGCTCTGATACCAATTGATAAGATCGTTTAGCTCGAGGTTGGTTAGACCTCATCTAGGGATTACACAATAATAATGATACTAACAAGATACGCAGCGGAATAAACAAAACAATCATTATTATTGCTACAAGGTTTCTTCGTCATCATCTCTACTCTAACATACATCAAAGCCCCAATGCTACGTGATCAAGTGTAGCACGGTTACATCCTAACAGCTATCTAAGATAGTTGAGGCTTAACACAATCTACCCTAGGTGTTTCCCATAAAACACCTGTACACTAGTCTAGGCGTTTTTCCAGCCCTAGACTTACACACATGTTTTTCTGATTTTACATTGTGGAAGACATCATAAAACCTATTCCCTGTATCTCTTTATATAATAGAGATACTAGGGTTACAAGGAATAAACTAGAATAATAAAAGATATGCTGTAATCTTTTTCTTTCTTTGCAAGTTTCTTCCTTTGTCTCCATAAGTCCTTCATCTTTCATATTTGTCAATATCAACTCAAAGTATAATTCCTAACAGTTTTGTTGATGATCTCCTAGGGTTTTCAAGGTGTTAATAAAGTGGTGATTCCTTAATTTATTCAAGAGTTTTGGTTACAAGTTTAGTGATCATGGATTAAAGAAAAAGGTGCAAGTAATGTTACCTTAATCTTGATCTCTACTTTCTCTTCAAAAATACTCTTTCTCCTATATTTTATGGCTCACAAAAAGTTATTGTGGCTGTAGATTGGAGTTCTCAAGATCCTCTAAAAGTTCATCCTTCAAGACATAAAAGATCTTTGCTTGGTGGTGACTTTGGATAGCCCTTGACCCTTGTTCTTGAAAATTTATCTTGTTCATCTCTTTTTGTAAGAAACTCTTTTATAATTTTTCATTGTATTTATAATTTTCACTCCTGTAAATTTATTATACATTGATGTAAATGTGTATGGTATAAGTTATTATGCTAAAATAGGCTTGGTACATAGTTAGGAAATACTAAAAACCCTAAAGGACTAGACATGCAAACTGTGAATCTGATTCATGGGTAAAAACGGAATAAATTGATTTAATCAGTAAACATTGTATAACAATCCACAAACACCCATTACTATCATTCCCATTACAAATACCTATAGTAGGTATTTCACAGGTAAATTTTTGCTTTTTATATACATTATTACTTGCATGACTCACTAGACCAGCTCACGTATCTACACAAGCCAAATAACTCAACACTCACATCCTATAAATCCTAGGTATGTCAAGCATAAACTCATAACAACACCATAATAAGTAATTCACCAATCTGAAACACTAAACATAACACAAAACCCTAATAAACCCTAAACTAAAACTTAACTAGGATTATGTGCTTATCTGACCCTATATGCTTAGTTAAACTAGTATGAATGTGTTCAAGGCTTAATTAAGAGTTTCCTTAGGAATATTGGGATATATTAGGACTATTAGGCTATAGAATAAAACCCTTAGAACTTAGATACAAACCCCCTAAACCCTAAACCATAACTAGGTGATAGATAATTAGAATTAGGTCTAAACCCTCCCAAAACTTCCGCATAGGTCACTACCACTTAGTATAAGCCTTTTAGAACTTAGGAATAGTTATTAGATACCTATAGGACACTAAACTAGGCAAAAAACCATAGGATAAACCCTAGTCTCTCACTAAACCGACTTAGGTCATTTAGCTTACAAAACTAGGTCAAACCTTCCCAAAACTTTCCCATAGGTTACCCACACTTAGAATAAACCCTTTAGGTCTTAGGATTAGTCACTAGACACACTTAGGAACTTAATTTAGGCACTAAACCTTAGGTAAAACCTTAAACACTTAATAAGTAGAAACTAGGTCTAAACTTAACTAAAACTTAGTAAAACCTAAACATAAGCACCTTAAACACCTCAAACTAGCACCCTAACACCTTAGTCATACCCAAGCACACACCCTAACACCTCTAAGCACACACACAAGTAGGTGCATCACCTACTTGACTAATCCACCACTAATCACCACTAATCCACCCTAAACCACCCCTAATCCACCACTAAACCACCGCTAATCACCCCTAATCACCCTAAACCACCCTGAAACACCCTAAGCAGCTTACAAGCACCTCCAAGCACCCAAGCAAGGAGGTGCATCACCTCCTTGTAAGATGCTACCACCAAACCGCCTCCCACGGCTCTTCCTCACCACAACCAGCCTATGGCAGCCCCCTAGCTACCTCCTAGCTCGTCCTCATCACCAACTAGCCTCACCAAATCACCTCCTAGCTTTGCTTGCTCAGCCCTCCCCCTCCGTGACACCTATGAACTCGTTTCTCCCCAAACCGCCTCATCGAGGCTATAAATACCCCCCTCCTCCCTTATTTTTTCTTCACACCTCTCCCCCTCCTCTCTACCTCACATTTCTGTAGTACTAAGTTGTTAGAAGCCATTAGGAACGTGTAGCTAGGCCTTGGTCGTGTTGTGTTGTGGTTTGAAGTCGTACGAGCCCTAGAAAACCCTAACCCTAGTTCTAACCCACGTAAAACCCCCTAGCCAAATAAGTCATACATTTAGGTAATTTAGCTTTAGTATAGTCTTAGGATAGATTTATGATGCCTTTGCATGAGCCTTGAACCATTTTACTTGCTAGTTTACGTATTAAAACCCTAGATCGAGTCATATACTTGCATGCATGCTATAAGTCATTAATTTAAGTCATACACTAGTTAAACATAACTTAGATAAGTTAAAATAAGTAAAACATAGGCTAGAAAACTTAATTACCAGATAAAATATAAGTTACATACATATTAGGACTAGTTTTGCAAAACTTTACATGCATAAGGGTATATATCATAAATTCCTGAAATTATAAAGTCTAGGGACTGTTTTTGACATTTCCTAGAAGTTATAAGTAGTAAGGACTAGTTTTGTATAATATTAAAACCCTAGGATAGATAATAACATAAGTATAAACTAAAAAGGACTAAAAACATAAATAGTATAAAGTTAAAGGTCTAAAATGTTAAATATAGAAAACTTAGGAGTATTAGGTTAATTACATAAAATATAGAAGTCTAGGGACTAGTTGTGTCAAGTATAGATAGTTATTAGTATAAGTAATATAAAATTTAGGGTAGAAAACGTAAATATATAAACTATAAGGGTAAAAAGTGAAAATATCATATAAGTATAAAACCAAAATAAAGTTAGAAGCATAACACAATACTAGGGAGCTTCATGCGAGGAGTACTATGTGGATATTTCGTTTTTGACGAGTTTGTTGGGTTTACGAATTAAAGTGCCCTGACTCCTCGAACGATTATTGCATATACTTTTGAGATATGATGGCCCGAACGGTGATATGATTATAACTAAACCCTAATAACAAAATAACTCAATAATAGGGAACTTGTGTGAGGAGTATTAACTTCTGAATTATGATGGCCCAAACGGTATTATGTTGATAACATAATACAATAGTAGGGAGCTTCATGTGAGGAGTCATATACTTCTGAATTACAATGGCCTGAACGGTGTTATGTTATATCTAAAACATTAACAAACCTAAAAACAATAACTTGAAAAACATAAACATGATAACTAAAGCTTGACATACATACAAAACCAACAACACACTAGGATACGTGAGTAAGGCGGTCTAGTTCCCGAGTCACTATTTGCATCACTTAGATTACTTGACACCCAGGTGAGTTTTCGTAGCCTTACATCTTTTTAAACTTTCACTTTAAATGCTTTTATAAACCCTGTAAGGGGGATACATGCTAAATGCTTTACTTAAAACCGAACACAAGTATTTTTCTTTGGTTGTTTGCACGAGTAAACTAACAGCCACCACTACATAACCAAAATTCATGAATCTAATCGTTTTGGACATTTTATCCAAATGAACGCGAATATAGTTGATAGATCTATTGGAGTTTCCCAACCCCCGTTGGTATTAACACCCCACTAGGTGGTACCAATAAGTACTATATTTGAATCCACTCAAGGTATAACTTTGGCAAGTTATCCTTCTATCCCCTCATGTTGGGTCTGCAACCCACATTACCTGTATCGTTAAGGTGTGATTCATGAGCTTAGTGCAACCTACTAAACTCCTGATAATTGTGCATGCATCACAATTATTACAAAAACTTGCATTTTCCCAGATGGGTGTAACAACTGAACCCAGGGAACTTGTATTCACTAACCCCTAAACCTATGATTCTCACTCATCACCTAGTGTTGACTTTTTAAGCATATATTCTAGGTATATTACTTCTATGGATCCATGGCAGAAGGAGGTACTGAACTCAGAGGACTTTTCATGGTTATTATTCAAACATAACCAACCTAACACTTAGATTTGTGGGACCTCATAAAAATAAAAGTATATCTTTTATAATTAAAACTCTGATAATTATGAATGATAACTAAATTTCCAAAACGTCTCTTTTCGAGTCGTTTTCTATTACTGTATCTATGATTCTATGAAGTAATACCCCAAACACTTTTTCCGCTGCGATCAGTAAAAAATGGGGGTGTTACACATTGGACCTAAACTAAAAGTATGTAGTTGTAGCCCTATGTCTTGTGGTCATTTTGATGGGTATTTCATCGAATAACTCATTACGATGATTAAACTAGAAGTATTTTAGTGAAACATGCCAGATTCTGTGTAGCAAATTTAAATGGTAAAAATCTCAGTGATATGTTCATTTTCACTACTTAGCCCAGTTTTATTAATTGTAGGTAACATCTTAACTTAAACATGGCCGCAAACGGGGAATTAATTGGACTTGTATAACTCTAGTTATCGCAACTTTTGTGGGACTGTTGTAATTTTGAAAGCTGATGGACTGAATAGTATGGATAAATTGATAGTTTTACTAATGTTATGTAACTTTTGGCTTAGGAAAACCCACAAAACTTGTTAGTACAGATGAATACCTTTCCGGGGATATAAAGAACTTAAATTTTTGACTTACGGTTTACATGTAACGGATTTTCTAAGATGTACAAATTATAAAATTGTTAACATCTTTGACTTTTAAAGTATAAAGGATTCAAAAACTCATATATCTCTAAAACTTAATTTTGAACACTTGATATAATTAGGAATTATGTACCAAGCGTAGGTAAGATAATAACTTATATATATAGCTGAGTTACATCAATGTTTATTTTTTAAAACCTAAGACAAGCGTATATCTATTTAGGTTCATCGTAGAGCTTCGCGGCAAATTTTCATCACTTGCTTGTTTCATATCACTTCCTTTGTTCACGGTGAGTTTATAGCCTCGTCTTTACTTACTTAAATGTTTTATAAACCTCACGAGGGGGATACACGCTAGTTTTTACAAACTGAATACTAGTAGTTTTTGGTATGTTGGACCCGATTATATGATTATAGTTATTGAATGCTTCTTGCCAATTAAGTCCCCACCATGAACCGTTATTTCCATAGGGAAACGCTAGTATTATGAATATGCATATTAGGCTTGGCAGGCTTGACTGGGTGAGTAGCGCCTCATACATAACGGTCACATAATATTGAGAGTATGGGGTAAATGGCAATTTTTCCCTCGGGGCACAAAAACTAGGTTAAGGTTCGGTTTCATAATCTCAATACTATAATCTGATAACCCGACAAGTAATGATCATGCTTGTCGCCCGATGAGTAATGCTTGTATTCAACTTATTACTTATTAAACTCTATGAATTCACTCAACTTTATGTTGACTTTTTAGCATGTTTTATCTCAGGTCCGTAAGTGACTCTCAACTTGGATGGGCGGCGCAAGAGATGGATATCAATATGATGGCCCATGTTTAATTAAAATTTTGACTCGATAATGTTTTGAACTTCTAAAAACTTATGTATCTTCTAGCTATGCTAAAAACTTTTGGGACCTTATTAACTTTGATAATTATCGAATGTGAAGCATGAACTTTTAATAAAAACGACTTTGTTTTGGAGTTGTTTACTATATTTGTACAATGTGATTGATGTATAGCACCCCATGTCCCTTTCCGCTGCGTTCTTAAAAATGGGGGTGTTATAGATTGGTACCAGAGCACAAATTATAGTGAACTAGGTCTTTTGTTCTAAAAACCTAGACTATAATCATAAACATTTTTTTTTAAATCATGAGCTTCCATCATCTTGTCCGATATCCATGCACGCCTACTCCCGAGCTTCCTATTTCTCCCTCGTATATATATCTTAATCATGCTATATTAAAAATAATTATAAGAACTATAATTATTTCCT
Source organism: Artemisia argyi (assembly GCA_030686995.1). Classification (NCBI taxonomy): domain Eukaryota; kingdom Viridiplantae; phylum Streptophyta; class Magnoliopsida; order Asterales; family Asteraceae; genus Artemisia; species Artemisia argyi. The sequence goes on from CM060676.1 coordinate 156,180,186, forward strand.
ATCTTGTCCGATAATCCGCGAAATATCACTCCTTATATATGCACTTTATGCACAAAAATTCCTTGTTGTATTTTATGCTATTCATGAGCATTATAAACTTCCATCCGGAAATTCCTTGTTGTACCGTTGTTATACGTATGCACATAACAAATAGTATCATTTGTACATGTAATATTTATTGATCGTCTTGCTTATTTATAAAGCATCACTATTTGTTCACTTATTTACACAAAATATTATTTTTCATGATAATAATTCTTTTCTCATTCTAATTATATGTATATATGATTTTCAGATTTGTCATGGCACATTTACTTCCTCCTGATCACGAGGTAGACATCCAAGAGATCAAGCCGGCTCAACCTGAGCTTGCACCGGCTCAACATCTACCTCCACTACCGAATCACATTCATCCAAAAATCGATTAGAAAACCAAGACGAAGAAGAAGAAGAGCCATTTGAAGATGGGCAAGAAGAAGAAGATGTAGAAAATATATGGATATTGCAAGATATAAGCTCAGAGGAAGAAATGGATGAACCCGAACTGATCTATCCTTATGCAGCACCGGGTTCGCGTTATCCACCATCTTCACCGGACACTCCTTCCAATTCTGAGCCTAAACCCGAAGAAGTTGCTACTGTAGGTACTATTACACAAGTACCACTTACATGACGTAGATTTCCTCGTAGTATCATGAAAGGGGTGGATCATCCTCAGCTGCTCCTACCACTTATGAGCTTGAGGATCTAGTACCCGGGACCATGAGGAGGGACATTGACTCTCTTTATGGTAAAGTTAGAATTTTGGAGAGGCATATGAGTATTAGAGAACTAGAGGGGATTCATGCTATGTTTAGGGATAGACTTGGGGAGAAGCGTATAGATATGTTGGATTTTGATTTGGGTATGGTAGAGCACCAACAAGACGATACTAAGCGTGAAGTGGTTGTATTGGGTAAACATGTTCGAGAGTTAGATGATGTGGGTGTAAGGGCTGATAATAAGAATGTGAAGCATGAGTTGGAAGATGTTAAGTTGTCCCGCACATTTGACCGTATGACCAATGAGCGCCTTGAGAGGGATCTTTATGAGTTAAGGTGCTGGACTTACGCTCACTGGGGAGAGATGATTCGATTGGGGTATGTTGAGGAGAGGTCTTATGTGGCCACAGATGTATTAGCAGTGTATGGAGAGACCCCACCGCCCGAGCCAAGTGGATCACCCCGCGACCCTTAGTAGTTTATGTACTTTTTTCTCCTCTTGTTGTATTTCATCGTTGTTCATCTGTCTTGTAAATTACTATCAGTTAGTAAACTAGTATCGTTGAATGTAATGACTTTGTCAAATTTTGTAATACAATCCAACAATGTATTAATCTTTTGTAATGAATGATGAAGTTATATTCCCTTAAATTCTACTCTATATTGTTGTGATATTTTTCATATTCAATTTACTCATGTATGAATATATCTATATCAATGTACAATTACTCATCCAAGATTTTCTTGTGTTGTGATAGAATCATGCTACCAAAGAAAATGTCTAATGAAGCTATTCAGAAACTAGTCACTGACAACGTAGCTGAGGCTTTAGCCGAGGATCGTGCTGCAAGGGCTAATGATGCTGGAGCTGCCGGTGGCTGTGCTGGAGCCGCTGGAGCTGCCAGTGGCGGTGCTGGAGCCGCTGGGGCTGCCAATGGTGGTGTAGTGCGTGGTTGCACTTATAAACAATTTCTGGGTTGTGGACCAACTAAATTCAAGGGGACTGAAGGGGCAGTTGCATTGACACATTGGTTTGAAAGTATCGAAGACACATTCATACTCAGTAATTGCTCAGAGGACTGCAAAGTCAAGTACGTCGTGGGTACTATGTTAGATTATGCTAAGTCATGGTGGAATTCTTATGCTCAGCCCATCGGGATAGAAAAATCCTATGAAACCACATGGACTGACTTCAAGAAAATGGCGATCAATAAGTTCTGTCCACGTTGTGAAATAAGGTTGCTTGAAACCTAGTTTTATGATCTTAAAGTGAAAGGTTATGATATCGAAACTTATATTCGAAGGTTTTAAGAGCTAAAAGTCTTGTGTCCTAGTATGGTTCCGGATTTTGAATAGGAAATGGAAGCATTTATTAAGGGTCTTCCACGAAGCATCAAAGGAGATGTGACATCCTCTAATCCACAAACTCTAGATACGGCTATTCGTATGACTAAAAAACTTATGGCTCAAGTGGTGGAGTATGGAACAACTCAAAATGCTAACAACAATAACAATAACAACAACCACCAGAACAATAGAAAATGGGATGATGAAAGGAAGGGGAATAACAACAACAACAACAACCAGGGCCGCAACAATGACCATCATCATCAGCAAAATAAAATACAAGAGAATGTTAGGGTAATGACTGATACCCCAACCGGGAGAGGTGGATATGCTGGTCCCCATCCTTACTGTAATCGCTGCAAGAAGCATCACATTGGCCACTGTACTGCGATATGTACCAAATGTGGAAAGCAGGGTCATGCGACGACAAGCTGTAGGGTTAAGGCTACTGGTGCTAATACATAACCAATCGTAACTTGCTATGGTTTTGGGGAAAAAGGGCACAAAAGTAACAATTGCCCGAATAAGGGGAATGATCAAGCTGGAAATAATCATGCTCGAGTGTATGTGATGGGGGAACAACAAGGCCCAAATGTCGTGACGGGTACGTTTCTACTTAATAATCACTATGCTAAGGTTTGTTTTGATTCGGGTTCGGACAAAAGCTTTGTGTCCATGATGCGTGGGAATTGCACCAGGCTTTACCTCTCGAGGGATCTCGAGAAGCTTACAACCCCCACCAGGCAGTGTACCTGATCGTTGTAGTATAGTATAGTGGCAGGTACCGGGGGATTGATCGTTCAACTTGGGAATAGTGTCGCTAGGATTAGAAAACCTAAATACTAGTTCTAGAGATGAGAGATGATTATTTTTGTGTTTTTATATTTTTTTGAAAGCAAGTAAAATCTCGGGTTTGAAGGATTTGGGCGGAATTAGTTGTTATTCAACTAACCCAGAACTAAGATGTAATTAAATTAAAAGAAATTAAACTAAATTAAACTAAAGTTGTGAGCAGTATTTGGAGAAGATGTGTTTACTTAGATTTCCTTACTCCCTAGATATCTTTTACACGTTAATTACTTGTTATAATTGCATGGATGACGGATCGTATTCCTTAATACCATTCATGGGGTGGCATACATAACTCCCCAATTCTATGAGCTCTTATCTCCTCCTACACCATGCCCAGCACAACTATAGGGATTATAAACAGTGGCTCATGCATTAAATACAACCAATAAAGACCTAGTACGCCTCGGTTCATGTTTCTTAAGACGTTCAAGCATGTTACCATTTGGAGATCTGCCAGTTTTCTTAAGCCTAACATATAAATCATTCATCCAAGAACAAGAATAAACAAGTAATCAACACATAATCAATATCTAGGTTTCATTAGATCTAAGCAAACACAAGAGAGATTTAGCCTAGCATGATAGAATTAAGACAAGAACAAGATATAGACAACCAACACATAGACATATTGATTGAATTAAAAGAACACTTATCTTTATTAATCATGCAAGGTATCAAGGGGTTGGAACCCTTGAAAAACCTGTAAAGTCACACCAAAATCGTATCTAGGGTTTCTCCCAAAAACTCCTCTCCTAAAACTGAAAAACTAGAAAAGTATATATAGGAAATTCGACCTGACGGCGTCAAGAACAAACTTGTGACGCCGTCAGACCGCCGCCAAATAGTTCATCGGACGCTCTTGATCTACTTTTGACGCCGTCAACCCTTAGGCCGTCATGCAATTTACTCTTGACGCCCTGTGTGTGACGCCGTCACCATCTCTCGGTAAATAATTCCAAGATCTCTGACGCCGTCATCATGTTCCTCCTGACGCCTTCACGAACTCTCGGTAAAAATTAGTTGTAGATACGTCTGACGCCGTCAGGTTGTGACCCTTGACGCCGTCAGGAACTGTTCCCAGCAAGGAAAATAGAGACTTAGCCGTTTTCTTCACTTCTATGCTCCAAAAACGTCCAAAATAGCTTCTTTTCCAGAATTCACTCTCCAAGTACCTAAAATCACAAAAGGAACAATTTAGGGCAATATTTGATCAAATAAGTTCGATTCCGGGCTTAAATGACCCCCTAAAAGTGGTTCATTTTTTGCCTTATCATATACCCTTACACTTGAGATTTGCTTGTCCTCAAGCAAATATGCCTTTATTCTCATCAAAAGACAAGTTAGAGGTCATTTAACACTAATATAAAAGTAATTACAACAAATAATCGTTCCACTAAAGACCAAAGACAAGCACGGAGGTCATACACTAGCACCTCACAAATAGTGTTTAGATACTCACATCTCTCGGGTGTAATAAAGTAATATAACAATATGGAAATGGAAGATATCTCTCACTACCTGTCATAGCAAAATAGATTACCATAGGCTTGGGAAAGGATCAAACCTCCACCACATGGCGTAAGCACCTAAGATAAACTATCAAAGAGGTCTTTTAAAGGGTTGTAACGTTAGGTATAGGGATATGAATTACACGGTTTTGTTGGATAAAGGAAGCTTTACTGGTGGCGAGCTAACAATCTTGGTTAATTACATGTATAATATGGCGTTGCTAAGCCAAGACTAGACTCGACTTAAGCTAATAAATGAAAAATAACAAAAACATAAAATAAATAAAGAATAAAAAGGGATGGTAGTCCGTATGTTTTTCCTCTTTTCCTTTTCTATTTTGTTTCTCTTTTTTTTTTCTTGATTTTTTTTTTCTCTTTTTTTTTTGATTTTTTTTTTTTTTTTGATTTTTTTTTGCATACACTCTTGCCCTACCATCCAAAATAATACATCATAGGGAATGGGAATTCCCCTTACACTTGAATCTTTACATACTTTACAATAAACTAATCTAATGACTCAAATTAAGAAAATCAAAACACTTGGAGCACTTTTAAGATTAACGTACAAATGGGGGTAATATATGATGTTCTTCCCCATTACTCCATAAAATAAGTACTTACCCATGAGTCCCAATCGTCCCAAAACAATATGTACAAGGATATGACTCGACTTAGCAACCATGTAACCAATTAGAAAGTTAACTTAGGGTTTAACAAATAACAATAATGCACTAAATATGAGTGCATACACGAAAGGCTAAGGCGATTTGGGTGTACATTTAAGTGGGGTGTAACAAATTCTTCCTTTAAGTAAAATGCTTAAAGTTAGAAATGAAAAGATAGGCTCGGAGGGGTGTACTAGGGGTTTCGTGTACTAAAAATGAGTACAACGCTAAGGGTGTGGGAAAAATTAGTTGACTTAACTAGCCAAACAATATGACTTAAATGGTCAAGAAATTATGATACGGGTTTAACACAAGGGTGATCCTAATGCCTCTTATCATATAGTAAATCCTACTACACGAATGTAGTCTCACTAGCGGTCTTGGAATGCATCACTAACGCAAGTTCTAGAATCTAAATGCTACCGGTACACTCATAAGCACTAATAGTAAATGCTTTTCCTATCAAATCTAAAGGCGAACCTCACATTTTTGGGTGGAAAATTTTTCTGAATATACGGTTATGTGCTAGATATACAATCTCCTATCCATGAGACGCTTGCTATGGCTAAAGTTTCACTCCTAAATGTTGTAAAAAAATTTAAATTTGGCGCTAAAATTACACTAACAAGTATTTCTCATAGTTTTATTACACATCTACTATCAAACAAAACAAACTCAAGCGAAAGTGTATTGTAAGGTATCATCTTTTTACCCTCCCCTTACACTTAAGATGAACATTGTCCCCAATGTTCAAGTAAAGAATGTAAAAGTAAATAAGTAAAAAGAATGAAATCAAATACTCCCCTGATTCGCTCGGTATGGATTAAAGGTTGGCCAGGTTAAATCTTCCTCCAAGAAACCGAACAATCAAAGCTTCCCTTCCAGAATATAAATCATCTTCTTGTCCAATATAACCTGTAAAATCTGACAAAATAGACAAGACAACCTCGCGTAAAATCGGCGGCATCCTATATAACTTACAAAATCCTAGAAAGCAAAGTAAGATATAATGCTTGTAAATGAAGTTTGCAGATTTCCTGGAGATTATAAAACTTAATAATTCACAAAAATCATAAGACTCTGTTAGAAAAACAAAACTGGTAAAATTTCCAGATTTTCACCCGTGACGCCGTCATGAGTAAACTCGTGACGCCGTCAGGATTGACCTGCAGAAATTCTTGTGTTAAGTTTCCGGAAAATTTCTGGAAAAACTTGGTTCTACTTCCTGGACAATCCTGCAAAACTTCATTATGACTCAATACAAGCATTTGACTCTAACAAGTACTAATATACATGCTCACTTAAAATTGTGGAGAATCATGATCGTGTGTTTCTTAAAAACATATTTGGGGTTTCCCCTTACACTTATCTTTAGCAAAAATACTTTTAGGTTGGAGTTAAGACTATGCTAAACAACATAATAAAGTATTTCCACTTTTTAATTTTGAAACATGATCTACCAACAATAAAAATAAAGCATGCATATGAAAGCAAATAACAAACAAACAAATAAAATCACACAAGCATGGGTTGCCTCCCAAGAAGCGCTTTTCTTTATTTACGAGTCTTGTAGCTAGACTCAAGGCCATGGGTTACTACGTGATACGAGTGAGTTCCTCATTGAGGACATCTTTGGGATCAAACTTCGGTTTCAACTTCCTATCGGTTTCCTTAGTATGGTATGACCTTTCAAACTTCTCTCCATCCGGATCATACAAAGTCATCTTAATATGCCATGATCCGTCTCCTTCTTTAGGTGGCTTGTCCCACCTCCATTTACATTTTTCTCCCTCTCTTTTCCACTTATTCAACTCTAAATTAATAGGCATTACGCTTAAGAACTCAATCATCTTTCTAAAGACTAGGGGGTCCTCAAAGGGATCTAACTCTTCATCTCTAGCTATGAGTTGTTCCACCGAATGTGTCTTTTCAATGAAATCCTTTTCTAGATAGAATGGGTGTTGAGGTCCTATAAAGTTCCTTTCAATCCAAGGTCCGTATCTAGATGGTCTCCTATTGATCTCTACCCAATGTGGTGTCGGTTCATCATCACAATCATAACTATGCTTCTTTACATCGTATACCAACCAAGTATCACCTTCACCTACCGCTATCTTAGACTCCTTACAATCAATCATGGCACTAGCGGTTGCTAAAAATCCTCTTCCTACCAATAATGGGCATGTAGTGTCACTAACCATGTCAAGGACATGAAAATCCGCTAATATAGTTAACCTTCCTACGTGAACAACTACATCCTTAATCATTCCAACCGGGTGGGCAATACTCCCATCCGCTAGCCCTATCAATACCTCCGTTTCCTCTAATTTTCCTAGCTTAAGAGCGGTGAATAAGGATAAAGGAATCAAGTTGAGGCTTGACCCTAAATCGGCTAGTGTATCGAAAGCTTCGGATCTTCCTATCTTACAAGGCAAAACAAATATACCCGGATCATCAAGCTTTCTAGGTAACTTGTTTTGAACGAAGGCGGTCCCATTTTCACCTAGTTTAAATTTCTCATATTTTTCTAGGAGGGCACTATAGTAAGGAGCACGCGCTAAGACATCAATGACGGGGCGTTCAAGGTGAAGTTCCTTGAATTCATCGTCAAGGTCTTGCGTAGGGGGTGTTTCAACTATGCTTTTGACCGGTTCTATATCGAGTGTTTTGTTTGATTGGTCTTTTTGAAGAACTTGATTTTGTTTGAAACACGTGCTCGTTGATTTAACCGAGTAGTATTGTGGGCACGAAGTGGGTGACGAAACTGAAGATATGGAATTAATGTTTAGTTTCGGATTCTTAACCGTGTCGCTTGGGAGTGCTCCTGTTTCTCGGTCATTGAGAACTTTCAACAATGCGTCAATTTTGGTGGTTACCTCGCTTTGCTTTTGTTTGAAATCGGATTCAAACTTAGATATGCGAGCTTCTTGAGATGCCACGAACTTGGACATCAACCCTTCAAGATTGTTGGTACTACCATAGTTGTTAGAAGGATTGTTGTTGAAAGCACGGTCGGAGGGTGGACCGTTTGGTTGGTAACGATTAGGCGGATTGGAAGAATTGGCTTGATTTTGTTTCCACCTAAGGTTTGGGTGATTTTTCCAAGAGGGGTTGTAGGAATCACCGTAAGGGTTTGGCTCGGGCTTGAAAGTGTACCACTTATCTCCCGCTTCGTCGGTACGCGTGGATGCGTAGTCCGCAAAAGCTGTTCCGGGGAGTTCCACACAATCACGAGTGTCATGGGGACCACTACATAATTCGCATGAAGAAGTGATTTTATTCACTTGGCTTGAAGGCTTAGGAGCTTCGTAAGATTTCATGAGAAACTTGACTTGATCTTCAAGTTCCATGATCCTACGGTCGGGAGTGCTAGATTTGTTCGAAGGCAAAGATATTGCCTTGACCGTTTTGTTCAAATCACGGGGATCATTCCAACTTTCGTTGTCATAGAGAGCAAGATCTTCTATGAGTTCCCATGATTGTTCCGCACTTAGATCACGTAGCTTACCACCAGCCGATTGGTCAATGGTTCGCCTCGTGGATAGATCGATATGGTCATAGAAGATTTGGATTTGGAGCCAAAGATCTATGCCATGATGAGGGACTTTTTGGAGTAAGTCCTTGAAACGAGTCCATGCTTCATAGAGAGTTTCACCTTGACGTTGTTGGAACATCAAGATGTCATTTCTAAGCTTGGTAGTTCTCCCCGGTGGGAAAAATTGAGCAAGGAAACGAGTGATGAGATCATCCCATGTGGTGATGGATCCCGCGGGTAAACGCTCAAGCCATTGACTAGCTTGATCCCGTAGAGAGAATTGAAATAGACGTAAACGGGTTGTCTCTCTAGTTGCAACATCTAGATCTATGGAATCTACGATTTTGAGAAAGTCCTTAAGATGTTGATTTGGATCTTCGGAACGAAGTCCATGGAATGCACATACGCTTTGCACCAACCGGATGGTGTCGGATCGCAAGGGTGTCACATTGGCTCCGGTGAGCTCAATGGTGTTTCGATAGCCTTGGTGGCTAGGTCGGGAGTACTCTCCTAAGGTTCGGGGTCTAAGGGGTTCTATTGGTGGGTTTTGTTGTGGTGGGATGATGGGTTCAAAGATGTTACCACCTTCCATGATGTCGGATGGTAAAGGTTACGAACAAAGACACGAAGAAATAAGATAGACTAAAGAATACCTAAAAATAAAAATTAAATCTTACTAGAAAGGAATCTAGCAAGTAGACCTAATAAAAAGATAAACTAACCTAGACAATAACTATTCCCCAGGCTGCGGCGCCAAAAACTTGATGCGTGGGAATTGCACTAGGCTTTACCTCTCGAGGGATCTCGAGAAGCTTACAACCCCCACCAGGCAGTGTACCTGATCGTTGTAGTATAGTATAGTGGCAGGTACCGGGGGATTGATCGTTCAACTTGGGAATAGTGTCGCTAGGATTAGAAAACCTAAATACTAGTTCTAGAGATGAGAGATGATTATTTTTGTGCTTTTATATTTTTAAGAAAGCAAGTAAAATCTCGGGTTTGAAGGATTTGGGCGGAATTAGTTGTTATTCAACTAACCCAGAACTAAGATGCAATTAAATTAAAAGAAAATAAACTAAACTAAACTAATTAAACTAAGGTTGTGAGCAGTATTTGGAGAAGATGTGTTTATTTAGATTTCCTTACTCCCTAGATATCTTTTACACGTTAATTACTTGTTATAATTGCATGGATGACGGATCGTATTCCTTAATACCTTTCATGGGGTGGCATACATAACTCCCCAATTCTATGAGCTCTTATCTCCTCCTACACCATGCCCAGCACAACTATAGGGATTATAAACAGTGGCTCATGCATTAAATACAACCAATAAAGACCTAGTACGCCTCAGTTCATGTTTCTTAAGACGTTCAAGCATGTTACCATTTGGAGATCTGCCAGTTTTCTTAAGCCTAACATATAAATCATTCATCCAAGAACAAGAATAAACAAGTAATCAACACATAATCAATATCTAGGTTTCATTAGATCTAAGCAAACACAAGAGAGATCTAGCCTAGCATGATAGAATTAAGACAAGAACAAGATATAGACAACCAACACATAGACATATTGATTGAATTAAAAGAACACTTATCTTTATTAATCATGCAAGGTATCAAGGGGTTGGAACCCTTGAAAAACCTGTAAAGTCACACCAAAATCGTATCTAGGGTTTCTCCCAAAAAACTCCTCCTAAAACTGAAAAACTAGAAAAGTATATATAGGAAATTCGACCTGACGGCGTCAAGAACAAACTTGTGACGCCGTCAGACCGCCGCCAAATAGTTCATCGGACGCTCTTGATCTACTTTTGACGCCGTCAACCCTTAGGCCGTCATGCAATTTACTCTTGACGCCCTGTGTGTGACGCTGTCACCATCTCTCGGTAAATAATTCCATGATCTCTGACGCCGTCATCATGTTCCTCTTGACGCCTTCACGAACTCTCGGTAAAAATTAGTTGTAGATACGTCTAACGCCGTCAGGTTGTGACCCTTGACGCCGTCAGGAACTGTTCCCAGCAAGGAAAATAGAGACTTAGCCGTTTTCTTCACTTTTATGCTCCAAAAACGTCCAAAATAGCTTCTTTTCCAGAATTCACTCTCCAAGTACCTAAAATCACAAAAGGAACTATTTAGGGCAATATTTGATCAAATAAGTTCAATTCCGGGCTTAAATGACCCCCTAAAAGTGGTTCATTTTTCGCCTTATCATACACCCAGTCCTAGTGTTGTTGTTGCCATTACCATTCTGGCCTATACCATTTGTGGTGTTAATTCCGCTTTCGTGGTTTGCCAAGTTATTCATATGATCGCCAACCTGAGTGACAATAGCGGGGAGGAAGTTTTGAAGTTGTCGAGCGATGATGGCTTCAAAATCAGGATTTCCACCGTCGTTGTTATCATTGTTTTCAATGCCGCGACCACCTCCTCTACCTCCACGTCCACCAGTCCTTCCACCATCGTTACTAGGGTTACTAGTGTCATGGGCAGCTCCTCTACCTCCACGTCCACCAGTCCTTCCACCCCTTGGTGTTGCGCCTCCTCGACCAGAGCTACGAGTCCTTGGTGCCATGATTTCCTGATAGGAAGGACATTTAGTGAACGTCAAAGTTGAGGGAAAACCGTTGATTAACCAAAGTCTATACTTAACATCCCCATACATAATACCACGCCACCAGTTGTTTCCTAAGTTGTGCCAACACCGATCTACATAAGCATAGTCATATGTCCACGTGGGTTGTGAAGCACTTATAATTATGTTGGCCACCATAATTATAAATGTTTCCTTTCACAGGTGTACATATCACCAGGCACACATATCTCAGTGGTAGACGTTGCTTAAATGGGTATCTAGGGAATGTCACGCTCAGTTACAAAGGAACAAAGGATTCTCTCTTAAGTGCTAAAGTCACTGGGTAGTCTAGTTTCTAACGGTTTCTATAGAGTATCTTCAAGAGAACTCCCATCCTCGGGCAAATCATCAAATCTCTACAGCTAAGTAATAACCTTCATTTAACTTAGTCTCATGTCTCATCAAACAAGAACTGTCACAAGATTAAGTTAAATGATCAGTTATTACCGAGCTCCATATTTCTGATAACTTGCCTAGATTTTGGGACTTCCCCATCGGTACCACAAAATATCTAATAGCGTAGGTCTAAAAAATTACCAGCAAGCGTATGTGTATGTAAAGTGCAAGGCGATAGGGAGGAGAGTCTAAATGTATGTAGTTATAGTCTAGGCCCTAAAAACAACCTAGTTCTCTATAACCAAGGCTCTGATGACAATCTGTAACACCCCGAAAATATCGCAGCGGAACGATAGTGTCATTGGGATGCTACTTCAGGGCACAAAGTACAAGATATAGAAAACGACCTCTAAATGAGACGTTTTGAAAAGTTACCATTCGAGTAGATAAAAGTCATAGTTTACAAAACCAAAAGATCCCAAAGTAGAATAATACATAAGTTTTTAAAGAGTATCGAATGGTAAATGATAAGAGCTAAAGTCTCCAAAAGCATGCCCTAAGACTCTCAGCTCCACACACCTGCTATCGCCTTACAAACCTGAGATAAACATGCTTAAAAGTGTCAACACAAAGGTTGGTGAGTTCATAGAGTTTGTTGAAAAAGAATGAAATGCATATGTATGAAGGTTTCCCAGCAAAGGCATCGTGAATCCACTCAGTTACAAGTCCCGCCATAAGAGACTTGTAACCTGTGTGTTTACAACCCACTGCTACAATATATAGTTTACACAATGCACCGGATTATATTCACCCAAGGTCAAGAATAGACATAAGGGCGGGGGCCTCTCCCCAAATAGTACTACGACATCCAAGGTCAAGTATAGACACAAGGGTAGGGGGCATCTTCCCATGAGTACTATCAATACCTCTCCGACAGTATAGAGTATTATGTATGCACGTAAATACGAATCTTGTATTTAAATTAAGCAAGTATAGTGTAAAAAGTATGTATAACGCAATCAAGTATAACACAACCAAGTATAATCCCAATCAAGTATAAATGTTGTTAAATACCAATGTAATCAAGAATAAATGTTTTGAGAATTTGTACAAGTAAGCAAGTAGTAGCATGTATCTCCCCCCAAATAGTTAAAACAAGTATAAAAAGAGTAGGGGCTATGACTCACCTGGAGTGATGATACAAAGATGTGAAATGATAGGGACAACAAGGAGCGAACACTATCCGCAACCTAAAATGAATGATAGTGATCTACTTAGATCGTGAAATGATATAGGGAATATGCATGCACATGATAACTATACCACTCGTGACTTGGAAATACTTGTTATTGTCAAAGTAAAATAGTTTCCATACTTAGGAACGATAAGTCCACAATATAGAAGTATATAACTTGTCGTAATATATCGTATAAAAGTGTTAGTGTTATATTCCTCGTCTTGAAAACCTTAAAATAATGTCTAGTAGTCGCGTAATCAACCTTGAGTTGTACGTACTTCGTTAGTTAAAATAATCTCCTTTAATAAGAAATCTAGAAAATATATTATTTAGTACGTAGTTATATTATTTTCTAGTAGTGACTATATATATATATATATATATATATATATATATATATAGTTTTGACGATTTTAAAACGTGTATAACTTGGTCGTTTTAAGCTCATTTTACTCGTTCTTTATATCCACGGATTCGTTTTAGTATATACTAATATATTTTCAATAACTCGGCTCCACTAGGTTACGTCTAACGCCTCTATTTGCCCGTCGAAAACTGTCAAACAGCATGCAGTTTTTCCAAAAATAGTTTTCGTCGTTAAATTTACAGAAATCATATCTCCTTCGTTATAAGCTCGTTTTAATCCGTTCTTTCGCCAAAAGTTTCGTTTTTGAAAGTATTTTCTAAATCTTTGATCAAAAATTACCCATCCTCCACTGATTTTCCCACGTTTAAAAAATAGGGACAGTAGGTCAATATGTAGTTTCAAAAACCATTTCTAAGGTTCTAATCTAGTTCTAACTTCAATCAAACCACTTTCAATCACCACAAAACTAGTCTAATTCTACCATACACCTTCTTAGGGTGTCATGGGTTCCTAAACATCATAACCAAGTAGATCTAACAAGGATCTACCTAAAAATCATTTCTAGGGCTCAAAAGTTATAAGTTTGTAAAAATAAAGTGGTATAACTAGTTTGTGCATGAATCAAAGCATGAAAGCTATAAGATATTAGTAAATACTTGATGAAAACATGAAAATTAACTTGGTAACTTACTTTGAAAGGTGGTGTGATTAGATGATAAAAACCTTAGTATCCTTAAGTTTGTATTTCAAAACCTTGTAAGAATAACTTAACTAAACTAGGTGAACACTTGATCTTGAGAAAAATTTTGGTCTTGCCTTGGTCTTGTTGTTGTTTGCCGTGAACCCAAGAGAGAAACAAAGAGAGGAAAGTGAAAATTTGCTAGTTGAGAATGAGAGAAAATATCTAGTATTCTTGATATGTATTATTAGTATTAATATTATTATATAAGGTTAGTATAAGTCATTTATGAGGATAGAGTGAGTAAGTAATATTTGTAAGTGATTGGCATGGGAAAACAAGGGGGGGGGGGGGCGGAAAATGGATGGGGGGGGGGGTTGGAGTGTGTAAGAATTTGGAAGACTTTTTGTATTATATTGTGTTTATTTGTAGTTTTAAGGTGTACCGGGTACCGGGTTAACTAAAAATAAATTTTAACGGAGTTAACCGGGATAAAATAAAGTTATAAAAATTATAAAAATAGGTTGGGTAAAATATTGGGTGTTTAGATAATTATAGTTTAATTTCTACAAAAACCGTCGTAATTTTAGAGATCTTACGATAATAATTAAAATAAATCTCCGAATTACCGGGTAAATTAATATTATAATTTTTATATTATAAAAATGAATATAAAAATATATTGGGAGCATAGTCGGGAGTGTCGGACGTGTCAGTCACATTATAGATCGTTTGTTAACGTTTATATAAAATAATGATACGTAAAAAGTTAATTATACCAAAAGTATTAATTTAATTATCCTACGAGTGGAATAGTATGCAAGTGCCATAAAGATGATATGCAGACTATTTCTATTCCGTATAAAGTGTCCCTAATGATAATGTATGAATTCGCACTTGAACCAATACAGTTACGCGAATCTAAGTACTCGCAAACAAAATTTACGACGAAATGAACAATGCACGTGAATAGTGACAACTTTTCCGGAAATGAATAGTGTTTTGTGAATAGTAAAAATTTTGAATGCTTCTCAGAATATCAAATTGACCTCAAAAATGATGAATAGTAAAATGATGAATAGTGATCGGTGAATAGTGAATTGGCGAAGTTTGGAAAATGACCTAAATTTACGAGTTGTGACACTCCTAACATGGGATCATTAGAATTCGCTCATGCATTAAATACAACCCTAAAAACCTAGTACACATCGGTTCATGTTTCCTAAGACGTTCAAGCATGTTACACAATGGAGATCTGCCAGTTTTCTTAAGCCTAACATTGAAATCATTCATCCATTACAACTATAAACAAGTAACCAACCTATAATCAACATCTAGGTTTCATTACATCTAAGCAAACAAATAAAATATCTAGCCTAGCATGTTAAAATCAAGACAAGCATAAGATATATTCAAACAACACATATAAATATTGAATGAATTGAAAGAAGACTTATCTTAATTGAACATGAAAGGTTTCAAGGGGTAAAAACCCTTGAAAATACTGTAAAAAACGACCTAGGGTTATTAGGGTTCGGCCCTAGAATTCTCCTCACAAGTTCCTCTTTAATGAATGAAAAAATAGAAAAGTATTTATAGATTTTATGAGGTGACGGCATCAAGAGTAAATTTCTGACGCCGTCATCTCGCCGCCAATAAACTCCTCGGACTGCCTAGATCTTGATTTGACGCCGTCACGTGTAGTCCATCTTCAGGCCGTCACCATTTTAACTCTTGACGCCCTTCTCTTGACGCCTTCAGGTTATCACTGGGTCGTCATGGATTTTACTCCTGACGTCGTCACAATTTCCTTCTTGACGCTGTCACACCCCCAATTTACCTGACTTGCGGCGGAATGGAATGCCTGAGGGTGTAACTGTCATAGCATCACAAACAAGGATATATTGAACGACCTAAAGTGTCGTTTTGAAAATACATCATTTGATTCATTCAAAATATTCAGAGTTATAAAAAATAGGTCCCAAAAGTCTTAGAAAGGTTTAAGGAAATAATTTAGTACAATCAAACGATAGTTCATAAGTGCATGAAATCCAAAATGAGACGCGTCATCTTTGTTTCTCAAAGAAATGACTCCATGCATGTCATGAGGCATATGTCTTAGTTACCTGAAAATACATTGCGAAAACGGTCAACATAAAGTTGGTGAATAATCATAGGTTTGTAAATTAAATCGTATGTACATAAGCCACAAGTATAAAGTAAACTGACAAGAATGTCAAAAATGCTACATTGGCTCTTAAGCTCATGACCCCGAAGCTAGACTTTGTAATGGCCCCACCAGAATGTTTACCAGACACTCAAATTGTTAAGACATGAAATGCATTCGTCCCGTTGGAGCAACCCAAACACGAATGGAGGCGTCACCCTCAATAGATCTATTCACTCACTCTCGCTTGGCAATATAATTAACGGTCCATGATATATAAGGGGACTTAACTTGGTAGTAAGGCAACTTAAGCAATGTATGGAATTTGTAATACTTGGGCATGTACAAAAATAGTTGGTGCAATGTATTCTCCCCCGTGGGATTTGAAATCAAATAAGTAATTGAAAACGGGGCTATGAAAACTCACCTTAAGTGATAGTATGATGAGATGATATGATCGGGACAACAAGTCACGTACACTAGCCGCAACCTAAATGAATGAGTATGATCTAATTTAGATCATGAAATGTTGTAATGAATAATCATGCTCATGATACCTATACCACTCGTAACTTGAAAATATTTGATATCGTCAAAGTAGGAAATTTCTATACTTAGGAAAAATAAGTCCAATTTAGAACTATAGAACTTGTCGTAATATATCGTATATAAAATGTTAGTGTTGTATTCCTCGTCTTGAAAACCTTAAAATAACGTCTAGTAGTCGCGTAAATAAACCTTGGGTCGTACGTATTTTGTTAGTTAAAAATAACTCCTTGAATGAGAAATCTAGAAAATAAATCATTTAGTACGTAGTTATATTATTTTCTAGTAGTGACTATAATTATATATATAGTTTTGACGATGATAAAACGGGTATAACTTGGTCGTTTTAAACTCATTTTCCTCGTTCTTTATATCCACGGATTCGTTTCAGTATGTATTAATATATTTTTGATAACTCGGCTTCACTAGGTTACGTTTAACGCCTCTATTTGTCAGTCTAAAATTGTCAAACAGCATGCAGTTTTTCAGAAATTAGTTCTCGTCGTTAAATTTACAAAAATCATATTTCCTTCGTTATAAGCTCGTTTTAATCCGTTCTTTCGCCAAAAGTTTCGTTTTTGAAATTATTTTATAAATCTTTGGTCAAAAATTAACCACCATCTACTGATTTTTCCACGTTTTAAAAATAGGGACAGTAGGTAATTATATTGTTTCAAAAATCATTTCTAGGGTTCCAATCTAGTTCTAACTTTAACCAAACCAATTTCAATCATCACAAAACTAGTCTAATCCTACCATACACCTTCTTAGGGTGTCATGGGTTCTTAAACATCATTATCCACTAGGGCTAACAAGGGTTTTTCATGTATTCATTTTCTAGGGCTCTAAATTAAGTATATACAAAAATGGAGTGGTATAAGCTACTACATGCATGAGTTCTTGTAAGAAAAGTATATAATCATAGTAATAACTTGTAAAAAATATGAAATGAGTTTTTTTTAACTTACTTTGAAGGTTTAGGGAGTTTAGATGATGAAAAACCTACTAATCCTTGAGTTTTTATTCCAAAACTCCAACAAGGATGACTAAGTGAACAAGTTTATACTTTGATCTTTGAAAAATTGTTGTTCTTGCTTCTTCTTCTTGCTTAGGCCGAGCACACCAAGGAGGGGAAAAGAGAGAAAAACTTACTTGCACCTTTGATAATATTTGTGTGAAATGGGATGAAATGGTTTAATATCTAGTTAGAGACAAATGTTAGGTTTGCATTAATGGGTGTTGGTGAGATTAAGCATGTGAGAATCAAAGGGGGGGGGGGGGGGTTGGCCGGCACAAAAAGGAGCAAAAAGGGGGGGGGGTTGTCTTTGGATTTAATTTAGAAAGTTAGTGGTAGTTTATGTGGTATGTAGGGTTAGTTAGTTTTAGGTTTAATCGGGTACCGGGTTTGTTAGAAATAAATTTTATCGAAGTTATTCGGGACATAATAAAGTTGTAAAAGTTGTAAAAATATGTCGGGTACAAGTATGGAGAGTTTGGGTGATTATTGTTTAGTTTCCACGAAAACCGTCGTAATTAAATTAGACGTACGATATTAATTTACCAAATTTCCAAAATACCGGGTAATTGAATTTCATAATACTTATGACGTTGTAATAAGTCTAAAAATATATCGGGATCAACGTAGGGAGTGTCGGATATGTTATTCTCATTTATAGGTCGCGTATTAGTGTTTATTTAAAATAAACATACGTAAATCGTTAATTATATCAAAAATATAATTTGAAAACTCTACGAGTGGAATAGTATGCAAGTGCCATAATGATGATATGTAGACTATTTCTAGTCCGTATGAAATGTCCCAATGATAATGCATGAATTCGCTCCTGAACCAATACGGTTACGCGAATTTGAGTACCCGTAAACTAAGTTTACGATGAAATGAGTAATGCACATGAATAGTGGTTTTCTCTCGGAAATGAATAGTGTCATGTGAATAGTGAAATTTTTGAATGTTTCTCGGAATATCAAATTGACCTCGAAAATGATAAATAGTAATCGATGAATAGTAATTGGTGAATAGTAATATATTGAGGTTTGGAAAAATGACTTGAAATCGTGGGGTGTGATAGATGCCGTCAGGTACTGTTCTCAGCATGGAAAATTAAGACTTTGCCGTTTTCTTCACTTTTATGCTCCAAAAACGTCCAAAATGCTTCATTTTCCAGAATTCACTCCCAAAGTACCTAAAATCACAAAAGGAACGATTTAGGGCAATATTTGATAAGATAAATTCCAATTCCGGCTTAAATGACCCCTTAAAAGTGGTTCATTTTTCGCCTCATCATATACCCTTACACTTGAGATTTGCTTGTCCTCAAGCAAATATGTTTTTATTCTAATCAAAAGACAAGTTAGGGGTCATTTAACACTAATATAAAAGTAATTACAACAAATAATCGTTCTACTAAAGACCAAAAACAAACACGGAGGTCATACACTAGCACATCACAAATAGTGTTTAGATACTCACATCTCTCAGGTGTAATAAAGTTATATCACAATATGGAAATGGAAAACATCTCTCACTACCTGTCATGGCAAAATAGATTACCATAGGCTTGGGAAAGGATCAAACCTCCACCACATGGCGTAAGCACCTAGGATAAACTATCAAAGAGGTCTTTTAAAGGGTTGTAACATTAGGTATAGGGATATGGAATACACGGTTTTGTTGGATATATGCAATCTTTACTGGTGGCGAGTTAATAATCTTGGTTAATTACATGTCCAATATGGCGTTGCTAAGCCAAGACTAGACTCGACTTAAGCTAATAAATGAAAAATAACAAAAACATAAAATAAACTTAGAACGAAACGGGATGGTAGTCCGTATGTTTCTCTCTTTTTTTATTTTATTTATTTATTTTTATTTTTTTGTTTTTTTGCATACACTCTTACCCTACCATCCAAAATAATACATCATAGGGAATGAACATTCCCCTTACACTTGAATTTTTACATACTTTACAATAAACTAATCTAATGACTCGAATCAAGATAATCAAAACACTTGGAATACTTTTAAGATTAACGCACATATGGGGGTAATAAAATGATGTTCTTCCCCATTACTCCATAACACAAGTACTTTACCCATGAGTCCCAATCGTCCGAAAACAATATGTACAAGGATATGACTCGACTTAGCAACCATGTAACCAATTAGATAATTAACTAAGGGTTTAAACAAATAACAATAATGCACTAAAGATGAGCGCATACACGGAAGGCTAAGGCGATTTGGTTGTACATTTAAGTGGGGTGTAACAAATTCTTCCTTTAAGTAAGATGCTTAGAGTTAGAAACGAAAAGATAGGCTCGGAGGGGTGTACTAGGGGTTTCGTGTACTAAAAATGAGTACAACGCTAAGGGTGTGGGAAAAATCAGTTGACTTAGCTAGTCAAGTAATATGACTTAATGGTCAAGTAATTATGATACGGGTTTAACACAAGGGTGATCCTAATGCCTCTTATCATGTAGTAAATCCTTCTACACGAATGTAGTCTCACTAGCGGTCTCGGGATGCATCACTAACGCAAGTTCTAGAATCTAAATGCTACCGGTACACTCATAAGCACTAATAGTAAATGCTTTTCCTATCAAATCTAAAGGCGAACCTCACATATTTGGGTGGAAAATTTTTCTGAATAGTACGGTTTCGTGCTAGTTATACAACTCCTATCCATGAGACGCTTGCTAAGGCTAAAGTTTCACTCCTAAATGTTGTAAAAAAATTTAAATTTGGCGCTAAAATTACACTAACAAGTATTTCTCATAGTTTTATTACACACCTACCATTAAACAAAACAAACTCAAGTGAAAGTGTATCCTATAAGGTATCCTCATTTACCCTCTCCTTACACTTAGGAAGAACATTGTCTCCAATGTTCAAGTAAAGAATGTAAAAGTGAAATAGGTAAAAGAATGAAATCAAATACTCCCCTGATTCGCTCGGTATGGATAGTATGGTAACCAGGTTAGATCTTCCTCCAAGAAAATGAACAATCAAAGCTTCCCTTCCAGAATATAAATCATCTTCTTGTCATACCTAACCTGTTAATCCTAAGAAAACAAACAAGGCAACCTCGCATAAAATCGACGGCAATCTATATATACTAATAAATCCTAGAAAACAAGGTAAGATATAATGCTTGTGGAATGATGTTTGCAGATTCCCTGGAGTTTATAAAACTAAAGAGTTAACAAAAATTTAAAGACTCTGTTAGAGAAACAAATTTAGCAAAATTTCCAGAATTTTACACTTGACGCCGTCAGGAGTTTCTTCCTGACGCCGTCAGAAGTGACCTGCAGAAATTCTAATGTTAAGTTTCCGGAAAATTTCTGGAAAAACATTGTCCTACTTCCTGGAAAATCCTGCAAAACATCATTATGACTCGATACAAGCATTTGACTCAAACAAATACGAATATACATGTTCATTTAATATTGTGGAGAATCATGATCGAGTTTGTTTCTTAGTAAATATATTTGGGGTTTCCTCTTACACTTATCTTTTGAAAAATACCTTTGTATGAAGTTAAGATTAAGCCAAACAACAAAATAAAGTATTTTCACCATTTTAGTATGAAACATGATCTACCAACAATAAAAACAAAGCATGCATACGGAAACAAATAACAATCAAACAATTAAAATCACACAAATCATCGGTTGCCTCCCAAGAAGCGCTTTTCTTTATTTACGAGTCTTGTAGCTAGACTCAAGGTCATGGGTTACCGTGTGTCACTTATGCTCACATAACCGAGGGTGAGCCATCTAATGGTTGCCTCATATTTCTTATAATCATCATTTAACTCTAAACATCTACGATAATACCTTTTATTTTTTTCATGAGGATATTTAAGCCCTTTTCTTTTATCATTCTCATTTAGCATTTCTAGGGGCGGATACCTACTACACTTCTCCATGGAGAAATCCTTGAACCTAGGGTGTGCACGGGGAATTTGGTAGAAAAAATCCTCATTCACATCCGAGAATGTAATTAAACCTTCCATAAATTTTTCATCAAGGTTGGTCAACCTTTTGAAAGGTCTCCCAAAGACAACTTGGGTTAACTTACTATCAATAAGTTCTCCTAGATTCTCCATAACTATGAATTCAACATGATAAACAAAGCTTCCAACAAACACATGCAATGTCATTGCCCTGGCTATAATATTATCTCCTTTGTATTCTAACTCATCTACCATGATTTTATTATATTCACTACGCGAGATTATGTTTATTGGGAAAGATGAGTTAAGGTAGGCATCAAAGCTCCTAAATCCAATCTTACAAGGAAATTGCATATTGAATGAGCTATCATTCCCAATCCTTGTTCTAGGGTCGACATACCCAAGAGGGTTCACTTCCTCTTCCATCCTATTCTCATTAATTACATCACCATCATCAAGATCCTCATCGGAGTCTGAATAATAAAAAGGACTAGCCCTATGGTCATCATCATGGTCAGACTCCCCCATTTCAGAATTATTGTCAAAATGGTGGTTAGGCGAGAGGTTCGGTGGGTTCTCATTTTCCACTAAAGGGATTGGGGCGGGCATTTGGAAAATCCTACGACGAAAACACGAATAACATGAATCAAATGATCAATGTTATTGTTATCCATCAAGATAGTTTACGAACAAAGGAAACAAAGAAATAAGATAGACTAAAGAAAACCTAAAAATAAAAATAAAAATCTTACCAGAAAGGAATCTAGCAAGTAGACTTAATTAAAAGAAATCCTAACCTAGACAATAACTATTCCCCGGGCTGCGGTGCCAAAAATTGATGTGTGGGAATTGCACCAGGCATTACCTCTCGAGGGATCTCGAGAAGCTTACAACCCCCACCAGGCAGTGTACCTGATCGTTGTAGTATAGTATAGTGACAAGTACCGGGGGATTGATCGTTCAACTCAGGAATAGTGTCGCTAGGATTAGAAATCCTAAAAACTAAGTCTAGAGGTGAGGGATGATTCTTTTTGTATTTTTATATTTTATAAAAGCAAGTAAAATATCGGGTTTTGGAAGAATGGGCGGAATTAGTTGTTAATCAACTAACCCAATAACTAAAGATGCAATCAAAATAAAATAACAAAAATATAAATAAACTAAATTAAACTAGTGGTGTGAGTAATATGTGGGAGAATTGTGTTTACTTAGATTTCACTACTCCCTATATATCTTTTACAGGTTAATTACTTGTTATAGTTGCGTGGATGACGGGTTATATTCCTTAATACCATTCATGGGGTGGCGTACTTACTTCCCCAATTCAATAAGCTTCTACTTCACTCCTATGTCGAGCCGGCTAAGAAGCTCCTAACATGGGATCATTAGAATTCGCTCATGCATTAAATACAACCATAAAAACCTAGTACACACCGGTTTGTGTTTCCTAAGACGTTCAAGCATGTTACACAATGGAGATCTGCTAGTTTTCTTAAGCCTAACATTGAAATCATTCATCCATTACAACTATAAACAAGTAACCAACCTATAATCAACATCTAGGTTTCATTACATCTAACCAAACACATAAAAGATCTAGCCTAGCATGTTAAAATCAAGACAAGCATAAGATATATTCAAACAACACATAGACATATTGAATGAATTGAAAGAAGACTTATCTTAATTGAACATGAGAGGTTTCAAGGGGTAAAAACCCTTGAAAATACTGTAAAAAATGACCTAGGGTTATTAGGGTTCGGCCCTAGAATTCTCCTCACAAGTTCCTCTTTAATGAATGAAAAAATAGAAAAGTATTTATAGATTTTATGAGGTGACGGCGTCAAGAGTAAATTTCTGATGCCGTTATCTCGCCGCCAATAAACTCCTCGGACTGCCTAGATCTAGGTTTGACGCCGTCACGTGTAGTCCATCTTCAGGCCGTCACCATTTTAACTCTTGATGCCCTTCTCTTGACGCCTTCAGGTTTTCACTGGGTCTTCATGGATTTTACTCCTGACGTCGTCACAATTTCCTTCTTGACGCCGTCAGGTACTGTTCTCAGCATGGAAAATTAATACTTTGCCATTTTCTTCACTTTTATGCTCCAAAAACGTCCAAAATGCTTCCTTTTACAGAATTCACTCCCAAAGTACCTAAAATCACAAAAGGAACGATTTAGGGCAATATTTGATAAGATAAATTCCAATTCCGGCTTAAATGACCCCTTAAAAGTGGTTCATTTTTCGCCTCATCAGTATCTTCCCCCGTGTGTGTGTTGGAACCGACTATTCCAAAATAATATATACTACCCCTTACATTTGTAATCTCACATGCCACCAATAACCTATTGAACATCGCTAATTTCGATAACAGTATGAACCTTGAAGCACATGAACAACCAGTAAGAATGACCAAAACCAGCAGTGGAAACAAATTAGGCAGCAGTGGTAATGATTACTACTAGCAGTGTTAACGATATAGGCAGTAGTGGAAACGTGAAGCTAGCAGTGGAAAAATTTCTAGGTAGCAGTGGTAAAAGTTAACTAACAGTGGAAACTTGTAACGAGCAGTGGTAATATTCTCTTGACAGTAGGAACAAGTAATCACAGCTGTAACCTTTGAATAACCAGTAGATTTTCATGAGTATGTAGCCTTACTCCCAAGAAATTACTATTGCTGGTATCATAAGAAGTAACCTTAGTAACACAAGGAGTACCAGTAACCATCATCAATATGCGCGTCCAATATCACCAGTAGCTTCAATCCCAAACCAGTAACCATAGTCTAATACACGCATCCTGAACAAATCACCCTACTTTCAATAGAATCCTTACCATACCAGTAATCATGGTCGCCACAAGTAGAGTTACTTCAGAAGCAGTAGACATACTCCCATAAGAATGACCAGTAACACTACTTTCAAATCAGTAACCATAGTCACCATAAGCGTTCTGAGAAGTAGACTTTCTTTAAGCACAAGTGGTTACAAGTAACTTCATATGTATCTCCATATCGACCTTGAATGAGTATGAAACCCTAATAAATAATAAAATTGCTGCAACATAGTCTTGTATAATCTCGTATATCACTAGACATGAACCCTGAACAACCTATTCCACTACCATGCGAACAGCAGCAATAAAGACGACACTTTTTAGCCTTTAGTGACACTTTTTAGAGTCACTAAAAACCCTAATAATTCAAAACCATATCCTTTCTGCAGCAGTTTTAGACAGTGAATTACTTACGATTGTGAACTCAGATTGAAGATCCCTCCGGTGAAAAGTTAGCTTGATATACTGAGAGTCTCCACAAAAACATTTAGCCCGAACCAACAGCTAACGAAAAAGATATCGCTGTTTGAAAACAGCCCTGCAGAAAGGTTACGAAAATTTTCTCAGATTCGAATTTTTACCTTTTCTTCTAAAAACCTTATAGACCCTAGATCACAAGCCTCCTGGTTTCTGATGCCACTTGTTAAGAACTGATCTAGGCTATATAGGACATAATAATAATAATAACAATAAGCAGCGGAATAATCAAAACACAATTGTTATTATTAACAAGGTTTCTTCGTCATCATCTCTACTCTAACATACACCAAATCCCCAATGCTATGTGATCAAGTGTAGCACGGTTACATTCTAACAACAATCTAAGATCGTTGAGGCTTAACACTAATCAACTAACCTAGGCGTTTACATAAGTATACTCACGCCCTAGGTTTACACACACACACCTTTACTAGGTTTTACATCATGTACGTACTATTAAACCAATTCCCTGTATCTCTTTATATAATAGAGATACTAGGGTTACAAAGGATATTCTAGAATAATAAAAAGATATGTAGTAATCTTTTTCTTTCTTTTCAAATTTCTTCCTTTGTCTCTATAAGTCCCTCATGTTTCACATGTTTTGCCTTCTCAACTTAATTGTAATTCCCAACATTTCTCTTCAAAAATACTCTTTCTCCTATATTTTATGGCTCACAAAAGGTTATTGTGGCTGTAGATTGGAGTTCTCAAGATCCTCTAAAAGTTCATCCTTCAAGACATAAATGATCTTTGCTTGGTGGTGACTTTGGATAGCCCTTGACCCTTGTTCTTGAAAATTTATCTTGTTCATCTCTTTTTGTAAGAAACTCTTTTAAAATTTTTCATTGTATTTATAATTTTCACTCCTGTAAATTTATTATACATTGATGTAAATGTGTATGGTATAAGTTATTGTTAATACAAATATCGCCTAAAAACGTTATTTATATTTTACGATCTTTGCTAAGTTTTGTTAACGACAAAGTGTAAACTTTAGTTTCTAGTAAAACATAATTCTAGTTTAAATACTTGCATAATTAGACATTTGCTACATTTACATTTCATATAAAACACAACACTTTTTATATTTCTTAAAATAGAAAAATGATAACATCACATCATGCATTTATGGTAAGTTTGTGTGCGACTTACCATAAGCTCTTACACATTTTTGGAAGCAATCTAATTTGATTCAATGTGTGTTTGACTAGAAATAAGTTGATGTGACCTTGGTTGGTTTGGAAAGATTTATTGCAAAACCTTCTGTCAGCCTAGCAGAATCCTGGAGGTACACGGGCGGAACCCATCTGAGGGTTCCGCCGTATCCGCCAGACCTGCTGAAGGTTTTGCTATAAATACCAAGCCATTTGTTTGAATTTTGGCTTCATCACTTCTCATTACATTTCACACACATACATTCATATCATTCATCTAACCCCTTAACATTTCATTTTGATGTGAAGTTTCTTTTGTAGAAAAGAAGTTCACAAGTTCATATAAAGTTACAAGTATTCAACACAACGTTGCAAGACTTGTTAGCTTAGTATCGTGTAGACATTGTGTAGTTTACACTTCATTTGATTTTGTGTTTTCAGTTGTGATCTGTTAGTATTTTAGGCCTTAAAATACATAGTGTGACGGGAGTTGTTGTACCCTTGTAAACGAACTAACGGGAGTGGTTGTACCCTTGTAAAAGAACTCGATATCTACCTTAGTGTCGGTAATCGTGTAAGCGACGTGTAAGGTTTTCTCCGCCGGTGAAAGGAGCTTGTTGACTAGTGAAAGAAACTCTCGAGTTGGATATTCGGGGCGTGGACGTAGGGCAAGGAAAAAGAGTCCTTGTAGCCGAACTACGATAAATACTCGTGTTGTGGTTTGATCGTTTCTTTCTTTATACTTGCATGTTATATATTGTCTTTGTGTTCATATCTTTGATTAAACGGAAAGTTACAAAAGATAATTAAATGAAAAACCGGTAAAACTATTCAACCCCCCTTCTAGTTTTCCACAATTGGCATCAAGAGCTACGTTACTCAAGCTTTTAAAATATATTGTGTTTTAAAACCTGAAACGATCCATGGATTTTGAAAATTACAAAGAAGGGCAATCTATGCAAAGACCACCACTTTTTGAAGCAAATGGTTTTATATATTGGAAAAACCGATTTGAAACTTACGTGAAATCTAAAGATATAGCTTTATGGTATATAATCATTGATGGTGATAATATAGTTACGAATAGTAAAGATGAAGATCAAAAGAAATTAATTGCTAAAAATAATGAAGCTAAAATGATGCTTTACAATGCTTTGCCTAAGAAAGAATATGAAAGAGTCTTTATGTGTAAAACCACCAAAGAAATTTGGCAATGTTTAATAGTCACTCATCAAGGAAACTCACAAGTTAAGGATAACAAAATTAATCTTCTTGTTCAACAATATGAACAATTTGCTATTCCCGAAGATGAGACTATTGATAGTGCATTTGCTAGGTTTAACACTATTATTACTTCACTTAAAGCACTTGATGAATCTTTTTGTAGCAAGAATTTTGTCAGGAAATTCCTTAGAGCACTCCATCCGAAGTGGAGAGCAAAAGTGACGGCAATTGAAGAATCCAAGTATCTTTCAAGCATGTCACTTGACGAGCTAATTGGAAACCTCAAAGTTCATGAAATGGTAATGGAAAAAGATTCGGAAAAAGTTAAAGGCAAGAAAGAAAAGGTTAAGTCCATTGCCTTGAAAGCTAGAGTCCAATCAAGTGATGATGAAGAATCTAGTTCGGATAGTGATGATGAAGAATATGCCATGGCTGTTAGAGACTTCAAGAAGTTCTTTTGTAGACGAGGGAAGTTTGTAAGGCAACCTAAAGATGACAAGAAAACCTTCCGAAAAGATCATGATGATAGGAAAGGAAAGGTTGAAAGGAAATGCTTTAGGTGTGGAGACACAAATCATCTCATAGGAGAATGTCCAAAACCACCCAAAAGCAAGTCTTAACAAGCTTTTGTGGGTGGTGCTTGGAGTGACTATGAAGAAGATGACGATGAGCCGAAGAATGATGAAATTGCTCTCATGGCTCATGACTCAAATGAGGTACTCTTCGACTCATCTTACCCTTCTATTGATGATGACACCTTACAAAAAGAATATAACAAAATTTGTGAATTAAGCTTAAAAATCATAAACAAAAATAAATTTTTGAAAACTAAAAATGAGTTTTTAGAAAATGAAGTTTATGAGTTAAAAGAAAAATCTAAGAGATTAGAAAAGAGTAAAAGGTATTGACACATCGTGCAAATCATATGAAGAGCTTAAAATTGAAATTGAGAAACTTAGAATTACTAAAGATAATCTAATAAAACAAACCACAAAGTTTAAGAAGTTCGATAAAAGTATTTCTTGTGCGGATTAAATTATGAAACTTCAAAAGTCACCATTTGATAAAACAGGACTAGGTTTCATGAAACTAGAAACTTCGAAGAGTCAAACGAAACAAGAAAAGAAAGCACAAGAAACTAACAAAAATGCTACAGCAGCCCGCGGAACAGACTGAACCCAAAATAGGGTTCCGCCCGTTGAACCCAAAGGTTCCGCCGGGTCTTCAGCAACAGTGACAACTTCCACGTCGGATCGTTCAAAATTTGTTAAAGTCACATATAAAAATGAAACAAAACCTGCTATTAAAACTAGAGTAGGACTTAGTAAAAACGAATTTAGAACTAGAACTACTCAACCGAGACCTAAGACTCCAATTCCCAAACGCCCCTTTCCAAAGAGTAACTACAACACACGACCAAACTACCAACATGTTTGGAACCAAAACACTCCTGGACATTACCAAACTTCAAATTACATTTCATGGAACCCTTATGGTCTATTTTCATACTTGGATCAAGTTAATGGTATGCCTAACCAAAATGGACCCATGAGAAATTGGGGACCAAATGTTTGAGTGTTTTTCGTAAAATAGGTGTGCCTCAAAGTATGTTTGGAACCGGATGAATAGATTAAAGATAGTGGTTGTTCAAGGCACATGACGGGTAACAAAAGCCTCTGCTCAACTTATCACAAATGTGATGGAGGTAACGTTACGTTTGGTAGTAAAGCTAAGAGCAAAATCATCAGAAAATGTACTATCTCTCATGACTCTCTTTTTATAGATGATGTAGCTCATGTTGATAACATAGGTTTTAATCTCCTTAGTATTAGTCTACTTTGCCGTAATAAGTATAACGTCCTTTTTAGTGAAAATGGAAGTAAAATAATTAAAGATGGCATAACCATAGCCAAAGGTGTTCTTAAGAATAACGTGTATGTCATGAAGATGGATCAAACATCTAGAGACAAACTTTGTCTTACTTCATTAGATGAATCTTCAACTTTATGGCATAGACGTTTAGGACACGCTAACATGAGACTTATACAAAACTTCTCCTCCAAAGACCTAGTTCGAAACCTACCTAAGTTGAAATATGACCAACACTTTTGTGACGCTTTCAAAGTCGGTAAACAAGTTCTTAGTAGCCATAAGGCTAAAAACTTGGTTTCTACATCTAGGTGTCTAAAACTTTTGCATATGGATTTGTTCGGTCCATCCGCTATACAAAGTTATGGAGGTAACTTCTATACTTTGGTCATAGTAGATGATTACTCAAGATATACTTGGACAAAATTTTTGAAAAGTAAAAATGAAGCTTTTGATAAATTTGAGATTCTAAGTAACAAAATTCAAAATCAAGTAGGGTCTAGTATTGTGTCTATTAGAACGGATCACGGTCGTGAATTTTATAATGAATTTCAATTTTGAAACTTTTGTGATAAAAATGGTATTACTCATAACTTTTCGGCTCCACGCACTCCTCAATCTAATGGTGAAGTAGAACGTAAAAACCGGACTTTGCAAGAGATAAGTAGAACAATGCTTAATGAACAAAACATTCCACAAAAGTTTTGGTGTAACGCTGTTGACACATCAACGTACATTTTAAATCAAGTGTTAATTAGACCATTTTTGAATAAAACTCCTTATGAACTATATAAAGGTGAAAAGCCTATATTAGGATACTTTAGAGTGTTTGGGAGTAAATGCTTTATTCTTAACACCAAGGACTATCTCACCAAATTTGAACCAAAGTCTTATGAAGGTGTATTTCTTGGATATTCACAAAATAGTAAAGCTTATATTGTTTTAAACAAAGAAACCTTAAGAGTCGAGGAATCGTTGAACGTAACATTCGACGAGAGTCCACCTCCCTCTAAGACATCACCTTTGATAGATGATGACTTAGTTGAAAGTCAAGCTATTGAAAACCAAGTAATCTTAGAAAATGACAAGGAAGATGAACCATTAAGCAAAGAAATTGTTAATGTTAAACAATCCAAAAGTCGTCCATTAGATAATGTCATAGGAAAAATTAGTGAGAGAACACTAAGATCTAAAGCCCAAAATGGAAGTAACGACTTTTGTTTCATGTCAACCATTGAACCGAAAAACATTAACGAAGCCATAAATGATGAGTCTTGGGTAATATGCATGCAAGAAGAGTTAAACCAATTTGTTAGGAATGATGTATGGACATTAGTTCCTCAACCAAGGAGTCAAACAATAATTGGAACAAAATGGGTTTTTTCGTAATAAAATGGATGAAAATGGAATTGTGTCTAGAAACAAAGCTAGGCTAGTAGCACAAGGATATAATCAACAAGAAGGCATTGACTATGATGAAACTTTTGCTCCGGTTGCTAGGCTCGAGTCAATTAGAAACTTACTTGCATATGCATGTGCACACAATTTTAAACTCTTTCAAATGGACGTCAAAAGTGCATTCCTAAACGGGGTTATAAATGAAGAAGTGTATGTTGCTCAACCACCGGGCTTCATCGGTTTTGAAAAACCTAATCATGTTTACAAACTTAAAAAGGCTCTTTACGGACTTAAGCAAGCTCCAAAAGCATGGTATGATCGACTTAAAACCTTCCTAGTTGGCCATAAGTATACCATGGGCTTAGTTGATAATACTCTATTCACTAGGAAGAAAGGTTCACATATTATCATAGTCCAAATCTATGTTGATGACATTATATTCGGATTAACTTGTCAAGAATTATGCGTAGATTTCTCAAAAATCATGCATGGCGAGTTTGAAATGAGTATGATGGGAGAACTCAACGTTTTCCTAGGACTCCAAATTAAACAACTAGAAGATGGTATCTTCTTTAACAAATCTAAATATATTAAGGACATGCTTAAGAAATTTGGATTAGAAGATTCGAAACCAATCAAAACGCCCATGTCCACGGAAACAAAACTCACCAAGGATGAGGAAAGTGAATCCGTAGATAGCACTAAATATAGAGGTATGATTGGAAGTCTACTTTACCTAACGGCTAGTAGACCCGACATTATGTTTAGTGTTTGTCTATGTGCTCATTTTCAAGAAGATCCTAAGACAACTCATCTCGAAGCCGTTAAAAGGATTTTTAGATATATTAAGGGCATTACACATTTAGGTTTATGGTATCCCAAAGGAACAGGAATAGACACCATAGTGTATGCCGACTCGGATCATGCCGGTGACTATGTTGATAGAAAAAGCACAAATGGTATTTGTACTTTTGTTGGACATTGTCTCACCTCATGGTTCTCTAAGAAGCAAACGGCTCTCGCTATCTCAACAAGGGGCAGCCGAACACGTTTCGGCCGGAAAGGCTTGTCAACAAGCTCTTTGGATGAAGCAAGCTTTTGTCGACTACGAAATTCAACTTAACGACATCACCATTCTTTGTGACAACAAAGGAGCCATTGATCTTAGCAAAAATCCAGTTCAACATGCTCGTACCAAACATATTGAAATCCGTCATCATTTCCTTCGTGATAACGTTCAAAAAGGAAACATCTCAATTGAGAAAGTTTCTTCGGAAGACAACACAGCCGACATTCTCACAAAACCTCTTAAATGAGAACCTTTTAACCTTCTTAGTCTAGGCTTAGGACTCATGGAACCTACATTGTAGTTCTAGACATTAGACAAAAATCACAAAAATCAAAACAATCCAATAAGTATTTGTCTCAGCAGTGTCGGCGGAACCCTCAGCCATAACGGGCGGAACCCTCTTTTTGGTTCCGCCGTATCCGCCGACCTGCAGAACCTTTTTTTCTTAGTTTATATTAAACCAAACACCCATTATCTCATACCACCACTTCCAAACTGCTACTATCCACTTCACCACTCATCCACAACTACGAATTTTTGATCCTTCCTTCATTGACATTGCTCATCAATTATCATTGTAAGTATTCTAAACATGATTACACTCCTGATCTGAGTCTAGGAATTCTATTTTTGCACAAAAACAAAAACTTGGGTTTATGCATTAACTTGAGAAACCCATGCATGAAATTAGGTGTTTAACAAAACTAATCATGTTTCCCATAGTTAGGAATTGCATTATTATAAGCTATTAACATGTTTACTAAAACACCCCATGTCAAATTCTTGCAAAAATTTCTCACAAATAGGACAAATATTTTTTCGTCTCACATTGTAAATACAAAATCAAAACGTTATGTTCAAAAACATCACTTGCATAATGTCTCTTGAATGCTAAAGGGAATACATAACCAATATGTATTTTCGGGTACATTCAAATGAAGCTACATTGAACTAGGAGTGCTTGGGTTATCTTTTGCTGTATAACTAAACTTGCATTCTTAAACGTTTTGAGCATCAAAATGAGTCAAGATAACCGCACCTCCACATTGTTTTCATATAGACACACACTAGAACATCCACATTACAATAGTCGTTTACTTAGACTAAAATGTGAAATTTTGTTTTTCTAGGAATCATCATGCCTCCTCTAAACCATTACGACCACAAGGACACCATTAAGTACCTACATAAACACCACAAAACCAAAGGTCTTACTCCAACTCAAATCGATGTTTTCAAAGCCCTTGAAAAGCGTTATGTCCACAAAGGTAGAACCATTGACCCATCCTTCATAGAAGGTACAAACCTACCTAATGAACTAGCAACCATCAACTTTGATTGTCTCCTAGAAATCAATGAGCCTATTTGTCCTAGGTTTACTCTAGAGTTCTATGCATCCGTCACTCTCTCCACGGATGAGTATGGTCGCATGTCTATTAACTTTAGGGCTAGTAGTCATGAATACTCATTCACTCTCGAGGAATTTGCTCAAATCCTAGGTTTCCCTAATCGTGGTACTTGCATCTACTCCGACAAGCATTCCCTCTCAACTCTCGACACACTCATTGACCGAATCCATCCCTATGATACCCCTCTTGTGTCCAAGGATGAACTCCGTGACCACCTCTTCATTAGGACCACCAACACTAGGAGAACCCGAACCGGAAATGAGGTTTACAAGGACCCATATGGTATGGAACTCAATGAACTCAAGCCCCAATTCAAGAAATGGGAAGAACTACTTAGAGCCAATGTCATTAGCACCATAGGAAACCGGGATCATATCAATGTTTGCCTTTGCTACATGCTCTACTCCTTGTCCGTTAGGCAACCCTTCAACCTTGCCTACTACATGGCCAATAGAATGGCCGACATTCCCGTGCAAGGCACAACGGCTATGCCGTATGGAATGCTCTTGACCTGTGTCTTTAGGTTCATCTCTCCCATTCCACCAACTCCTAGAGGTCTTCGCCTAGACTACTCTCTCATTCCACACACTTTTGTCCCACTAAGTGATAAGAGAGTCTACAAAGCCCAAGGAAAACGTCCTCATCCTCCTACCTCCTCATCATCATCCTCAATGAGTGAAGATGATACTTTGCCCAACTCTAGGCTCCCACCTCTAGAATACCTTTCCCAACTTCCGGATATTCCAAATGAGTCAGCGGAGTTCAAGCAAACAAAGGGGATGTTCAAAAATCTCGGGAGATTCCTTGGAAAGCTCAAGAAGAAGATTGACTGTCAATGAGAGCGGGTGTGTAGGAGTGTTTGGCACAAGGTGCTATTTGAACAATTTGGTCGTTTAAACAATGTTTGTCATGAATTTGTGTGTTGGTATGATATTTGGTACAATTTGGAACATGTATGAACTAACTATGATGTAGGACGACAACATTTGGCATGTTGTCAAATTTTCAAGTTTATGAAAATTTCACTAAGTATAGTGAAATTCACTAGCCCCCGGTCAAAGTCCAATGGT
Organism: Artemisia argyi; assembly: GCA_030686995.1. Classification (NCBI taxonomy): domain Eukaryota; kingdom Viridiplantae; phylum Streptophyta; class Magnoliopsida; order Asterales; family Asteraceae; genus Artemisia; species Artemisia argyi. Next base: position 156,214,315 of record CM060676.1, read on the forward strand.
ATGCGTGTTTACATGTCCATTTTTTGCATTTCCTAACCAGATATGAATTATATTTTTGCTTTTAAGAGTTTTTGAAAAATTTGAAAATAGTCTCGCGGGTCAAAACGGTGGACTACCTCAATTTTCAGTCCTGGCGGAACTAGCGGCACCCTAAAATGGGTTCCGCCAGTGTATTTTTCTGGAATTCCAGAATTGGCCCAACGGAACCCCGAGGAGGGTTCCGCCTATGTAGTCACAGGGTTTCGCCAGAAAACCTGCAAAAAAAAATTTTCTTTATCGACATTTCAACTTCCACTAAACACAAATCATCCTTTTAGATAGAAATCCATCTCCTACTATTTGTTAAGCACATTAGGGTCTTTCTCATCCTCTAGAACTCATAGAAAACCATTTACCGCCAAATTTCAAACTTAACCATAACCACCTCAAGGAACCTTCACCCATAAAGGAAGGAACCCTTCCAAAGGTTCCTTGCAATCCGTGAAACATATACCTTCAACCAATTTGCCAAAACCACTAAGCATTTAGTTCATATCTTTGTCTTCTTCTTTCACCATTTTCATTGGATTTACTTCCAATGATTTGACAACCCTCATTAATCTTCCAAATCATTAGCAACCTCCATTTTTGTATGGTTAAACATCAAATCCAAACACTCCTTCCCATACTTCTTCACCTCTATAAATTTAACCATCTTAGAACACACTCAAATCACACCATCACCATCACAATCTCTGATTCTAAACTTCTAATCAACCATTTCTACAATGACAAAGTCAACAATAACCTCTCAACCATCTCGACCCGTTCGGAGAACCGCACGCATAAGTGTCAAACCACTTTGTTCCAACCACACAATCAACTTAAGTTCCTCATCCTCGGATGAATTCTCCTCACCCATAAAAAATGAACATTTTCTAAACCTTGCATCTCCATCTCCATCACCCAAAGAATCCAATGAGCTCACCACTCCACCACCAACAAAATCACCCATTGACCCTACTCCCCAAGTGCTCCAACCCAACCATCCAAAACTCCATCACCACCACTACCACCTAAACTAGAACCAATGGAGTTATTTGGGTCTCCTCCAACATCACCACATCCTTTTGTACAAGATCTCAATGATCTTCCACCAAGATCAACAAATCCACCACCTTTGACAAATCAAAACCCAAGGCCATTGCTTGACAAAAATGAGCCTTTTGTCCACAACCAACCACCACAACAAGAGTACCACCACCCAAAACCATTGTTGTTTCACCCTATATTCAAAGACATCCACGGTCCTCTATATGGAGAACCTAACTTTGAACAAAATGATCACCCAACACCACCAGATTCCCAATCACAATTCTTTGAGTCTCTCTTTCCTTCCTATGAGGAAATTCAAAGTATGCTCAAAAATCACCTCCATCACGCAATGGAGTTTCAAACGACCTTGCTTGACTCCATACCAAACCCATCCTCCACTCAAGAAACCAACACCAACCTACCACCACCACTATCATCAAACGACCCGTTTCCACCCACTCATCACCATGTTTGCTCACAATGTGAGCAAATGCTCAAAATAGGTGAAAGCATCAAGACGTTGCTTCACCAATTTCAAGATGAAACCTGCTTTGCTATACAACACATCATAGAGCGTTTGGATGCTCTTTCCCACCCAAACCAATCCTAGACCAACTTTGGAGGCCTTTTGCCCCATTTAGGAAATGTGTTAAATGACTTCTACTTATAGAAGTAGGATTTTCTTTTTCTTTTTCGTGGTTATTTTTTTATCTTTTATTTTTATTTTTAAAAGCAGGAGGATATTTTTCATTTCTTGTCTTTGACTTTTATAAAGTCAAATTTTACTTGGAATGACATCTTTTACTACTATCTTATTTGCATTGTTGGTTGATCATATATGACTTGTGATTGTGGTTGCTTATATTCCCATATAGTGTGGTAACTACAAGCTTGATTATATGTCATTATCACCAACTAACCATTTTTTTGTAGGTTCAAAATCCATGTTTCCCATCTTAGCACTCCTTTTAGGGGGAGTATCGACCAAGGGGGAGCAAGTGCATAGTTCCGCTTCGCTACTCTACATTTTGTTTCGACAAAAAGGGGGAGAATGATATATAAACTTATAAACTTAAAATCATTTTCATCACTTAAGTAAAACAAGTTTAATATAACATTTTTTTATGTCTTAAACACTAAAATTTTGTGAGTTACTTAAAAACAAAGTTTATGTTTTGTCATCAACAAAAAGGGGGAGATTGTTAATACAAATATCGCCTAAAAACGTTATTTATATTTTACGATCTTTGCTAAGTTTTGTTAACGACAAAGTGTAAACTTTAGTTTCTAGTAAAACATAATTTTAGTTTAAAGACTTGCATAATTAGACATTTGCTACATTTACATTTCATATAAAACACAACACTTTTTATATTTCTTAAAATAGAAAAACGTTAACATCACATCATGCATTTATGGTAAGTTTGTGTGTTTGACTTACCATAAGCTCTTACACATTTTTGGAAGCATTCTAATTTGATTCAATGTGTGTTTGACTAGAAATAAGTTGATGTGACCGTGGTTGGTTTGGAAAGATTTATTGTAAAACCTTCTATTAGCCTGGCGGAACCCTGTAGGTACACGGGCGGAACCCATCTGAGGGTTCTGCCGTATCCGCCAGACCTGCTGAAGGTTTCGCTATAAATACCAAGCCATTTGTTTGAATTTTGGGTTCATCACTTCTCATTACATATCACACACATACATTCATATCATTCATCTAACCCCTTAACATTTCATTTTGATGTGAAGTTTCTTTTGTAGCAAAGAAGTTCACAAGTTCATATAAAGTTACAAGTATTCAACACAACGTTGCAAGACTTGTTAGCTTAGCATCGTGTAGACTTTGCGTAGTTTACACTTCATTTGATTGTGTGTTTTCAGTTGTGATCGGTTAGTATTTTAGGCCTTAAAATACATAGTGTGACGGGAGTTGTTGTACCCTTGTAAAAGAACTAACGGGAGTGGTTGTACCCTTGTAAAAGAACTCGACATCTAGCTTAGTGTCGGTAATCGTGTAAGCGACGTGTAAGGTTTTCTCCGCCGGTGAAAGGAGCTTGTTGACTAGTGAAAGAAACTCTCGAGTTGGATACTCAGGGCATGGACGTAAGGCAAGGAAAAAGAGTCCTTGTAGCAGAACCACGATAAATACTCGTGTTGTGGTTTGATCGTTTTTTTCTTTATACTTGCATGTTATATATTGTCTTTGTATTCATATCTTTGATTAAACGGAAAGTTTCAAAAGATAATTAAACGAAAAATCGGTAAAACTATTCAACCCCCCTTCTAGTTTTCCACAGTTATTATGCTAAAATAGGCTTGGTACATAGTTAGGAAACACTAAAAACCCTAAAGTACTAGACACGCAAACTGTGAATCTGATTCATGGGTAAAAACGGAATAAACTGATTTAATCAGTAAACATTGGACCTAAACAAAACATATGTATTTGTAGCCCTATGTCTTGTGGTCATTTTGACGGGTATTTCATCGAATAACTCATTACGATGATTAAACTAGAAATATTTTCGTGAAACATGCCAGATTCTGAGTAGCTATTTTAAATGGTAAAACTCTCAGTGATATTTTCATTTTCACTACTTGGCCCAGTTTTATGAAATATAGGTAACATCTTAACTTAAAAATTGCAGCAAACGGGGTATTAATTGGACTTGTAGAACTCTAGTTATCGCAACTTTTGTGGGACTGTTGTAATTTGAAAGCTGATGGACTGAATAGTATAGATAAATTGATAGTTTTTCTAATGTTATGTAACTTTTGGCTTAGTAAAACCCACAAAACTTTTTAGTATAGATGAATACCTTTCCGGGGATCTAAAGAACTTAAATTTTTGACTTACGGTTTACATGTAACGGATTTTCTAAGATGTACAAATTATAAAAATGTTAACAGCTTTGACTTTTAAAGTATAAAGGATTCAAAAACTCATATGACTATATCTCTAAAACTTAATTTTGAACACTTGATATAATTAGGAATTATGTACCAAGCGTAGGTAAGATAATAACTTATATATATATATAGCTGAGTTACATCAATGTTTATTTTCTAAAACCTAAGACAAACGTATATCCATTTAGGTTCATCGTAGAGCTTCGCGGCTAATTTTCATCACTTGCTTGTTTCATATCACTTCCTTTGTTCACGGTGAGTTTATAGCCTCGTCTTTACTTACTTAAATGTTTTATAAACCCCACGAGGGGGATACATGCTAGTTTTTACAAACTGAATAAAAGTAGTTTTTGGTATGCTGGACCCGATTATATGATTATAGTTATTGAATGCTTCTTGCCAATTAAGTCCCCACCATGAACCGTTAATTCCGTAGGGAAACGCTAGTATTATGAATATGCAAATTAGGCTTGGCTGGCTTGACCGGGTGAGTAGAGCCTCATACATAACGGTCACATAATATTGAGACTATGGGGTAAATGGCAATTTTTACCTCGGGGCACAAAAACTAGGTTAAGGTTCGGTTTCATAATCTCAATACTATAATCTGATAACCCGACAAGTAATGATCATGCTTGTCGCCCGATGAATAATGCTTGTATTCAACTTATTACTTATTAAACTCTATGAATTCACTCAACTTTATGTTGACTTTTTAGCATGTTTTATCTAAGGTCCGTAAGTGACTCTCAGCTTGGATGGGCGGCGCAAGAGATGGATATCAATATGATGGCCCATGTTTAATTAAAATTTTCACTTGATAATGTTTTGAACTTCTAAAAACTTATGTATCTTTTAGCTTTGCTAAAAACTTTTGGGACCTTGTTAACTTTGATAATTATCGAATGTGAAGCATGAACTTTTAATAAAAACGACTTTGTTATAGAGTTGTTCACTATATTTGTACAATGTGATTGATGTATAGCACCCCATGTCCCTTTCCGCTACGTTCTTAAAAATGAGGGTGTTATACGTTTATTGTAAGTGTATATATAACCTCTTCCCATCAAGGGAGAGGGTTGGTTGTTTCATAATACACACATAACTAATGTAATTTTCTCTCTCAAGAAACTACCCTCTCTCTCTTTCTCTCTCTAACTTGTTAACCATGTTTATCATTTACTTCCACAATCCAAGACCACCCGAATCACCACAATAATCAACATATAACGATCCTACAATTGGTTTCAGAGCCTTGGTTTGTGTTACTTGGTTGATTTTTGTGGTTCGATTATTATGTTGAGACTTCTTTTATACATATTTTTTTCGGTTCTGGAAAAATATTCTATCTTTGTTGGTTAACAGTTTTTCTTTACTAGTCATATGTATCTTTATGGTCAAAAAGAAAGTTTTTATTATTCAGATTCACAAAAACTGCTTTTGTCTCAACTTTTTATTCAAAATAATTTTATGTTAAATTCATCATTCTTGTGACTATTTTGGCACCAAATACAGTGAATCAGTAGTCTCAAATATATGGTCAAAAGGACTGTCGGATAACCTTGTCGAAATCTGGCCGGAGCAGGGGTTTGTTCTTGTATACCTTGTCGGAATCTGGATGGAATCTGGGTTCGTTCTTGTTTTTTTGGATGCAATTTGAGTTGGGTTGAAAACTTTTTCTTCGCAGTGATTTTTGTCAAATAGACAAGTTCTTGGTAGCGTTTTGCTGGAAATGGAATAGGGACAAAACCAGGTGATAGTGACTTGTGTACTACCTTGATAGTGACCAGCGGTTTGGTGTAGCGATTAGGTGTATAAAATCAATTTTATTTGGAAACAGAAATGTAATGCTGCCAAAATTTTCTTGCAATATAATCTAGCGATTTGTCAAAAATTTAAAAAGAGGAGAAATATGAAGATAAAGAAGAAGACCATTAGTCGACCAGTGACCACAAAAAATAAATTCAAGACTTGACTTCTGTTGTTAACCATCATAAGTCCTATGTCGTTAAACAATCCGAAAAGATAACAACATAAGCAGAATATTATAACACTCTTGTCGATATAAATTCAACAACTACAAATTCAATTCTAACCTAACTCATCCCCTTCAATCCCATCTCCAAACATCCTCATGACTCGAATCTAACAAGACATCATCAATCGACTACAACAAATAATCTCAGACTTGTTCCACTCTGTATCTTTAACAGATTAATTTTTAATGGAACTTGCATCTTCACAGATCTTTGTTCGAAGCACAACCACTTCTTTAATATCTGATTTATAATGAAAAAGATCAAAACACAAGTGTTTCAAACCTTCCTTCACTTGGTCACAGAAAACAAGTAGATCGATAAGAAAAAATATAGATCTCAGAACTTATCTTTCGTATGGTTCATAAAAACACGCTGACCTTAAAAGATAAATATACGATAAGGATAAATCATCATCGATCCATTCGTTGAAGATTAACTTCAGTTTATATCCGAAAATTAAAAGATTGAACAAAAACAACTTTGTTTTCATCCTTTCTCTCATTCGGTTAAACAAAACAACACACGAAATTAATACCTACCTTGGACCATTTTTAAATGGATCTGTGTTACTTCTTTGAGGGTTGTGTTCATTTGAATGATGAGAGAAGAAAGATGTTTGTGACTGTGCTTTATTAAGTATTAGGGTTACTAATAACACAAGATTTGTTGGAGATGTGTTGCTGAGATTTTAGGAGGGTGATAAAAAAGGGGCGGAGCTTATTATTTTGAGATCACAGTTTGTAACTATGTGTTAATTAGGGTTGAGGTGTTTTATATCCTGTTAACTAGGGTAATGGATTTGGATCAGGTATTAGATTTAGGCCCGAGTTAATGCTAATAGAATGCATACTCGGACTTTAGGCATTGTTGGGCCACGCATATCTATTTTGGACTTGCAATTATGATTAACATGGGCTGTATTGGATTAGATTTATCTAATATGGGATGTAATGATAATATGTTGGTGGACCGTGGATGGGCTTCATTTGATTTAAACAATATTTATGTGGGTATATACGAATTCTTGTTAACCAATGAAGGTTTAAGTTAAAACTTGATTATGAATTTGAGGGATGATATGTTTTATCACACGCTTGGGTTGGGCTTGTGCACAATTTGGATTGAGTTTGTTTGGCTTTTTTGGTACATTATTTGACTATAAGAGTGGTACTTTGTTTTATCAAAATTTCAAGAGGATATACATTTTTTTTACGAGAACGGAAAACTCAACATACAAAACCTTAGTTTTCAAACCTCAATTTGCCGAAAAATTCAGGCGTACTGTGTACAAGAACTTTTTCTAGATTCGCTGAAAACCGTCAAAACAGCTGAGAATTTGGACATGGAATGTCAAGTGATCACAGAGTTTATTTTATATCCCTTATTTGAGATCGAAGTGGCTTTCACGAAGGCGCGTACTTAGTTTATCTTGAAGTCGGGGTTGGTTGGATGCATGACTTTTGTTGGGAATTATCTTATTAGTTACCACGGCTAGTATGGAAGTTACAACTGATGAAGAATGCACTTGCAGTGGAAACTCATTACCACTGCAAGTACATAATATTACCACTGCTGTCAGGATAACTATTAGGAAACTTGTATAGATACTTATAGAATAGATCTTGTGTATATCTTATTCTATTATCTTGATACGTAGCTTGTAGAAGAGGACTCCTTGTGTTATAAAAGGAGGTCCTAGGTCTAGGGTTAGATATAACTCTCATACGTTTCTAAAGCTTCAAGTTGTAAACCTAGTGATATAAAGATCACTCGTATTATTATCTTTAATAATATTGGAGCTAACAGTTTGGTTTATTCATTGTTCTCAATCATACACAACTGTTCTACATTACATACAAACTTCTAAGTATCATTAAGTAGATTCCGCATACTTAGTGGTATAACTCAAAGTATCATTCTAACACATATTAAGGTGTATAAGATCCATCAAGTGGTATCAGAGCCAGGCTTTGATACTTTGATTTAGAAGATCCTAAGTTCACTCAAGAAGATTCAATGGAGACAGAAACTAGTCAATCAAACATTGCTGCTAAGCTTCCCATGCTTAAGTTAAATGACTATGAGATGTGGAGGCTGATGATCGAACAATTCTTCTTGGTGCAAGACTATGCACTATGGGAGATTATTATGTTTGGTGTTTCTTTCAAACTTGGTACTACAGTTGAAACAATAGATGGAAAGGAAGTACGCAAGTTAAATACTGGCCCAGTCACATCTGATGAAAGAAATCAAAAGAAGAATGATTTTAAGGCCAGAGGTTTATTGCTAATGACCCTTCCAAGGGATCAAGTCTTAGCCTTCACCAAATACAAGACTGCACAGACTCTCTTTGAAGAAATCTGTAATGTTTTTGGTGGTAATGATTCCACTAAAAAGACACAGAAGACCTTGCTAAAACAGACTTATGAAAACTTTGGTTCAACTAACAATGAATCAATTGACAGTATTTCACAAGGCTTCAGAAGATTGTCACTCAGCTTACTGTATTTGGAATTGAGGTGGAAAAGGAAGACCTCAATTTAAAGTTCTTAAGAAGTTTACCTTCAGAGTTGGTACAAATGTTGCTGTATGGGAAGACAAGCCAGATCTGGAGACTATGAAGCTGAATGATTTGTACAATAACTTTAAAGTTATTGAACAAAGATTGAAGAAGGCTGGGAAACTAAGTTCAGGATCAGGGAACTTAGCACTTTTATCATCATCTGTTGATGATAGTTCTGATGAAGAGAGTGACAGTGATAATGATGAGGCCAACATTGTTGTTTCCACTGGTAGTGGAGGTGTTTCAACTGCTAGTGCAAAAAGAAGAATTGTTGGTCTTAGTGATTCCACTTTCTATGCTTTTCTGTCAACACAAGTAAATGGTTCAACTCTTACTCATGAAGACTCGGATCAAATTGATGATGATGACATGGAAGAGATGGACATCAAATGGCAAGTTGCTTTGCTAAGCTTAAAGGCAAAGAAATTTTGGAAGAAGACTGGAAGAAAGATCATCATTAATGGCAAGGATATTGTAGGCTTTGACAAGAAGAAAGTAGAGTGCTACAACTGTCAAAAGATGGGGCACTTTGCAAGGGAATGTAGGAAACCAAAGAAGACTGACAACAGGTCAACGTGGTATAAGCAGGACAGAAAGAAAGAGCCTACATCAGAAGAACCAAAGGTGCTTTTGGCCATTGATGGAGTGAGCTTTGACTGGAGCTTTATGGCTGAGGATGAAGAAGCAGAATCAGAGTCTGCAATGATGGCTACAGAGGTTGCACTTATGGCTTTTTCTGACTCTGAGGTACAAATTAATAATGCTTGTTCTAAAACTTGTAAGGCTTTAAAAGACTATAAGAAACTAAAAGACCAATATGATGCACAATTGTTAGAGTTAAATCAAACAAATTATAACCTATCAAATCATAAAAGAGGTCTAGCTGTCTTAGAAGCACAATTAGAACATTATAGAGCTAATGAGTCTAAATTCAATGATGATATTGCTGTATTGAGAAGATATTTAGACTACAAGATTGCTGTGAATCTGGCACTTAGAGAGGAGTTAGAAAAGGTCAAAAAGGCTAATGATAATGTTAAAATTACTGTAGACACATTAGCTTATGCTTCTGATGAAATGAATAAAATGTGGGAGGCCCAAGTTGTTAATAAAGCCAAATCAGGATAAGGATATAAATCTGTTTCCCCACCTCTAAGAGGTTGTTGGATCGTTAACACCTTGAACTTGTGTTGATATTGATACTTTGAGTGATACCACTAAGTATGCGGAATCTACTTAATGATACTTAGAAGATTGATTGTAAGTATGACAGTTGTATATGAACAAGAACAATGTATGTAAACAAACTATTAGCTCCAATATTATTAATGATAATAATACGAGTGATCTATGATATCACTAGGGTTACACCTTGAAGCTCTAAGAATTACGTATGTAAAAGTTATATCTAACCTTTAACCTAGGATCTCCTTTTATACAACAAGGAGTCCTCTTCTACAAGATAAGTATAATGCTAATAGAATAAGATATACACAAGATCTATTCTATATTTATCTAAGCGTGTTTCTCTAACAGTTACTAAGTAAGAAGTGGTAATATTTGTTCTTGCAGTGGTAATGAGTTTCCACTGCAAGCACAATCTTCAGCAGTTGTAACTTCTTCACTAGCCGTGGTAACTGTTAGTATAATTCCCAACAATCCTCCCCTAAACTTATGATTTATAGGTAAATCAACAAGTTTCTTCAAGTATGCAATAAACCTGAGGATATGGGAATTCTTCCAAACACTTATCAGCTCTTGCATATTGATCTTGAATCTTCTGAATCAGAGCTCTAATCTTTTCATTATCTGCATAAACTCTTAACTTGGATTTCAGCATTTCAGAAAATTCAAAGCTCTAATCCAATCCTTCACAAAGTATCCAAATCTTCTCTATCAGAATTAGTATTCCTCCCCTTAATTTCTGCATCTGATTTCCTCCCCTGATTGGAAGAAATTCGCAAATCATGACTAGAACTTGCAGAAAGGGCATCATGAGTTAAGAGAAAACTCAGCCTTCAATATATTCAGCTACCTTCAGTGGGAATGGTGAACCTGCAGTGGTAAAAATCAACAAAATTCTGCAAAGAGCAGAAGTAAGTATAACATGTAAAATTTCCTGCTTGTGTCATAGTTTTTAGCAAACTACCAGCTATCAACGGATTTGATATGTCTTTACCATGAGCCGTTTGCTATGGACTAGCCAACTCTTGATCACAAGGATGTATGGTGAGTTGATAACCTAGTTTTTGGTAAACTATCAACCATGAACGGATTTGATGTGTCTTTACCTGTAGCCGTTTGCTCAGGACTAGTTGATTCTTATGTGGATTAGACATGGTGAATCAATAACCATTTGTTATGTGTCTTAAGTTACACATCTTATAACTCCATTCACTTTAAACAATATTGGATTTGGCCATGTAAAAAGAAGAATGACCAAACTTAACCAATAGTATCTAACCCAAGTAACTTTTTAACCAAGTTACTATTTATACATTAATTGCTCAAAAGTCAACCCGATATCTTCCATAATAACTTCTCCAAACTACCAAAACGGATAGGAATAAATAGACTTCATTAATTATCCATTGGCTTTGACTTTGCATATAAATAGGGGTCTCAAAACACATCTATCAGCATCAACCAAATCATCACTTTAATAAACCCTAAACTTCAATATGAGTTGGTTCCCAATTGTGTACATCTCTTCTGACAATTCTTCTGATGAAGAGATCAGCTATTGCTCAGATTCTGATGAGCTTTCCTCTGGATGGAGTGGATACTTTCCACCAAGTGCATTCACATCAAATACTGCATCAGCTTCATCAGTAAACAAAAAATCAAGCAAGAAGAGGAACTCTACAGCTTCAGCATCAGCTCCATCTCATGATGTTGATTCAGAGAAAGATGATCCAACCTTCAACCTGTCTGAAGAACTTCCAAAGGCACTTACAACTGCCCTGAAGACTGCCATACAAAACATGAACTGGCCAAAGTCTTCAAAACCTGCAGAAGATCTGAAACCTCCACCACAAGTGCTTGGGCTTGCTTGTCCAAGAAAGCAACTGTCCTTTGATGAAAAGAGGAACAAGCCTGCTAAAGGCAAGCATGCTTATGAGGGCAAAGGGAAGAAGCCTAAGGAGTAGAATCTGAAGATCTTAGGTTGTAGGTTGTTGGTAGTTTGTCTCTGTCTTGTGTGTTGAACTTTTTATCTCTTTGAAGAATGTACTCTTTGTTTCTTGTGGAATAATAATAAAAGTTCGATGTTCTTCCTTTTACCACTGAGAGAGCACATCTTTCCACTGAGTAGTATATAGTTTCCACTGATCTTCATATTTCTGCATAAGTGTTAGTGGAAAACCATACAAACATATACAAATAATAATAGTACATTAAAGACTATCCTGCAACACTAAAAAGTATTAGACATCAAAAGTTTATGGATTTAGCATTCCAATACCTGTTACCAAGTACTGAAACCTACCCACATCAAGCCCTTTTGTTAATAAATCAGCATAATTGTCATTAGTGTGAATTTTGACAACATTAATAAGCTTTTTCTCATAACAATCTCTTATAAAGTGATGTCTAATTTCAATATGTTTAGTTTTAGTGTGTTGCACAGGATTCTTAATAATGCAAATTGTACTACTATTATCTATATATATGATGGTGTTCATGAAATTGTACCCATAATCCAAGAGTTGATTCTTAAGCCAAAGGTTCTGGGCACAACAACTAGCAGCTGCAACATATTCTGCTTCAGTAGTTGAAGTAGCAACCATTGTCTGTTTCTTGCACTGCCATGACACCAATCTACATCCAAGGAATTGACATCCTCCTGTGGTTGACCTTCTATCCAAGCTTGCACCAGCATAGTCACTATCTGAGTATGTAACTAACTCCATAGGAGATTCCCTTGGATACCACAATCCTAGATTAGGATAAGTCTTCAAGTATCTAAAAATTTTCTCCACTGCTGTCATATGTGATGTCTTAGGAGTCACTTGAAATCTTGCACAGGCACAAACAACAAACATAATGTCTGGCCTTGATGAAGTAAGATACATCAAAGAACCAATCATAGACCTGTAAGTGTGGACATCAACATTAACACCACTAGCATTCTTCAACAATAAGTGAGTGGTCTTGTCAGCAGGAGTATTTGAAGATTTAGCATCAGTAAACTTGAACTTCCTAACAATCTCAGTCACATACTTGTCTTGATTGATAAAGATACCTTCTTTACTTTGTTGTACTTGTAGCCCCAAAAAGAATGTAAGTTCTCCCATAGAACTCATCTGAAATTCATCTTTCATAAGCTTCTCAAACCATGTGCACATCTCTTGTTTGGTAGAACCAAAGATAATATCATCAACATATACTTGCACAAGTAGGATATCACCGTTGTCCTTCTTGATGAACAAAGTCTGATCAATCTTGCCTCTATGAAACCCATTATTCATCAAATAATTAGCTAAGGTTTCATACCACTTCCTTGGAGCCTGATGTAAGCCATAAAGAGCCTTAACAACTTTGTAAACTTTATTGGGATGTTGTGGATCTTCAAAGCCTGGAGGTTGAGCAACATATACCTCCTCATCAATAGTACCATACAGAAAGGCACTCTTAACATCCATTTGATAGACAGTAAATCCCATAAATGATGCATAGGCTAGAAATAGTCGAATAGCCTCAAGCCTTGCAACAGGAGCAAACACTTCTTCATAATCAATACCCTCCTCTTGAGTGTATCCCTGTGCAACTAATCTGGCTTTGTTCCTGATTACAATACCTCTTTCATCCTTCTTATTCCTGAACACCCATTTAGTACCAATCACTTTCATACCATCAGGCAAATCACAAAGAACCCATACCTTTTGAAGCTTAAACTGCAGCAACTCATCTTGCATAGCTTCAACCCAGCTTGACTCTTCTAAACCCATAGAAACGTTTTTAGGCTCCATTTGTGATAGAAAGCAGAAGAATAAACATTCATTCTTAGTAATGTGATTCTTGGACTCATAGACTTCACTTATGAACCCATGAACATCTGTCATCCTTGTTTGCCTTCTTGTCTTCACACCTGAGTTAAGTTCACCAATAACATTCTTGATTGGGTGAGCTTTATGAACTGTAGTTTGTGATGTGGTAGGAATATCATAAGATGATGGCATATTTGTGATTTCAACATCATCATTTGGTGTCTCCTGAGCTGTATTTTCAATATCTGGACCATCAGTGGAAACATCATGTGTTGCAGTGGCAACTGGATTACCACTACCTTCAGGAATATCATCATGCAGAACATCAAAATTCACAAATTCATCTTCCTTATCATCAATCTTTGAAGGTTGTGAGTCTGCATTAACATCAAAATCCCAAATTGGCATAACAAATTGATCTTTATCATCCTCATCATCTTGGCAAGATTCATCTTCATCAATAAATTCTTCTGAATCCTCAAGATCAACATCACTTGAATCTGAGGAAATAGGAACATAATTCATTGTATTTGATAAAGTCTCAAGATCAAATAGCCATTCAGGTCCTGAACCTGCTATGTTAGCTTTATTTTCAAGAAACTGAACATGCAAATTCTCTTCAATCTTCATTGTTCTTAAGTTGTAAACTCTAAAAGCCTTACTTACCATGGAATAACCAACAAGGAAACCTTCATCTGCCTTTTCTTCAAACTTTCCCAAATGATCAATAGTATTGAGAATTGTGACATGACATCCAAATGGCTTCAAGAAATCCAAAAGTGGGGGTCTTCCTCTGAAAAGCTCATAAGGTGTCTTGTTCTTTGACTTGACCACTAAAACCCTATTTTGAATATAGCAAGCAGTGTTAACTGCTTCAGCCCAAAATGTCACTGGAAGCTTTGAATCAGCTATCATGGTTCTAGCAGCCTCAATTAGTGTTCTATTTCTTCTTTCAGCAACACCATTCTGCTGGGGTGTTCTAGCAACACTAAATTCTCTTCTAATACCTTTTTCTTTGCAGAAATCATTCATTACTCTATTCTTGAACTCTGTCCCATTGTCACATCTGATGATCTTTATCTTCTTTTCAGCTTGATTTTCAACTTCAGTGATGAAAGTCTTGAGTATGCCTGTAGTTTCATCCTTGGTATTTAAGAAGAAAACCCATGTAAATCTGCTAAAATCATCAGTCACAACTAGACAATACTTCTTCAAATTGATGCTGCTAACAGAAGTAGGACCAAACAAGTCCATATGCAGCATGTAGAGTGGATGATCAATAGTATTCACTACCTTGGTCTTGCAAGAAGCCATGTGTTGTTTACCTTTAAGACAAGCAACACATGTTTGATCATTTTCAAATCTCTTTTCTGGTAAACCAATAACTAGACCATCTTTTACAATCTTGTTGATGGTCTTGAAGTTTACATGACCAAGTCTTCTGTGCCAAAGCATAGATTCATCTAAAGTGGCCTTTGCAAGTAAGCAAGTAACATCATCTATATCCACTATCTTCTGCATGTCAATGCTATATAGATTACCTTTTCTAGGGATTGTAAGTAAAATGTCTTTTTCTTCAGGTAACTTATAATCCTTAGATAAGATGTAGCATTCATCTTCTGAGAATAGAACTCTGCTCTTCTTGTCACACATCTGTGACACACTGAAGAGGTTGTACTTGAGTTCTGGTACATAGTGTACATTCTCAAAATCCAAGTTTCTAGCCTTGATAGTTCCTTTGCCAGAAACCTTGCCACCAATTCCTCCTCCAAAGCTGACAGCTTGCCCATGAAATGATTTGAAATTTGAGAGATAGGCCTTGTTGCCAGTCATGTGCCTGGAACATCCACTGTCTGAGTAACCTTGATCCTTTTTAGTCTTTGAATGTCCCTGCACATAAAAATAAAGGAATTAGTTCCTTTTGGGGACCCAAGCCACAAATGACTTGGATCTGCCTCGTGTATCAATATAATTAAATCTATCAAAGGTCATTGATACACCATTGGGAGTGTTTGAGGTTGATGTTCCTTTTGGTTTCCATTCCAAACGAGCTGAGGCCTTAACAGCATTTCCCTTGTTTACCCTTTTCTTGTTCACAAAGACATCAGTGGAAACATTTGGTCTTGCAGTGGTAACTACAGGCCTAGCAGTGGTGACTGCTTGATTAGAAAATTTAGGTCTCCACATGTGATTCTTGTGATTATTCTTTTCAACATAAGTCTTTTTCCCTGTTTGATAATATTTAGCAAAAGTAGTGACAGGGGACTTAGGATAAACTCTGTTTTTACTACTGGCAGTGGCAACTGCTGGTCTAGCAGTGGAAATAGGTTTAATGCCAGTGGAAAGTAAAACAGACCTGGGAACCATCTTGCTTAGAGGATTTGGGTGAGTAAAGTTGTTAGCATGATGTCCATTCACCCTTGTATTCCCAAAAACTTCCCTTCTTCCCATGTGGTAGTTACAAGTATAGGAAAGATGATCAAAGCTACCACAGATATGACAGGCCTTATTGTTGAACACAAAATCACTACCAAACTGCCTTGTTTTAACATGATTCCAACTTCTCATGTTCCCTCTAGGTGATTTTGACCTATCCCTGTACATCTCTGCATATCTAGTAGTAGGCCTAGTATGATTTGACTGTGTCCTAGGCATCTCTTTGACTACTTCAGGAATACTCTTTTTAACCTCCACTTTAGCTTTCTCAGGAACACTAGACTTGGACTCAACATTTAAACATTCATCCTTGAGAGATGAGTCACTAGCACTATCAAAAGTCTCAACCTCAACCTGAATCTTTTCAGTTTCAACTGGTTTAACAAATTTTGGTCCATAGGTCATAGGTGGATCCTGAAACTCTTCTAAACCTGTGTGAGCTAGGTCAATGCCAGGAGGTGCTGGAACACCTCTTAGTGGTGGTGGAACAGATTTGTATCCAAGACCTGATTTGGCTTTTCTCACAACTTGAGCTTCCCAAATTTTGCTAATGCTCTTAGATTGGTGGTCTAGTGTTTGATTAATTATCTATATGTTCTCACTAGCCTTCTTAACCTTTTTAATCTCTTCCCTAAGAGCCTCATTAACTGTAATCTTAAAATCTAAGTCATTTCTTAATACAGCAATGTCATCTCTGAACTTAGATTCATTTGCCCTATAATGCTCTAACTGTTTTTCTAAAACACCTAGACCTCTTTTATGATTAGCTAAGTTATGATTAGTATGATGTAACTCTAGCATCACTTCATCATATTGTGTTTTCAAGCTATTATACTCTTTTAAGGCCTTACAGTTTTTTGAACAAGCATTATCAGTATGTACCTCAGAGTCTGGAAAAGCCATGAGTGCATGCTCAGTAGCAAGCATTGCAGATTCTGAATCATCTTCTCCATCCTGAGTCATGAAGCTCCAATCAAAGCTTACTCCATCAATAGCCAACAGCACCTTTGGCTCTTCAATTGTAGGTTCTTTGTTCTTCTCTTTCTTGTACCAAGTTGACCTGCTGTCAGTTTTCCTTGGTTTTCTACATTCTCTTGCAAAGTGCCCCAACTTATGACAATTATAGCACTCCACTTTCTTTTTATCAAAACCTACAGTCTCATTGCCACTTATATTTATCTTCCTCCCTGTCTTCTTCCAGAACTTCTTTAATCTTAAGCTCAGTAATGCCACCTGCAATTTAATATCCATTTCCTCCATATCATCTTCATCAACTTGCTCCAAATCCTCATGATTGAGAATTGAACCACCCACTTGACTTGATATAAAGGCATAGAAAGTGGAAACACTTCCACTACCAGTGGAAACAATCATGTTACCACTGTCATCATCATCACTGTCACTCTCTTCATCTGAACTATCATTAATTGATGATGATATGAGTGCTACACTTGCAGAACTTGTTCTTAACTTGCCAACTTTCTTTAATCTTTGTTCAATAACTTTGAAGTTATTGTACACATCATTAAGCTTCATTGTCTCCAGATCTGGCTTATCCTCCCAAACAGCAACATTGGTGTCAAACTCAGAAGGTAGGCTTCTTAGGAACTTAAGATTTAGGTCTTCCTTTTCCACCTCAATACCAAAAGCAGTAAGTTGAGTAACAATCTTTTGTAGCCTTGTGAAGATGCTATCAAGAGATTCATTACTTGTTGAACCAAAGTTTTCATAGGTCTGCTTTAGTAAAGTCTTTTGAGTCTTCTTGGTTGAAACATTACCACCAAACACTTCACAGATCTCATCAAAAAGAGTCTTTGCAGACTTGTATTTGCTAAAGGCCAGAACTTGTTCTCTTGGTAAAGCCATCAGCAGCAAACCTCTAGCCTTCAAATCATTCTTCAGTTGATTTCTTTCTTCATTAGTAACAGGACCAGAATTAACTTTTGTTACTGTATTGTCACCAATCTGCTCTGTAGTTGTACCTGGTTTGAAAGAATTACCACACATAATGATCTCCCATAATGTGTAGTCTTGAACCATGAAAAATCGTTCTATCATAAGCCTCCACATCTCGAAGTCATTTATCTTTAGCTTTGGAAGTTTTGCAGCAATGTTAGATTGGCTTGTTTCTGTCTCCATTGTTTCTTTTGTGTCTGCCATAGGATCTTCTAAATCAAAATATCAAAGCCTTGCTCTGATACCACTTGTTGGATCGTTAACACCTTGAACTTGTGTTGATATTGATACTTTGAGTGATACCACTAAGTATGCGGAATCTACTTAATGATACTTAGAAGATTGATTGTAAGTATGACAGTTGTATATGAACAAGAACAATGTATGTAAACAAACTATTAGCTCCAATATTATTAATGATAATAATACGAGTGATCTATGATATCACTAGGGTTACACCTTGAAGCTCTAAGAATTACGTTTGTAAAAGTTATATCTAACCTTTAACCTAGGATCTCCTTTTATACAACAAGGAGTCCTCTTCTACAAGATAAGTATAATGCTAATAGAATAAGATATACACAAGATCTATTCTATATTTATCTAAGCGCGTTTCTCTAACAGTTACTAAGTAAGAAGTGGTAATATTTGTTCTTGCAGTGGTAATGAGTTTCCACTGCAAGCACAATCTTCAGCAGTTGTAACTTCTTCACTAGCCGTGGTAACTGTTAGTATAATTCCAAACAGAGGTGTTCCATCACCCCCTGGTATTGACTTGGCACACACTGGGTTAGAAGAGTTTCAGGAACCAACCATGACCTATGGCCCAAAATTTCAAAAAAAAGCTGCCATTGAGAAAGTTCAGGTTGAAGTTGACACATTTGATAGTGCTAGTGACTCATCTCTTAAAGACGAAAGCTTGAATGTTGAGTCTAAAACTAGTGTTTCTGAGAGTGTTAAAGTGGATGTGAAAAAGAGTGTTCCTGAAGTTGTTAAAGAAAAGCCTAGGTCACAAGCTAATTTCACTAGGCCCACTACAAGATATGCAGAGATGTATAGAAACATGTCACCATCTCCTAGAGGCAACAAAAGGAGTTGGAATCATGTTAAGTCTAGACAACTTGGTAGTGACTTTGAGTTTAACAACAAACCCTGTTACATATGTGGTAGCTTTGAGCATCTTCATTATAATTGTAACTATCACAAGGGTAGAAGGGAAGTGTTTAGGAATAACAGGGTGAATGTAATCAATGCTAATAACATTACTCACCCAAATCCACTCAGTAAGTTGGTACCCAGGTTTGTTTTGTTAAACTCTGGCAACAAAACTCTTTCCACTGCAAAACAAGCAGTTGCCACTGCCGGTAATACAATCAGAATTTACCAAAATTCCCCTGTTAAAAGTGCAACAAAATTTGTTAAATCTGCACAAATTGGGAGAAAGACCTATTTTGAAAAGAAAGTTTCACAATAATCACAAGTGGATACCTAAAATTTCAAAACCAGCAGTTACCACTGCAAGGCCAAAAGTTTCCATTGGCAGTTATGTGAACAACAAAAGGGTAAATTTGGGAAATGTTGTTAAGGCCTCAGCTCGTTGGGAATGGAAACCAAAAGGAACATATACCTCAATCAATCCCAATGGTGTATCCATGACCTTTGACAAATATAATTATATTGATACACGAGGCAGATCCAAGTCATTTGTGGCTTGGGTCCCCAAAAGGAACTAATTCCTTTATTTTATGTGAAGGGAAATTCAAAGGAAAAACATGATCAAGGTTATTCAGACAGTAGATGTTCCAGGAACATGACTGGCAATAAGGACTATCTTTCAAATTTTAAATCATTTGATGGGCAGTTTGTCAGCTTTGGAGGTGGTATTGGTGGCAAAGTTTCTGGAAAAGGAAAAATCAAGACTGGAAACTTGGATTTTGAGAATGTGTATTATGTGAAAGAACTCAAGTACAACCTCTTCAGTGTGTCACTGATGTGTGACAAGAAACACAGAGTTCTATTCTCAGAAGATGAATGTTATATCTTATCTAAGGATTACAAGCTACCTGATGAAAAAGATATTTTGCTTAAAATCCCTAGAAAAGGCAATCTATATAGCATAGACATGAAGAAAATAGTGGCTAAAGATGATGTTACTTGCTTGCTTGCAAAAGCCACTTTGGATGAATCCATGCTTTGGCATAGAAGACTTGGTCATGTTAACTTCAAGACCATTAACAAGATTGTGAAAGATGGTCTAGTCAGAGGTCTTCCAGATAAGAGATTTGAAAATGACCAAACTTGTGTTTCTTGTCTCAAAGGAAAACAACACAGAGCTTCATGCAAGACCAAAGCATATAACTCTATTGAACAACCACTTTACATGCTGCATATGGACTTGTTTGGTCCTACTTCTGTGAGTAGCATAAAGTTTAAGAAGTATTGTCTAGTTGTGACTGATGATTTTAGTAGATTTACATGGGTTTTCGTCTTAAGTACCAAGGATGAAACTACTGGAATTCTCAAGACATTCATCACTGAAGTTGAAAATCAAGCTGATAAGAAGATAAAGATCATCAGATGTGACAATGGGACAGAGTTCAAGAATAGAGTTATGGATGACTTCTGCAGAGACAAAGGTATTAAAAGAGAATTTAGTGTTGCTAGAACACCTCAGCAAAATGGTGTTGTTGAAAGAAGAAATAGAACACTAATTGAGGCTGCTAGAACCATGATAGCTGATTCCAAGCTACCAGTGACTTTTTGGGCTGAAGCAGTTAACACTGCTTGCTATATTCAAAACAGGGTTTTAGTGGTTAAGACTAAGAACAAGACACCTTATGAGCTATTCAGAGGAAGACCCCCTATCTTGGATTTTATGAGGCCATTTGGATGTCATGTCACAATTCTCAATACCATTGATTATCTGGGAAAGTTTGAAGAAAAGGCAGATGAAGGCTTCTTTGTTGGTTATTCTATGGTTAGTAAGGCTTTCAGAGTCTACAACTTAAGAACAAAGAAGATTGAAGAGAATTTTCATGTTCAGTTCCTTGAAAATAAAGCTAACATAGCAGGTTCTGGACCAGAATGGCTATTTGATCTTGAGACTTTATCAAATACAATGAATTATGTTCCTATTACCTCAGATTCAAGAGACAATGATCTTGAGGGTTCAGAAGAACTCATTGATGAAGATGAATCTTTGCAGAGATGATGAAGATGATAAAGATCAAATTGTTATGCCAATTTGGGATTTTGTTGATTATGGAGACTCAGACCCTTCTAAGAATGCTGAAAAAGAAGGTGATGTTGTGAATTTTGATGTCCTGAATAAAGAAATTCCTGAAGGCAGTGGTAATCATGTTACCACTGCAACATAAGCTGTTTCCACTGATGGTCCAAATGTGGAAAATACAACTTAGGAGACACCAAATGATGATGTTGAAATCACAAACATGCCTACATCTTATGATATTCCTAACACACCATAAACTACAGTTCACAAAGTGCATCCAATTACGAATGTTATTGGTGATCTACAATCAGGTGTGAAGACAAGAAAACAAACAAAGATGTCAGATGTTCATGGGTTAATAAGTGAAGTCTATGAGTCCAAGAAACACTCAAATAAGAATGAATGTTTATTCTTCTGTTTTCTATCACAAATGGAGCCTAAAATGTTTATATGGCTTTAGGAGAATCAAGCTGGGTTGAAGCTATGCAAGAAGAGTTATTGCAGTTCAAACTTCAGAAGGTTTGGGTTCTGTGTGATTTGCCTGATGGAATGAAGGTGATTGGTACAAAGTGGGTTTTCAGAAACAAGAAAGATGAAAGAGGTATTGTTATCAGGAACAAAGCTAGATTGGTTGCTCAAGGATACACTCAGGAGGAGGGTATTGACTATGAAGAAGTTTTTGCTCCTGTGGCAAGGATTGAGGCTATTAGATTATTTTTAGCCTATGCATCCTTTATGGGCTTTACTGTCTATCAAATGGATGTCAAGAGTGCCTTCCTGTATGGTAAGATTAATGAGGAGGTATATGTCTCTCAACCTCCAGGCTTTGAAGATCCTCAACACCCAAATAAAGTATATAAAGTGGTTAAGGCTCTTTATGGCTTGCATCAAGCACCAAGGAAGTGGTATGAAACCTTAGCTACATATCTTTTGGATAATGGGTTTCATAGAGAAAAGATTGATCAAACTTTGTTCATCAAGAAAGACAAGAGTGATATACTACTAGTTCAAGTATATGTTGATGATATCATTTTTGGAGCTACTAAACAAGAGATGTGCAAAGAGTTTGAAAAGCTAATGAAAGATGAGTTCCAAATGAGTTATATAGGAGAACTTACTTTCTTTTTGGGACTCCAGGTTCAACAAAGTAAAGAAGGCATCTTTATCAGTCAAGACAAGTATGTGACTGAGATCATAAGAAAGTTTCACTTTTCAGATGCTAAACCTTCAAATACACCTGCTGATAAGACTACTCATCTATTGTTGAAGAATGCTAGTGGAGCAGATGTTGATGTACACACTTATAGATCTATGATTAGGTCTTTGATGTATCTCACCTCATCAAGGCCAAATATTATGTTTGCTGTGTATGGCTGTTCAAGATTTCAAGTCACTCCTAAGGGAATCCCCTAAGGAGTTGATTACATACTCAAACAGTGATTATGCTGGTGCAAGTTTGGATAGAAGGTCAACCACAGGAGGATGTCAATTTATTGGATGTAGATTGGTGTCATGGCAGTGCAAGAAGCAGACTATGGTGGCTACTTCAACCACTGAAGCAGAATATGTGGCTGCTGCTAGCTGTTGTGCTCAGATCTTATCGCTTCAGAATCAACTATTGGATTATGGGTACAATTTCATGAACACCATTATATATATAGACAATAGTAGTACCATTTGCATAATCAAGAAACTTGTGCAACACACTAAAACTAAACATATAGAGATTCGAAATCACTTTATTAGAGATTGTTTTGAGAAAAAGCTAATTGATGTTGTCAAAATTCACACTGATGACAATTATGCTAATTTATTGACAAAAGGGCTTGATGTGGGTAGGTTTCAGTACATGGTAACAAGTATTGGAATGCTAAATCCATAAAATTTTGATGTCTAATGGTCTCTAGTGTTGCAGGATAGTTTTTAATGTGCTATTATTGTTTGTCTATGTTTGTATGGTTTTCCACTGACCTCTATGCAGAAGAGTTTAAGAACAGTGGGAACTATGGTACAAACAATGGAAAGATTTGCTCTAACAGTGGTAAAAGAAAAAGCTTAGAAGAACATTCTTTTATTTATTATCATAGCTGAAACAGAGTACATTCTTTCCAAGAGACAAGTTCAAAACTTAAAACAACCACAAGACAGACACAAGACAACCTAACACCTAAGATCTTCAGACACTACTCCATAGGCTTTTTCCC
Source organism: Artemisia argyi (assembly GCA_030686995.1). Taxonomy (NCBI): domain Eukaryota; kingdom Viridiplantae; phylum Streptophyta; class Magnoliopsida; order Asterales; family Asteraceae; genus Artemisia; species Artemisia argyi. The sequence goes on from CM060676.1 coordinate 156,237,720, forward strand.
TTTGCCCTCATAATCATGCTTGCCCTTAGAAGCTTTCTTTCTCTTCTCATTGAAGGAAAGTTGCTTTCTTGGACAAGCAAGTCCAAGCACTTGTGGTGGAGGCTTCAGATCTTTTGCAGGCTTTGAAGGTTCAGGCCACTTCATGTTGTTAATGGCAGACTTCAGGGCAGTTGTGAGAGCTTGTGGCAGTTCCTTTGATAAGGTGTAGGTTGGATCATCACCCTCTGAAGAAGAACTTGAATCTACTTCAAGAGATGGAGCAGGTGCAGCAGAGATCTTCTTGTTTGATCTCATGTTTTTTGATGTTGCTATAACAGCACTTGGTGGAAAGTATCCACTCCATCCAGCAGAAAGTTCCTCAGAGTCTGAGCAGTAACTGATTTCATCATCTGTGGTGTCATCAGATGAGATGTACACAAGTGGAAACCAACTCATATTGCTGTTTAGGGTTTGGGATATTGATGATTTGGTTGATGTAGATTAATGTGTTTTGAGCCCCTTTTTATAAGTAAAGTCAAGGCCAAGGGATAATTAGTGAAAGGTATTTACTCCTATCTGTTTTGGTAGGTTGGAGGAGTAAATATAGATAATATCGGGTTGACTTTGGTGCAATTACTTTCTAAATAGTAACTTGGTTAAAAAGTTACTTTGGGTTAATTTATATTGGTTAAGTTTGGTACTTGTTTCTTTTACAAAGTAAAAACAAATATTTACTGAAGGATTGGAGTAATAAGATGTGTATCTAAGGCACATAGCAAATGGTTATTGATTCACCATGTCTAATCGACATAAGAATCAACTAGTCCAGAGCAAACGGCTTCTGGTAAAGACATCTCAAATCCGTTCATGGTTGATAGTTTACCAAAAACTATATGGTTATCAACTCACCATATTCCTAGTGAAGAAGAGTTGGCTAGTCCATAGCAAACGGCTCATGCTAAAGACATATCAAATCCGTTGAAAGCTGATAGTTTGCTAAAAACTATGATAAGAGCAGCTAATTTTAATTGTTTTACTTACCACTGCTCTTTGAAATTTTGTGAAGATTTACCACTGCTAGTTCACAGTTACCACTGCAAGAGTAATTTTTACCACTGGTGAACTAGCCGTTACAACTGTTGTGTCAGTAATCTTATCTTTAACTAGCCGTTGTAAGATAACAATATTTCCATATTAATAGGGTAACTTTTTGTGAATTATTCACTTACCAATTTTAATTTATTCTTTTTCTTAAGATAAATTCTTTCTAAAACTAATTCACATTCCGTTTTATACTCCAAACCGTATTAGTATATATTCATCACACGGCTTGATTCCAATTGTCGATTACTAACACTTTTATCTGTCAATCACAAAATTATGGCGATTCTTAACTTTGCAGATGAGCACAACCAAGTGGCCTACTTACAAAAGTCAAACGAAAAGAGTGGTCCTGTTTTTTTATCATATTGTGGATTTTCTAAATACAACCCATATAAGGTATGCTTTAACTGTTAATCCCATAATCCATGTTTCTCATATCAAACAGTTCTGGAACACTGTGGAGTCCATAACTATTGAACAGGGAGACACACATGAATCTGTGGAAGCTCTTAGAGCCACAGTGGATGGGGTAACTATTGATGTTACTGAATCATCTTTGAGGAGAGTTCTCCAATTAGATGATCTCAATGGTATCATCACATTACCTAATTCCGAAATTTTCAAAAATATTGCTTCTATGGGGTATGATACATCTGATCAAAAAGTAATTTTCAGAAAAGGATGTTTTTGTCCCCATTGGAGATTTTTGATACATACTCTTTTGCATTGCCTAAGTCCTAAGAAAACATCTTATGAACAATTTGCATCAACCATGGCTTACCCTTTGGTTTGTTTGGCAACTGATAGGACTTTTAATTTTTCAAAGTTTATATTTAATAATATGAAAGGCAATGTAAAGAGTTCTTATAAATTTTTGATGTATCCAAGGTTTGTGCAAGCATTGCTAAATGACTTTCAACTGCAATCACAAAAAAGAGTTTATCCAACACCCTGTCTTAAGCCAAAAGTTTTTCAAAATATGTGTAAGGCTTCAGAACTTTGGAATGGGGAGGTTAGACCACTTTTTCCTGAAATGCTTTCAAAGATTTCTCAGGTACAGGGTGAAGATGCAACAACCCCGGTTGTATCCCATCACACACCCTTTATTGTTATTCCATCTATACAACATACCCCTGCAGTAACTCACACATATGAGAGAGGCAAAAACAGCCAACTCCTCCCATGACAACATTGCATGTTGCTGAGCCTTTTGGTTTAGGAACAAGCAGTGGTGGTTCAAGGCTTCATTCTAGTCCAACTAGAGAAGAGCCTGAATCAATGCCCTATGATTCACCTCTCCCAGCAGGTAACACAGTTGGAGATGTTGAGGGTAGTATGCAACTAACTGAATTGATGGTGTTATGTACCAAATTAGTCAAGCAGGTTCAAGCTCTGGAGAAAGATCTGGCAATGACTAAACAACAACATGCCACAGAGCTTACTCAGATGCAGGCTGTGATTAAAAGACTACAGGATGAAGTAGAGAGTCTCAAGCAGCATAGATCTTCCACTTCACCTCTTCATGATGATGCCTCAGTAGATCTTAGTGATAATTTGGGGAATTCTCCCAAACAGGGGAGGATTAGAACTGAAGCAGAGTTTAAGGGGAGGAGACTGAATTTTGAACAAGTTTTTGCTGAATTAGATGATTCTGATAATGTTCAAGAGAAGGAAGATGAAGTAGTTGGAACTAAAGAAGATTTTGCTGAAGCAGCGGAAACTCATCATGTCACAGTGGAAACTGATACAGAGGTAGTGAATGTTGCTGAGGCAGAATTTCAAAGAAAAAGATTGGAAAAAGGAAAAGTTCCTGTTGTTGATTAATCATTTGAGTTACAATCAAAGAAGATTTCAAAGAAAGATCAAGCTCAGATAGTTTTTGATGCAATAATGGCAGAGCAATTGGCAGCAGTTGAAATTGAAAAGAAGAAAAAGCAAGAGGAGGATGAAGTTGCAAGTTTTATGGAATCCAAGAGGTTGGATAAAATGGAAACAGTGATGGCTAAACCACTTTCCATTGTTCCACCAACCATACTACATGAGAAACCTCCTATGTTCTCATATGTGCCAACAGAAGCAGAGATTGAACATATGATTCAACATGATCCAGTTGTTAAGAAGAAGGCAATTGAGCTTGTGGCTAACAAGACTTTGACAGAAGAACAAAGAACAGCTCAATTAGCTAATTTCATTCAAATGAAGAATCAACAAGCACTGAATGATGTTATTGGTAAAGTCAGGAAAGGTCAAAAGAAGCAGAGACAATCTACTAAGGCACAAATTATACATGAGATGAAAGTATTTTGTTGTCATGTTGGAACTTGGAAGATGTCTGATTTCAGAGGTGTGTCTCATGAAAGAATTGAAGGTATCTATTACAGGCTTAAAAGGCAAGACAGTGCTTTCATTCCTATTGACTTTGAAGAAGTTGAATGAAGTAAAAGAAAAGCTACTATAACTGAAGATCATGTCACTAAAAAGGCAAAAGTTACTCAAGAGAAAGAATCTCAATCTAAGAAACTTCCAGGAGATCAACAAAGTGCTATAATGGTTATTGAAGAAGAAGATTTCTATCCAGATCCTATATAAACAAGGCATCCTATTATTGATTGGGAAGTGTTCATAGCAAAGAATTTTGCTTCTACATGGAAGATTACAAGACTGGGAGGAGAAACTTCATCATTCATTCAGTTTGAAGATCTCATTAAAGCATGTGACAGAGATGATCTTGATACACTTTGGAAATTGGTTAATGAAAGATTCAAGGCTGATACTCTCAAGGATATGAAAGAAATGCAGATATGGGTTGATTTGAGAAGACTATATGAACCAGATCTTAATGATAAGTATTGGAAGTTTGATTCTTCATACTTGAATACTACATGGACATATTATGATAAATGTGAGGTTCATCATGTTTCTACAACAGCTAAAGTGGATGTATTTATGTTTGCTGAGAAGGAATATCCACTTAGAGCTACAACTCTCTCTGCAATGTTGAAATCAAGGTTGAGAGTTTATGAAGATAATGAATAGGTTAGAGCTTTGATCCAGAAGATACAAAATCAATATTCAAGAGCTATGCAAGAATTGAGAAAAAGAAGATAAATGTTTGGAAGAATTCCCATATCCTCAGATTGTTGACTATTCGAAGAAACTTATTGATTGTCATATCAATCATAAGTTTAGGGGAGGATTGCTGGGAATTATCTTATTAGTTACCACGGCTAGTATGGAAGTTACAACTGATGAAGAATGCACTTGCAGTGGAAACTCATTACCACTGCAAGTACATAATATTACCACTGCTGTCAGGATAACTATTAGGAAACTTGTATAGATAATTATAGAATAGATCTTGTGTATATCTTATTCTATTATCTTGATACGTAGCTTGTAGAAGAGGACTCCTTGTGTTATAAAAGGAGGTCCTAGGTCTAGGGTTAGATATAACTCTCATACGTTTCTAAAACTTCAAATTGTAAACCTAGTGATATAAAGATCACTCGTATTATTATCTTTAATAATATTGGAGCTAACAGTTTGGTTTATTCATTGTTCTCAATCATACACAACTGTTCTACATTACATACAAACTTCTAAGTATCATTAAGTAGATTCCGCATACTTAGTGGTATAACTCAAAGTATCATTCTAACACATATTAAGGTGTATAAGATCCATCAACTTTCAATGATAACTTGCTCGTGCTTAAGATTTAAGCTGAAGACTTTGTTTATCTAGTTACCAGAAGTCGGGGTGGATGGTTGAAGACCTGGTTAACTATCACTTAAAGGATCTACATTATAGTACTCAGTGTCACACGCAGAATACGATGTGGATAATCGCAAGAGGTGATGAAAGTCTCATACTTTGTCCGGATAGTATGGAGTACTTAGAGATACTTGAATGGTGCACAAATTCTCTACACCATTCTTCTAACAACAGTGCAAGCTTAAGTAACAAATTTGGGGAATCCTACTTCATTTTCAAGTTGTATATCGGGTTTACTTCACCGAGTGGTCACAACAATATCCGGTTGAATACAAGAGTGGTTTGTTAGCTAATGGGTTTAAAGGTTGAGATGTGATCAGCAATTCTCATGGGATATTGGATGCTACTTCACGTCAAAGATACTTCACAGTCTAAGCAAAATCTTTCAAGATCCTTCAATGCCATTCATGATTTTCCAAGATCTTTGCTTCAGACAAGAACTTCTCGTGTATGTGGTCGTATATGTCAAATGATGCTTCCGAATGTTCGAAACCATCATTGGCGGAGAAAATGTGTACTTTGATGATATAAGGTCAACCTCCAGGGGGAAGTAGCTTATACTACTCTACTTAATATGGTTTGTGAAGTATTCTACATATGTGAGAAGATTTGTTGTTGAGCTCTTGCATGTTTCCCCAAACAAATTCTCACCAAAACCAAACTTGTAATAAATCATTCAATTTATTATTGTCTCATGGTTTCTTCTTGGTTTTGTAAAATCCCGCGAAAGAATCTATTTCTCGGTTTAAATCATAGATTTGTAAAATCCCGTGATGTTGGTACTATCCTGGAGAATGAAAAGTGTATTTCCGGAACTTACTTGACTCTGGTGCTACGGCTTCAACTTCAAAGAAGGGATAAAGTGTTTACTTAATGTATTGGATGTGTGTTGATATTCTTCATGGCGTTTCGGTTATAACAAGTTTGTCCGGGTTATGCGCTTTTGACACGATTGGGATAAAACCATTATCAAATTCACTTAAAACATCAAAAGGCTAGATTTGGGCATTTAAACCACAAGATGTGACTACGACGATAATTCATTATTATTTATTTGAGGTTGAAGTGAAATTTCACGGGTGCGTGTACTTAGTATCTGAAGATATCAGGGTTGGTCGGATGACGATTCTTCGAGATCCTTGATCGAGCTTTTAACCTATACAATGACGAAGACTTGCATATCTAGTTATTTTTGGTGATTCTACTTTTTTATTACCACAAAATAGCTATCACTTTAAGGAGTTACGTTGTAGTGCTCAGTGTCACAACTCACACGTAGTTTTCGATAGTCAAGAGGTGATGTACGTCTTATACTTGATGGTTGGTTGGTTGAACAGTATAGAGTACTTAGGGATTTGATGTTGCACGAACTCTCTACACTGCTCTTAGTCATACATTAGTGCAAGCTTAAGTCACAAGTTCGGGTTACTTTACTTTAGTCTCAAGTTCATCATATTGGGTTTTTCTCCATTAGTAGTCATGACAAAGAACCGACAGAATGATAATGGGGTTGGTAACGAGTTAGCATACAGAAGTAGAAATGAGATAGATGACGTTTGAACAATTCAGTTCATGCCTCGCTCTTCAGTGATAAATTATGTTTAAACAAATCACTTCAGGCCTCGCACTTCAATGACCATGACGTCTGAATACATCAGTTCAGGCCTCGTTCTTCATCATAATTATGTTTGAACACAACGGTTCAAGCCTCCTTCTTCAACGACCATGGTGTCTGCAGAAAACACTTCAGGCCTCGTTCCTCAAATAAAAAAAGGTGTACGTTTTAGTGCGCTTTATCTTGGGAAGAAGAGAAATCTTCTTATTTATTACCATTCTCACCAACAAGCTTCATGCTTTTCCCATGTTCGTACAAGTCATCAAGTGGATCAACGTACATTGGTTTATATTTTTATGCTTCACTTATTCTATCAAAAATCGTAACAAGCATATGCAATTTTTGAGGGGGAGAAGGGAAAGGGTGAAGAAACTACATGTTGATGATGTTTGTAAAATGGTCATTCGGCTCTTGTACGCAGATATTTACTCCTTCTACGGATCAACATATTTCTACAAGTGGTTTAAGCATATTATAAGCTTAATTCAACTCTTCATTTGCTAAGCCACTGATGAGGAGACAAAAGAGAGACTGCTTAATGAGAGCTTTAATTATCATCTTCGCCGCAGTAGTGTTTCAGTGTACCTGATCGTTGTAGTATAGTATAGTGACAAGTACCGGGGGATTGATCGTTCAGCTTAGGAATAGTGGCGCTAGGATTAGAAAGCCTCCTAAATTAAGTGTAGGGGTGATGGATGATTCTTTTGGTATTTTATATTTTATAAAAGCAAGTAAAATCTTGGGTTTTCGGAAGAGTGGGCGGAATTAGTTGCTAATCAACTAACCCAATAACTAAAGATGCAATCAAAATAAAATAAAAGAAATGAAAATGAAACTAATTACTAATGTGGTGTTGACAATAATGGGGAGAGTTGTGTTTACTTACGTTTCATTACTCCCTAGATATCTTTTACAGGTTGACAGTTTGTTACAATTGCGTGGATGAGGGATTATATTCCTTAATACTAGTCATAGGGCCGTGTACAATATTCCCTAACTCTATAGGATCCTACTTCACTCCATGTCGATCCTGTTAAAAGCTCCTAACATGGGTTCATTTTTCGCCTCATCAAATACCCTTACACTCGAGATTTGCTTGTCCTCAAGCAAATGAGCTTTTATTCTAATCAAAATACAAGTTAGAGGTCATTTAACACTAATATAAAAGTAATTACAACAAATAATCGTTCCACTAAATACCAAAGACAGGCACGGAGGTCATACACTAGCACCTCACAAATAATGTTTAGATACTCACATCTCTCGGGTGTAATAAAGTATATATCACAATATGGAAATGGAAAACATCTCTCACTACCTGTCATAGCAAAATAGATTACCATAGGCTTGGGAAAGGATCAAACCTCCACCACATGGCGTAAGCACCTAGGATAAACTATCAAAGAGGTCTTTCAAAGGGTTATAACGTTAGGTGTAGGGATATGGAATACACGGTTTTGTTGGATATAGGCAATCTTTACTAGTGTCGGGTTAATAATCTTGGTTAATTACATGTACAATATGGCATTGCTAAGCCAAGACTAGACTCAACTTAAGCTAATGAATCAAAAATAACAAAAACATAAATAAGCATAGAATGAAACGGGATGGTAGTCCGTACGTTTTTCTTTTCTTTTTCTTAAATTTTTATTCGATTTATTATTATTATTATTATTTTCATTCATACACTCTTACCCTACCATCCAAAATAATACATCATAGGGAATGTACATTCCCCTTACACTTGAATTTTTACATACTTTACAATAAACTAATCTAATGACTCGAATCAAGATAATCAAAACACTTGGAGTACTTTTAAGATTAACGCACATATGGGGGTAATAAATGATGTTCTTCCCCATTACTCCAAAACACAAGTACTTTACCCATGAGTCCCAATCGTCCCAAAACAATATGTACAAGATATGACTCAACTTAGCAACCATGTAACCAAGTAGATAATTAACTAAGGGTTTAAACAAATAACAATAATGCACTAAAGATGAGTGCATACACGGAAGGCTAAGGCGATGTGGTTGTACATTTAAGTGGGTTGTAACAAATTTTTCATTTAAGTAAGATGCTTAAAGTTAGAAATGAAAAGATAGGCTCGGAGGGGTGTACTAGGGGTTTCGTGTACTAAAAATGAGTACAACGCTAAGGTGTGGGAAAAATTAATTGACTTTACTAGCCAAGTAATATGACTTAAATGGTCAAGTAATTATGATATGGGTTTAACACAAGGGTGATCCTAATGCCTCTTATCTTGTAGTAAATCCTACTACACGAATGTAGTCTCACTAGCGGTCTCGGGATGCATCACTAACGCAAGTTCTAGAATCTAAATGCTACCGGTACACTCATAAGAACTAATAGTAAATGCTTTTCCTATCAAATCTAAAGGCGAACCTCACATATTTGGGTGGAAAATTTTTCTGAATGGTACGGATTCGTGCTAGTTATATGACTCCTATCCATGAGACGCTTGCTAAGGCTAAAGTTTCACTCCTAAATGTTGTAAAAAAAATTTAAATTTGGCGCTAAAATTACACTAACAAGTTTTTCTCTTAGTTTTATTACACACGTACTATCAAACAAACAAACTCAAGTGCAATAGTATCCTATAAGGTATCATCATTTACCCTCCCCTTACACTTAGAATGAACATTGTCCCCAATGTTCAATTAAAGAATGTAAAAGTGAAATAGGTAAAAGAATGAAAGAAAATACTCCCCTGATTCGTTCGGTGTGGATAGTGAGGTAACAAGGTTAAATCTTCCTCCAAGAAAATGAACAATCAAAGCTTCCCTTCCAGAAAAATAAATCATCTTCTTATCAAACGTAACTTGTTAAACCTGAGAAAACAAACAAGGCAACCTCGCGTAAAATCGGCGGCAATCTATATATACTAAAAAATCTTAGAAAGCAAATTAAGATATAATGCTTGTGGAATGAATGTTTGCAGATTCCCTGGAGTTTATAAAACTAAAGAATTAGCAAAAACTTAAAGAATCCGTTAGAGAAACAAAATTAGGAAAATTTCCAGAATTTTACACGTGACGCCGTCAAGAGAAAATTCTTGACACCGTCAGAAATGATCTGCAGAAATCTTTATGTTAAGTTTCAAGAAAATTTCTGGAAAAACTTATGTCCTACTTCCTTGAAAATCCTGCAAAACATCGTTATGACTCGATACAAGCATTTGACTCTAACAAATACTAATATACATGTTCATTTATTATTGTGGAGAATCATGATCAATTTTGTTCTTAAAGACAAATTTGGGGTTTCCCCTTACACTTAGCTTTTTGAAAAATACCATTGTATGAAGTTAAGATGAAGTTAAAAAACAAAATAAAGTATCTTCACAATTTTATTTTGAAACATGATCTACCAACAATAAAAATAAAGCATGCATACGGAAGCAAATAACAATCAAACAAATAAAAATCACATAAAACATGGGTTGCCTCCCAAGAAGCGCTTTTCTTTATTTTACGAGTCTTGTAGCTAGACTCAAGGTCATGGGCTACTACGTGACCTCATCGTTGGCGTCATTCTCTAGGTCATCTCCAATCTTAGTTTTGTATTCCGGACCTAGTTGCAAGCATTCCTTATAGAATCCAAGTATTCTATTCATGACATAATCAACTCCTCTATGTCTATCCTCATCATTCCTATAGTAAACCGCTTGTTTGTGTTCCTTTTCTATGTTTGATAGAAGGCGGTATTGTTCAATCTTATAAGGCATTTGGTAAGCAATCTCATCATTCTCTTCCTTGAATCTAACTATCCCTAGGGTCGGATCATAACTCATCTTAGAGGCCTAAACAAATGGTTTTCCGAACACTACTTGACTAAGGCAAGAATCTATTACCGGACGAGTATCCTCCACTATTACAAAGTCGGTAACGTAAGTGAAGTTTCCTACAAATACATGCAATCCTTTCACTCTTCCAACAAATTACTTATCAAATTCTTGTTGGGCATCATCCAATAACCTAGTTGCTTCTTCATTACCCAATTATAATAAGTCTTAGTCATGATGTTTATAGGGGACCTAAGATCGATATAAGCTTTCCATACATGCATATGCCCAATGTTGCCTGGTATGTTGATGTTAGAAGGATCACCTACTTTAATAAGTGGTGAACCAAGGATACATGGTGTCTCGGGATCATCGAATAAATCCTTGTGATATTCCCGTTCTTCCTTGGTGGGCAACTTATCAAAGTACTCTTCTACTTCCTCTAACTTTCCTCCCTTATTACCCTCAACCTCCTTAATCTCATTCTTAGTCTCGATTTCTACTCCAACTTCATCCTTGTCACTTTCTTCTATATCCTTGTCTTTTGGTTTAATGGTGACAACATTGACAAAGTGGACGTGTTTGGATGAGGAAGGGTCCTTAACTTGGTTTCCGCTACTAGTGTCCCTAGTGTCCTTCCTAGGTGTATTAAACACTTGGTTATTGAGGGTTTTCAACAAGTTGTCAATCTTATTGGTCATCTCCATTTGTTGTTGATTGAATTTGGTTTCAAAATTAGCTATGCGAGCTTCTTGAGATGCCATGAACTTGGACATTAATCCTTGAATATTATTGGTACTACCAAGTTTATTAGAAGGATTGTTGTTGAAAGTACGGTTAGCGGGTGGACCGTTTGGTTGGTAACGATTAGGTGGGTTGGAAGGATTGTTTTGGTTTTGTTTCCACCTAAGATTCGGGTGATTTTTCCAAGAAGGATTGTAGGAATCACCATAAGGGTTTGGCTCGGGTTTGAAAGTGTACCACTTGTCTCCCGCTTCGTCGGTACGCGAGGATGTGTAGTCCGCAAAAGCTTGTCTGGGGAGTTCCACGCAATCACAAGTGTCATGGGGACCACTACATAATTCGCATGAACAAGTGATTTTGTTCACTTGGCTAGAAGGTTTAGGAGCTTCGCAAGATTTCATGAGAAACTTGACTTGGTCCTCAAGTTCCAGGATCCTACGGTCGGGAGTGCTAGAATTGTTCGAAGGCAAAGATATTGCCTTGACCATTTTGTTCAAATCACGGGGATCATTCCAACTTTTGTTGTCATAGAGAGCAAGATCTTCTATGAGTTCCCATGATTCTTCCACACTTAGATCACGTAGCTTGCGACCGGCCGATTGGTCAATGGTTCGCCTTGTGGAGAGATCGATATGGTCATAAAAATTGGACTTGGAGCCAAAGATCTATGCCATGATGAGGGACTTTTTGGAGTAAGTCCTTGAAACATGTCCATGCTTCATATAGAGTTTCATTTTGACGTTGTTGGAACATCAAGATGTCATTTCTAAGCTTGGTAGTTCTTCCCGGTGGGAAAAATTGAGCAAGGAAACGAGTGGTGAGATCATCCCATGAGGTGATGGATCCCGCAGGTAAACGTTCAAGCCATTGACTAGCTTGATCACGTAGAGAGAATTGGAATAGGCGTAATCGGGTTGACTCTCTAGTTGTAACATCAAGGTCTATAGAATCTACAATTTTAAGGAAGTCCTTGAGATGTTGATTAGGATCTTCGGAACGAAGTCCATGGAATGCACATCCGATTTGCACCAACCGGATGGTGTCGAATCGCAAGGGGGACACATTGGCTCCGGTGATCTCAATAGTGTTTCGATAGCCTTGGTGGCTAGGACGGGAATACTCTCCTAAGGTTCGGGGCCTAAGAGGTTGGTTTGCTAGTGGTGGGTTTTGTGGGTGGTTTTGTTGTGGTGGGTTGATGTGTTCAAAGATGTTACCACCTTCCATGATGTCAGATGGTAAAGGTTACGAAAAAAAGCACGAAGAAATAAGATAGACTAAAGAAAACCTAAAAATAAAAATAAAATCTTAATAGAAATGAATCTAACAAGTAGACCTAATTAAAAGAAATCCTAACCTAGACAATAACTATTCCGCGGCAATGGCACCAAAAACTTGATATGTGGGAATCGCACCAGGCTTTACCTCTCGAGGGATCTCGAGAAGCTTACAACCCCCACCAGGCAGTGTACCTGATCGTTGTTGTATAGTATAGTGACAAGTACCGGGGGATTGATCGTTCAGCTTAGGAATAGTGTCGCTAGGATTAGAAAGCCTCCTAAATTAAGTCTAGGGGTGATGGATGATTCTTTTTGTATTTTATATTTTACAAAAGCAAGTAAAATCTCGGGTTTTGGGAAGAGTGGTGATGAGGCGAAAAATGAACCACTTTTAAGGGGTCTTTTAAGCCCGGATTCGAATTTATTTGATCAAATATTGCCCTAAATCGTTCTTTTTGTCATTTTAGGTACTTTTGGAGTGAGTTCTGGAAAAGGAAGCATTTTGGACGTTTTTGGAGCATAAAAGTGAAGAAAACGGAAAACTCTTAATTTTCCTTGTTGGGAACAGTACCTGACGGCGTCACATGCTTATACATGACGGCGTCAAGAGTAATACAAGAGGTAGAAGTGGCTAAAGTCCATGACGATCCAGTGCAGAATTACACTAAGGGCATGACGGCGTCACCATAGGCCGTCATGGTCCATTTACTAGTGACGGCCTAGAAGACTTTACACATGACGGCGTCAGAAGTGGATCTAGGCAATCCGATTTCATTATGGGTGGCGAGTTGACGGCGTCAGAAATTCCTTCTTTACGCCGTCACCTTAGAAAATCTATATATAGTTTTGCAATTTTCATTCATTAGTGTGTAACATATAGGGAGTAACTTTGGAGAAACCCTAGTCCGAATTTATCAGTATTTTCAAGGGTTTTTAACCCCTTGAATCCTTCATGTCAATTTGAGATAAGTACTCTTTCAATTCAATCAATATGTCTATGTGTTGCTTGAATATATCTTACACTTATCTTCAATTTAACATGCTCGGCTAGATTACTTTTGTGTTTGCTTAGATGTAGTGAAACCTATATGTTAATTATGGGTTGATTGTTTGTTTATAGTTGTTATGGATGATTGTATTCGATGTTAGGCTAAAGAAAACTGGCAGACTTCCATTGGTAACATGCTTCACGTCTTGAGAAACATGATCAAAGGTGTACTATGATTTTTGGTTATATTTAATGCATAGGAGAATTCTAATGATCTCATGTTAGGAGCTTTTAACAGGATCGACATGGAGTGAAGTAGGATCTTATAGAGTTAGGGAATATTGACACAGCCCTACGACTAGTATTAAGGAATATAATCCGTCATCCACGCAATTGTAACAAACTATCAACCTGTAAATGATATCTAGGGAGTAATGAAACCTAAGTAAACACAACTCTCCCCATTATTGTTTACACCACATTAGTAATTAGTTTCATTTTCATTTCTTTTATTTTATTCTAATTGCATCTTTAGTTATTGGGTTAGTTGATTAGCAACTAATTCCGCCCATTCTTCCAAAACCTGAGATTTTACTTGCTTTTATAAAATATAAAATACAAAAAAAATCATCCATCACCCCTAGACTTAATTTAGGAGGCTTTCTAATCCTAGCGACACTATTCCTAAGCTGAACGATCAATCCCCCGGTACTTGTCACTATACTATACTACAACGATCAGGTACACTGCCCGGTGGGGGTTGTAAGCTTATCGAGATCCCTCGAGAGGTAAAGCCTGGTGCGATTCCCACGTATCAAGTTTTTGGCGCCGCAATCCGCGGAATAGTTATTGTCTAGGTTAGGATTTCTTTTAATTAGGTCTACTTGCTAGATTCCTTTCTAGTAAGATTTTATTTTAATTTCTAGGTTTTCTTTAGTCTATCTTATTTCTTCGTGCTTTTGTTCGTAACCTTTACCATCCGACATCATGGAAGGTGGTAACATCTTTGAACACATCAACCCACCACAACAAAACCACCCACAAAACCCCAAATAGCAAACCAACCTCTTAGGCCCCGAACTCTAGGAGAGTATTCCCGTCCTAGCCACCAAGGCTATCGAAACACTATTGAGCTCACCGAAGCCAATGTGTCCCCATTACGATCCGACACCATCCGGTTGGTGCAAAGCGGATGTGCATTTCATGGATTTCATTCCGAAGATCCTAATCAACATCTCAAGGACTTCCTTAAAATCGTAGATTCTATAGACCTTGATGTTACAACTAGAGAGTCAACCCGATTACGCCTATTCCACTGGTACAAAAAGTTGTATTGGTCATGCCAAAAATGTGTGACGATATGCATATAGTCACGCACGTTTTTTTCGTCATGTGTGACAAAAGGTCCCGCCACCGTAGGTGGCATATGGTCACATTGTTGAGTTCGTGGCCTTTTCCATCGAAAAAGAGTGACCAAAACCCCGAATATGTGTGACAAATTAGGCGCAAGTTTTGTTGGATTAGTCATTATCAGTGACCGTAAACACCTTATAGTCACACGAATGTTTTTTGAGAGTGACTATTGTTCGTCCTTTGGCCACATAAATATATAATATATGTGACATTTGAGATGATATATTCAAGTAAATGTGTATTTTGTGTGACTATTGATCATCCAATGGCCACATGAATATACAATAAATGTGACGTTTGTGATGATTTAGTCACACAATGGGTGTTATTGTTTTGGAGTTAGTCACATACAATTTAACACAAAGTGGCCAAAAGTGTGAATAAGTGTGACCATATGCAGTTTAAAGTGAAGAAATGTGTATTTTGTGTGACTATTGATCATCCAATGGCCACATGAAGTTTATGTTTGCGTGGCCTTTTGTAATATTTAGTCACACAAAGCATGTTTGTTTTGGGTATTTAGTCACATACCATTAAACGAACAGTGGCCAAAAGTGTGAATAAGTGTGACCATATGCTGTTTAAAGTGAAGAAATGTGTATTTTGTGTGACTATTGATCATCCAATGGCCACATGAAGTTTATGTTTGCGTGGCCTTTTGTAATATTTAGTCACACAAAGCATGTTTGTTTTGGGTATTTAGTCACATACCATTAAGCAAACAGTGGCCAAAAGTGTGAATAAGTGTGACCATATGCTGTTTAAAGTGAAGAAATGTGTATTTTCTGTGACTATTGATCATCCAATGGCCACATGAAGTTTATGTTTGCATGGCCTTTTGTAATATTTAGTCACACAAAGCATGTTTGTTTTGGGTATTTAGTCACATACCATTAAGCAAACAGTGGCTAAAAGTGTGAATAAGTGTGACCATATGCTGTTTAAAGTGAAGAAATGTGTATTTTGTGTGACTATTGATCTTCCAATGGCCACATGAAGTTTATGTTTGCGTGGCCTTTTGTAATATTTAATCACACAAAGCATGTTTCTTTTGGGTATTTAGTCACATACAATTAAGCAAACAGTGGCCAAAAGCGTTAATAAGTGTGACCATAAACTGTTTAAAATGAAGAAATGTGTATTTTGTGTGACTATTGATCATCCAATGGCCACATGAATTTTATGTTTGTGTGGCCTTTTGTAATATTTAGTCACGCAACACAAAGCAACAATATTTGATTTCTTTACATGCCACAGTTTGCAATTGATTGTCTAAAAAAAGAATTTTTGCATACGTATGTATCATAAACTATTTAAACAAAATTAAGAATAACAAGAAGAAACATGTTGAAATACATACTTGTGCTTGTGTTGTTGGAGACACATTATCCTGCGATAGGGAAGCTGGAGACCCGTTTCGTCGTGACTTACTCGTTTTCTTAGGTACGACTTTTGTAACAGGTTCCTATACGTATATATAAAACACGGTACATTATTTTAAAAATAAAATAACAAGAAACATGTTGCATGAAATACTTACTTTTGGTAGTTCTTTTGTTGGAGATGCATCTCCTTGCGATTGGGAATCTGCAGACCCGTTTTGTCGTGTCTTTGGTGTTTTCTTAACATTGTTAACACGTTCCTATATGTATATATAAAACACGGTACATTAGTCATGTAGGTAAAATTAAAAAATCAAAGGGGGATAATGTTTTACTCCTTACCATTCTTTCCATTACCGGTTCCAAAGTTTCAATCCCAGCTATAGGCTTCTTCTGAATTATCACATCTTTATCAGGTGCAGGTACACCAACACTGGACTGAGTTCTGTCGACCACCTGATGATCATTAGTGCTGATATCTATATTATCAATGGCCATTGGAGTCGTCACCTGCAATATAATTAAATTATATTAAGAAATACATTGGTGTTAGCATAATTAGAAAATGAAATTGTTAACAACATAAAAAATGGCTTACATCTGAGTCTAATGGAAATTGAGATGGCATATCCAAATTAATCCCTTTTGAACTCAAAATACTCCTCATTTTAGAAACCATTACTTTTGTATCTGCCATCTGAGCGGACAATTGCTTGACCTGGTCATCTTTTTGTGACAGTTTCTTGAGCATTAGATCTTTTTTTTGACGCTCGCTTCTCTCATTATCAAGTTGAATTTGAAGTAACTCAATTCTTTCATCAGTTTCTTTTCTGGTTCGAGGAAGATTAAAATACCTCTTGTATGTAACTCCACTTCCCACTCCTCTTGCATAACCTCCCTTTTCCTTACCAAACACAACTGTCATGGCATCAGTGCCATCATCAACAGCCAAGGTTCCTTCCTTGATTTTTTCATCAGCTTCTCTCTGCAAAAAAATATGGGAATTGTTGATATTAAAGGTTAGTACTGCTAGTATACAATTTAGTACGGCTAGTGCAAAGTTAATGCTGCTGGTATATAAGCATAATAATAGAATTTGCAGTCAAATTTACAAGTTTATCTGCCACCGAACTAATCTCAGCATCTGGAGTTTCTCCGTCTTTGTGTTGCCTTCCTTTGACCCACAATACACCACGCGGCGGTTCAACATCTGTTTCAATTTCTTTTTTTTTCGATCTAATGGACATCAAGTGCATACACATATATGTAAATTAAAGTTAAACCAAGATAATCGATTCTGATCAATTAGTAAAACAAACAGTATGTATAACCTTACCATTTTCTCTTTAACATAAACATATCCACCTCGTCCCATTTTATGCTGATAAATATTTTTGGAACGCGACAGTTTAGCTTTATCTGATTTCTCCTAAAAAACACAAAATCATAAGGCATTTAGATATGCGGTAATGCTGCAAACTAAAAATTATGAAATGACATATAAACTAAATAAAGATGACTAATTAAAACCTTGTATTCATTGGTGGTCGTGTAGGCTACAAACTCAACCCATTGTTCTTGTGTCACAATTGTACTATACTTTCCCGGCCTTTCATTCATTTTCTCAGGTGTATCTAGGTTGGGCAATATGTATTTTTCCCTGAGTTTCATTCTGAGATTCCTTAGCAGTTGACCAAGACGATTCATTACCACCTTTTTGAATGTCACGTCAACATCAAAATATCGCTGCAAAGATTAACACAATGTTTTTAATTAGTTGTAGATAATTGATAAATTAAACTTATATACTGGGTTAAAAATTATTATATATGTACCGTGATTTCATCCCATAATTTTTGTTTTGATTCTTTATCCACCTTCTTCCAGGATAGAACCTTCAAACCTATGTGCTCACGAACCGCATCTCCTAAAAAACTCGCAAACAGTGCTCTGTTTAACCCTGTAACCCTATTCAACGTATCGATGAATACCTTGTGCTTTACTTGACCAGGATGGCCATATTGAAGGCGAAACTTAGCTAGCCTGGTTATGCCCCTATTAGATATTTTTCTATGTAATTGGTTGTCATTATTGTCTTCATCATCAGATGAAGCATATGTTTTGTCTGTGTACAAGATTGTGTTAACATCAGCTTCATTATCTTGAAGCAAAATATCAGTAGTATCAATGGCTTCAACCATATCCATGACGCCTCTTGAGCAATGTGTACAAGAAAATGAGAGGGGGCTTGGAGAGTAATGGTGATTGAAGATTTTATTTTTGTGTTTTGGTTGCAGTGTTTAGTTTAATTAGGAGAAAAAACAGAGTATTTTCATGAATATGGGCTCTTATTTATGTTAAATGCCAAATTATTAGGTGATTTAAAAATTTTGGATCGAAATTTTGGCTCCAAATTCTTGTAAATTATTTTCAAAAAATTTCGCTTATGAACACAAAATACTGTTTCTTTTCTCCAAGATCATGAGTACTATTGAGTCAGGCGGCTTCTTCGATCAGAAAACCGAGGAGAGTAATTAAAAGTTAAAACAGTAATCATAGATGATGATAAATACTAAGTATTAATATTGTTGTTGTTTTACCCTTTAAGTCTTTCTTTTACAACTTTCACCTTAAGTTTTCTATCTTGTGTTATATAATACTTTTAGATGGATGGATTGTGTTTTAATTTAAATATATTTTCATCAAATATTATACAACACAAATACAAATATTTAAGGTCAAAGTTATAAAAGAAAGACTTAAAAACTCTCTAACAAATCGGTTATAATTGTATTCGGGTCATAACACAAGCATGCATAAAAAACGTGCAAAAATAAACAGAAATGGGTAAAAACGTATGGAAACGGATGAAAAAGGACTAAACGTGTAAATCGTGTTATTGGATTAGTTCGGTCTCATTAATTAAACCGGTTATAATTGTATTCGGGTCATAACACATGCATGCATAAAAAACGTGCAAAAACAAACAGAAATGGGTAAAAACGTATGAAAACGGATGAAAACGTGTAAATCGTGTTGTTGGATTAGTTCGGTCTCATTAATTAAACTGGTTATAATTGTATTCGGGTCATAACACATGCATGCATAAAAAACGTGCAAAAACAAACAGAAATGGGTAAAAACGTTGGGAAACGGATGAAAAGGGACTAAACGTGTAAATCGTGTTGTTCGATTAGTTTGGTCTCACTAATTAAACCGGTTATAATTGTATTCGGGTCATAACACATGCATGCATAAAAAACGTGCAAAAACAAACAGAAATGGGTAAAAACGTATGGAAACGGATGAAAATGGACTAAACGTGTAAATCGTGTTGTTGGATTAGTTCGGTCTCACTAATTAAACCGGTTATAATTGTATTCGGGTCATAACACATGCATGCATAAAAAACGTGCAAAAACAAACAGAAATGGGTAAAAACGTATGGAAACGGATGAAAAGGGACTAAACGTGTAAATCGTGTTGTTGGATTAGGTCGGTCTCACTAATTAAACCGGTTATAATTGTATTCGGGTCATAAAACATGCATGCATAAAAAACGTGCAAAAACAAACAGAAATGGGTAAAAACGTATGGAAACGGATGAAAAGGAAGTAAACGTGTAAATCGTGTTGTTGGATTAGTTCGGTCTCACTAATTAAACCGGTTATAATTGTATTCGGGTTATAACACATGCATGCATAAAAAACGTGCAAAAATAAACAAAAATGGTTAAAAACGTATGGAAACGGATGAAAAGGGACTAAACGTGTAAATCGTGTTGTTGGATTAGTTCGGTCTCACTAATTAAACCGGTTATAATTGTATTCGGGTCATAACACAAGCATGCATAAAAAACGTGCAAAAATAAACAGAAATGGGTAAAAACGTATGGAAACGGATGAAACGGGACTAAACGTGTAAATCGTGTTGTTGGATTAGTTCGGTCTCATTAATTAAACCGGTTATAATTGTATTCGGGTCATAACACATGCATGCATAAAAAACGTGCAAAAACAAACAGAAATGGGTAAAACGTATGAAAACGGATGAAAAGGGACTAAACGTGTAAATCGTGTTGTTGGATTAGTTCGGTCTCATTAATTAAACTGGTTATAATTGTATTCGGGTCATAACACATGCATGCATAAAAAACGTGCAAAAACAAACAGAAATGGGTAAAAACGTATGGAAACGGATGAAAAGGGACTAAACGTGTAAATCGTGTTGTTGGATTAGTTCGGTCTCACTAATTAAACCGGTTATAATTGTATTCGGGTCATAACACATGCATGCATAAAAAACGTGCAAAAACAAACAGAAATGGGTAAAAACGTATGGAAACGGATGAAAATGGACTAAACGTGTAAATCGTGTTGTTGGATTAGTTCGGTCTCACTAATTAAACCGGTTATAATTGTATTCGGGTCATAACACATGCATGCATAAAAAACGTGAAAAAACAAACAGAAATGGGTAAAAACGTATGGAAACGGATGAAAAGGGACTAAACGTGTAAATCGTGTTGTTGGATTAGTTTGGTCTCACTAATTAAACCGGTTATAATTGTATTCGGGTCATAAAACATGCATGCATAAAAAACGTGCAAAAACAAACAGAAATGGGTAAAAACGTATGGAAACGGATGAAAAGGGACTAAACGTGTAACTCGTGTTGTTGGATTAGTTCGGTCTCACTAATTAAACCGGTTATAATTGTATTCGGGTCATAACACATGCATGCATAAAAAACGTGCAAAAACAAACAGAAATAGTTAAAAATGTATGGAAACGGATGAAAAGGGACTAAACGTGTAAATCGTGTTGTTGGATTAGTTCGGTCTCACTAATTAAACCGGTTATAATTGTATTCGGGTCATAACACATGCATGCATAAAAAACATGCAAAAACAAACAGAAATGGGTAAAAACGTATGAAACGGACGAAAAGAGACTAAACGTGTAAATCGTGTTGTTGGATTAGTTCGGTCTCACTAATTAAACCGGTTATAATTGTATTCGGGTCATAACACATGCATGCATAAAAAACGTGCAAAAACAAACAGAAATGGGTAAAAACGTATGGAAACGGATGAAAAGGGACTAAACGTGTAAATCGTGTTGTTGGATTAGTTCGGTCTCACTAATTAAACCGGTTATAATTGTATTCAGGTCATAACACATGCATGCATAAAAAACGTGCAAAAACAAACAGAAATGGGTAAAAATGTATGGAAACGGATGAAAAGGGACTAAACGTGTAAATCGTGTTGTTGGATTAGTTCGGTATCACTAATTAAACCGGTTATAATTGTATTCGGGTGATAACACATGCATTCATAAAAAACGTGCAAAAATAAACAGAAATGGGTAAAAACGTATGGAAACGGATGAAAAGGGACTAAACGTGTAAATCGTGTTGTTGGATTAGTTCGGTCTCATTAATTAAACCGGTTATAATTGTATTCGGGTCATAACACATGCATGCATAAAAAACGTGCAAAGACAAACAGAAATGGGTAAAAACGTATGGAAACGGATGAAAAGGGACTAAACGTGTAAATCGTGTTGTTGGATTAGTTCGGTCTCACTAATTAAACCGGGTATAATTGTATTCGGGTCATAACACATGCATGCATAAAAAACGTGCAAAAACAAACAGAAATGGGTAAAAACGTATGGAAACGGATGAAAAGAGACTAAACGTTTAAATCGTGTTGTTGGATTAGTTCGGTCTCACTAATTAAACCGGTTATAATTGTATTCGGGTCATAACACATGCATGCATAAAAAACGTGCAAAAACAAACAGAAATGGGTAAAAACGTATGGAAACGGATGAAAAGGGACTAAACGTGTAAATCGTGTTGTTGGATTAGTTCGGTCTCACTAATTAAACCGGTTAAATTGTATTCAGGTCATAACACATGAATGCATAAAAAACGTGCAAAAACAAACAGAAATGGGTAAAAACGTATGGAAACGGATGAAAAGGGACTAAACGTGTAAATCGTGTTGTTGGATTAGTTCGGTCTCACTAATTAAACCGGTTATAATTGTATTCGGGTGATAACACATGCATTCATAAAAAACGTGCAAAAATAAACAGAAATGGGTAAAAACGTATGGAAACGGATGAAAAGGGACTAAACGTGTAAATCGTGTTGTTGGATTAGTTCGGTCTCATTAATTAAACCGGTTATAATTGT
This sequence comes from Artemisia argyi, assembly GCA_030686995.1. Classification (NCBI taxonomy): domain Eukaryota; kingdom Viridiplantae; phylum Streptophyta; class Magnoliopsida; order Asterales; family Asteraceae; genus Artemisia; species Artemisia argyi. The sequence goes on from CM060676.1 coordinate 156,260,014, forward strand.
ATTCGGGTCATAACACATGCATGCATAAAAAACGTGCAAAGACAAACAGAAATAGGTAAAAACGTATGGAAACGGATGAAAAGGGACTAAACGTGTAAATCGTGTTGTTGGATTAGTTCGGTCTCACTAATTAAACCGGTTATAGTTGTATTCGGGTCATAACACATGCATGCATAAAAAACGTGCAAAAATAAACAGAAATGGGTAAAAACGTATGGAAACGGATGAAAAGGGACTAAACGTGTAAATCGTGTTGTTATATTAGTTCGGTCTCACTAATTAAACCGGTTATAATTGTATTCGGGTCATAACACATGCATTCATAAAAAACGTGCAAAAACAAACAGAAATGGGTAAAAACGTATGGAAACGGATGAAAAGGGACTAAACGTGTAAATCGTGTTGTTGGATTAGTTCGGTCTCATTAATTAAACCGGTTATAATTGTATTCGGGTCATAACACATGCATGCATAAAAAACGTGCAAAGACAAACAGAAATGGGTAAAAATGTATGGAAACGGATGAAAAGGGACTAAACGTGTAAATCGTGTTGTTGGATTAGTTCGGTCTCACTAATTAAACCGGTTATAGTTGTATTCGGGTCATAACACATGCATGCATAAAAAACATGCAAAATTAAACAGAAATGGGTAAAAACGTATGGAAACGGATGAAAAGGGACTAAACGTGTAAATCGTGTTGTTGGATTAGTTCGGTCTCACTAATTAAACCGGGTATAATTGTATTCGGGTCATAACACATGCATGCATAAAAAACGTGGAAAAACAAACAGAAATGGGTAAAAACGTATGGAAACGGATGAAAAGGGACTAAACGTGTAAATCGTGTTGTTGGATTAGTTCGGTCTCACTAATTAAACCGGTTATAATTGTATTCGGGTGATAACACATGCATTCATAAAAAACGTGCAAAAACAAACAGAAATGGGTAAAAACGTATGGAAACGGATGAAAAGGGACTAAACGTGTAAATCGTGTTGTTGGATTAGTTCGGTCTCATTAATTAAACCGGTTATAATTGTATTCGGGTCATAACACATGCATGCATAAAAAACGTGCAAAGACAAACAGAAATGGGTAAAAACGTATGGAAACGGATGAAAAGGGACTAAACGTGTAAATCGTGTTGTTGGATTAGTTCGGTCTCACTAATTAAACCGGTTATAATTGTATTCAGGTCATAACACATGAATGCATAAAAAACGTGCAAAAACAAACAGAAATGGGTAAAAACGTATGGAAACGGATGAAAAGGGACTAAACGTGTAAATCGTGTTGTTGGATTAGTTCGGTCTCACTAATTAAACCGGTTATAATTGTATTCGGGTGATAACACATGCATTCATAAAAAACGTGCAAAAATAAACAGAAATGGGTAAAAACGTATGGAAACGGATGAAAAGGGACTAAACGTGTAAATCGTGTTGTTGGATTAGTTCGGTCTCATTAATTAAACCGGTTATAATTGTATTCAGGTCATAACACATGCATGCATAAAAAACGTGCAAAGACAAACAGAAATAGGTAAAAACGTATGGAAACGGATGAAAAGGGACTAAACGTGTAAATCGTGTTGTTGGATTAGTTCGGTCTCACTAATTAAACCGGTTATAGTTGTATTCGGGTCATAACACATGCATGCATAAAAAACGTGCAAAAATAAACAGAAATGGGTAAAAACGTATGGAAACGGATGAAAAGGGACTAAACGTGTAAATCGTGTTGTTGGATTAGTTCGGTCTCACTAATTAAACCGGTTATAATTGTATTCGGGTCATAACACATGCATGCATAAAAAACGTGCAAAAACAAACAGAAATGGGTAAAAACGTATGGAAACGGATGAAAATGGACTAAACGTGTAAATCGTGTTGTTGGATTAGTTCGGTCTCACTAATTAAACCGGTTATAATTGTATTCGGGTCATAACACATGCATGCATAAAAAACGTGAAAAAACAAACAGAAATGGGTAAAAACGTATGGAAACGGATGAAAAGGGACTAAACGTGTAAATCGTGTTGTTGGATTAGTTTGGTCTCACTAATTAAACCGGTTATAATTGTATTCGGGTCATAAAACATGCATGCATAAAAAACGTGCAAAAACAAACAGAAATGGGTAAAAACGTATGGAAACGGATGAAAAGGGACTAAACGTGTAACTCGTGTTGTTGGATTAGTTCGGTCTCACTAATTAAACCGGTTATAATTGTATTCGGGTCATAACACATGCATGCATAAAAAACGTGCAAAAACAAACAGAAATAGTTAAAAATGTATGGAAACGGATGAAAAGGGACTAAACGTGTAAATCGTGTTGTTGGATTAGTTCGGTCTCACTAATTAAACCGGTTATAATTGTATTCGGGTCATAACACATGCATGCATAAAAAACATGCAAAAACAAACAGAAATGGGTAAAAACGTATGAAACGGACGAAAAGAGACTAAACGTGTAAATCGTGTTGTTGGATTAGTTCGGTCTCACTAATTAAACCGGTTATAATTGTATTCGGGTCATAACACATGCATGCATAAAAAACGTGCAAAAACAAACAGAAATGGGTAAAAACGTATGGAAACGGATGAAAAGGGACTAAACGTGTAAATCGTGTTGTTGGATTAGTTCGGTCTCACTAATTAAACCGGTTATAATTGTATTCGGGTCATAAAACATGCATGCATAAAAAACGTGCAAAAACAAACAGAAATGGGTAAAAACGTATGGAAACGGATGAAAAGGGACTAAACGTGTAAATCGTGTTGTTGGATTAGTTCGGTCTCACTAATTAAACCGGTTATAATTGTATTCGGGTGATAACACATGCATTCATAAAAAACGTGCAAAAATAAACAGAAATGGGTAAAAACGTATGGAAACGGATGAAAAGGGACTAAACGTGTAAATCGTGTTGTTGGATTAGTTCGGTCTCATTAATTAAACCGGTTATAATTGTATTCGGGTCATAACACATGCATGCATAAAAAACGTGCAAAGACAAACAGAAATGGGTAAAAACGTATGGAAACGGATGAAAAGGGACTAAACGTGTAAATCGTGTTGTTGGATTAGTTCGGTCTCACTAATTAAACCGGGTATAATTGTATTCGGGTCATAACACATGCATGCATAAAAAACGTGCAAAAACAAACAGAAATGGGTAAAAACGTATGGAAACGGATGAAAAGAGACTAAACGTTTAAATCGTGTTGTTGGATTAGTTCGGTCTCACTAATTAAACCGGTTATAATTGTATTCGGGTCATAACACATGCATGCATAAAAAACGTGCAAAAACAAACAGAAATGGGTAAAAACGTATGGAAACGGATGAAAAGGGACTAAACGTGTAAATCGTGTTGTTGGATTAGTTCGGTCTCACTAATTAAACCGGTTAAATTGTATTCAGGTCATAACACATGAATGCATAAAAAACGTGCAAAAACAAACAGAAATGGGTAAAAACGTATGGAAACGGATGAAAAGGGACTAAACGTGTAAATCGTGTTGTTGGATTAGTTCGGTCTCACTAATTAAACCGGTTATAATTGTATTCGGGTGATAACACATGCATTCATAAAAAACGTGAAAAATAAACAGAAATGGGTAAAAACGTATGGAAACGGATGAAAAGGGACTAAACGTGTAAATCGTGTTGTTGGATTAGTTCGGTCTCATTAATTAAACCGGTTATAATTGTATTCGGGTCATAACACATGCATGCATAAAAAACGTGCAAAGACAAACAGAAATAGGTAAAAACGTATGGAAACGGATGAAAAGGGACTAAACGTGTAAATCGTGTTGTTGGATTAGTTCGGTCTCACTAATTAAACCGGTTATAGTTGTATTCGGGTCATAACACATGCATGCATAAAAAACGTGCAAAAATAAACAGAAATGGGTAAAAACGTATGGAAACGGATGAAAAGGGACTAAACGTGTAAATCGTGTTGTTATATTAGTTCGGTCTCACTAATTAAACCGGTTATAATTGTATTCGGGTCATAACACATGCATTCATAAAAAACGTGCAAAAACAAACAGAAATGGGTAAAAACGTATGGAAACGGATGAAAAGGGACTAAACGTGTAAATCGTGTTGTTGGATTAGTTCGGTCTCATTAATTAAACCGGTTATAATTGTATTCGGGTCATAACACATGCATGCATAAAAAACGTGCAAAGACAAACAGAAATGGGTAAAAATGTATGGAAACGGATGAAAAGGGACTAAACGTGTAAATCGTGTTGTTGGATTAGTTCGGTCTCACTAATTAAACCGGTTATAGTTGTATTCGGGTCATAACACATGCATGCATAAAAAACATGCAAAATTAAACAGAAATGGGTAAAAACGTATGGAAACGGATGAAAAGGGACTAAACGTGTAAATCGTGTTGTTGGATTAGTTCGGTCTCACTAATTAAACCGGGTATAATTGTATTCGGGTCATAACACATGCATGCATAAAAAACGTGCAAAAACAAACAGAAATGGGTAAAAACGTATGGAAACGGATGAAAAGGGACTAAACGTATAAATCGTGTTGTTGGATTAGTTCGGTCTCACTAATTAAACCGGTTATAATTGTATTCGGGTGATAACACATGCATTCATAAAAAACGTGCAAAAACAAACAGAAATGGGTAAAAACGTATGGAAACGGATGAAAAGGGACTAAACGTGTAAATCGTGTTGTTGGATTAGTTCGGTCTCATTAATTAAACCGGTTATAATTGTATTCGGGTCATAACACATGCATGCATAAAAAACGTGCAAAGACAAACAGAAATGGGTAAAAACGTATGGAAACGGATGAAAAGGGACTAAACGTGTAAATCGTGTTGTTGGATTAGTTCGGTCTCACTAATTAAACCGGTTATAATTGTATTCAGGTCATAACACATGAATGCATAAAAAACGTGCAAAAACAAACAGAAATGGGTAAAAACGTATGGAAACGGATGAAAAGGGACTAAACGTGTAAATCGTGTTGTTGGATTAGTTCGGTCTCACTAATTAAACCGGTTATAATTGTATTCGGGTGATAACACATGCATTCATAAAAAACGTGCAAAAATAAACAGAAATGGGTAAAAACGTATGGAAACGGATGAAAAGGGACTAAACGTGTAAATCGTGTTGTTGGATTAGTTCGGTCTCATTAATTAAACCGGTTATAATTGTATTCAGGTCATAACACATGCATGCATAAAAAACGTGCAAAGACAAACAGAAATAGGTAAAAACGTATGGAAACGGATGAAAAGGGACTAAACGTGTAAATCGTGTTGTTGGATTAGTTCGGTCTCACTAATTAAACCGGTTATAGTTGTATTCGGGTCATAACACATGCATGCATAAAAAACGTGCAAAAATAAACAGAAATGGGTAAAAACGTATGGAAACGGATGAAAAGGGACTAAACGTGTAAATCGTGTTGTTATATTAGTTCGGTCTCACTAATTAAACCGGTTATAATTGTATTCGGGTCATAACACATGCATGCATAAAAAACGTGCAAAAACAAACAGAAATGGGTAAAAACGTATGGAAACGGATGAAAAGGGACTAAACGTGTAAATCGTGTTGTTGGATTAGGTCGGTCTCACTAATTAAACCGGTTATAATTGTATTCGGGTCATAAAACATGCATGCATAAAAAACGTGCAAAAACAAACAGAAATGGGTAAAAACGTATGGAAACGGATGAAAAGGAAGTAAACGTGTAAATCGTGTTGTTGGATTAGTTCGGTCTCACTAATTAAACCGGTTATAATTGTATTCGGGTTATAACACATGCATGCATAAAAAACGTGCAAAAATAAACAAAAATGGTTAAAAACGTATGGAAACGGATGAAAAGGGACTAAACGTGTAAATCGTGTTGTTGGATTAGTTCGGTCTCACTAATTAAACCGGTTATAATTGTATTCGGGTCATAACACAAGCATGCATAAAAAACGTGCAAAAATAAACAGAAATGGGTAAAAACGTATGGAAACGGATGAAACGGGACTAAACGTGTAAATCGTGTTGTTGGATTAGTTCGGTCTCATTAATTAAACCGGTTATAATTGTATTCGGGTCATAACACATGCATGCATAAAAAACGTGCAAAAACAAACAGAAATGGGTAAAACGTATGAAAACGGATGAAAAGGGACTAAACGTGTAAATCGTGTTGTTGGATTAGTTCGGTCTCATTAATTAAACTGGTTATAATTGTATTCGGGTCATAACACATGCATGCATAAAAAACGTGCAAAAACAAACAGAAATGGGTAAAAACGTATGGAAACGGATGAAAAGGGACTAAACGTGTAAATCGTGTTGTTGGATTAGTTCGGTCTCACTAATTAAACCGGTTATAATTGTATTCGGGTCATAACACATGCATGCATAAAAAACGTGCAAAAACAAACAGAAATGGGTAAAAACGTATGGAAACGGATGAAAATGGACTAAACGTGTAAATCGTGTTGTTGGATTAGTTCGGTCTCACTAATTAAACCGGTTATAATTGTATTCGGGTCATAACACATGCATGCATAAAAAACGTGAAAAAACAAACAGAAATGGGTAAAAACGTATGGAAACGGATGAAAAGGGACTAAACGTGTAAATCGTGTTGTTGGATTAGTTTGGTCTCACTAATTAAACCGGTTATAATTGTATTCGGGTCATAAAACATGCATGCATAAAAAACGTGCAAAAACAAACAGAAATGGGTAAAAACGTATGGAAACGGATGAAAAGGGACTAAACGTGTAACTCGTGTTGTTGGATTAGTTCGGTCTCACTAATTAAACCGGTTATAATTGTATTCGGGTCATAACACATGCATGCATAAAAAACGTGCAAAAACAAACAGAAATAGTTAAAAATGTATGGAAATGGATGAAAAGGGACTAAACGTGTAAATCGTGTTGTTGGATTAGTTCGGTCTCACTAATTAAACCGGTTATAATTGTATTCGGGTCATAACACATGCATGCATAAAAAACATGCAAAAACAAACAGAAATGGGTAAAAACGTATGAAACGGACGAAAAGAGACTAAACGTGTAAATCGTGTTGTTGGATTAGTTCGGTCTCACTAATTAAACCGGTTATAATTGTATTCGGGTCATAACACATGCATGCATAAAAAACGTGCAAAAACAAACAGAAATGGGTAAAAACGTATGGAAACGGATGAAAAGGGACTAAACGTGTAAATCGTGTTGTTGGATTAGTTCGGTCTCACTAATTAAACCGGTTATAATTGTATTCAGGTCATAACACATGCATGCATAAAAAACGTGCAAAAACAAACAGAAATGGGTAAAAACGTATGGAAACGGATGAAAAGGGACTAAACGTGTAAATCGTGTTGTTGGATTAGTTCGGTCTCACTAATTAAACCGGTTATAATTGTATTCGGGTGATAACACATGTATTCATAAAAAACGTGCAAAAATAAACAGAAATGGGTAAAAACGTATGGAAACGGATGAAAAGGGACTAAACGTGTAAATCGTGTTGTTGGATTAGTTCGGTCTCATTAATTAAACCGGTTATAATTGTATTCGGGTCATAACACATGCATGCATAAAAAACGTGCAAAGACAAACAGAAATGGGTAAAAACGTATGGAAACGGATGAAAAGGGACTAAACGTGTAAATCGTGTTGTTGGATTAGTTCGGTCTCACTAATTAAACCGGGTATAATTGTATTCGGGTCATAACACATGCATGCATAAAAAACGTGCAAAAACAAACAGAAATGGGTAAAAACGTATGGAAACGGATGAAAAGAGACTAAACGTTTAAATCGTGTTGTTGGATTAGTTCGGTCTCACTAATTAAACCGGTTATAATTGTATTCGGGTCATAACACATGCATGCATAAAAAACGTGCAAAAACAAACAGAAATGGGTAAAAACGTATGGAAACGGATGAAAAGGGACTAAACGTGTAAATCGTGTTGTTGGATTAGTTCGGTCTCACTAATTAAACCGGTTAAATTGTATTCAGGTCATAACACATGAATGCATAAAAAACGTGCAAAAACAAACAGAAATGGGTAAAAACGTATGGAAACGGATGAAAAGGGACTAAACGTGTAAATCGTGTTGTTGGATTAGTTCGGTCTCACTAATTAAACCGGTTATAATTGTATTCGGGTGATAACACATGCATTCATAAAAAACGTGCAAAAATAAACAGAAATGGGTAAAAACGTATGGAAACGGATGAAAAGGGACTAAACGTGTAAATCGTGTTGTTGGATTAGTTCGGTCTCATTAATTAAACCGGTTATAATTGTATTCGGGTCATAACACATGCATGCATAAAAAACGTGCAAAGACAAACAGAAATAGGTAAAAACGTATGGAAACGGATGAAAAGGGACTAAACGTGTAAATCGTGTTGTTGGATTAGTTCGGTCTCACTAATTAAACCGGTTATAGTTGTATTCGGGTCATAACACATGCATGCATAAAAAACGTGCAAAAATAAACAGAAATGGGTAAAAACGTATGGAAACGGATGAAAAGGGACTAAACGTGTAAATCGTGTTGTTATATTAGTTCGGTCTCACTAATTAAACCGGTTATAATTGTATTCGGGTCATAACACATGCATTCATAAAAAACGTGCAAAAACAAACAGAAATGGGTAAAAACGTATGGAAACGGATGAAAAGGGACTAAACGTGTAAATCGTGTTGTTGGATTAGTTCGGTCTCATTAATTAAACCGGTTATAATTGTATTCGGGTCATAACACATGCATGCATAAAAAACGTGCAAAGACAAACAGAAATGGGTAAAAATGTATGGAAACGGATGAAAAGGGACTAAACGTGTAAATCGTGTTGTTGGATTAGTTCGGTCTCACTAATTAAACCGGTTATAGTTGTATTCGGGTCATAACACATGCATGCATAAAAAACATGCAAAATTAAACAGAAATGGGTAAAAACGTATGGAAACGGATGAAAAGGGACTAAACGTGTAAATCGTGTTGTTGGATTAGTTCGGTCTCACTAATTAAACCGGGTATAATTGTATTCGGGTCATAACACATGCATGCATAAAAAACGTGCAAAAACAAACAGAAATGGGTAAAAACGTATGGAAACGGATGAAAAGGGACTAAACGTGTAAATCGTGTTGTTGGATTAGTTCGGTCTCACTAATTAAACCGGTTATAATTGTATTCGGGTGATAACACATGCATTCATAAAAAACGTGCAAAAACAAACAGAAATGGGTAAAAACGTATGGAAACGGATGAAAAGGGACTAAACGTGTAAATCGTGTTGTTGGATTAGTTCGGTCTCATTAATTAAACCGGTTATAATTGTATTCGGGTCATAACACATGCATGCATAAAAAACGTGCAAAGACAAACAGAAATGGGTAAAAACGTATGGAAACGGATGAAAAGGGACTAAACGTGTAAATCGTGTTGTTGGATTAGTTCGGTCTCACTAATTAAACCGGTTATAATTGTATTCAGGTCATAACACATGAATGCATAAAAAACGTGCAAAAACAAACAGAAATGGGTAAAAACGTATGGAAACGGATGAAAAGGGACTAAACGTGTAAATCGTGTTGTTGGATTAGTTCGGTCTCACTAATTAAACCGGTTATAATTGTATTCGGGTGATAACACATGCATTCATAAAAAACGTGCAAAAATAAACAGAAATGGGTAAAAACGTATGGAAACGGATGAAAAGGGACTAAACGTGTAAATCGTGTTGTTGGATTAGTTCGGTATCACTAATTAAACCGGTTATAATTGTATTCGGGTGATAACACATGCATTCATAAAAAACGTGCAAAAATAAACAGAAATGGGTAAAAACGTATGGAAACGGATGAAAAGGGACTAAACGTGTAAATCGTGTTGTTGGATTAGTTCGGTCTCATTAATTAAACCGGTTATAATTGTATTCGGGTCATAACACATGCATGCATAAAAAACGTGCAAAGACAAACAGAAATGGGTAAAAACGTATGGAAACGGATGAAAAGGGACTAAACGTGTAAATCGTGTTGTTATATTAGTTCGGTCTCACTAATTAAACCGGTTATAATTGTATTCGGGTCATAACACATGCATTCATAAAAAACGTGCAAAAACAAACAGAAATGGGTAAAAACGTATGGAAACGGATGAAAAGGGACTAAACGTGTAAATCGTGTTGTTGGATTAGTTCGGTCTCATTAATTAAACCGGTTATAATTGTATTCGGGTCATAACACATGCATGCATAAAAAACGTGCAAAGACAAACAGAAATGGGTAAAAATGTATGGAAACGGATGAAAAGGGACTAAACGTGTAAATCGTGTTGTTGGATTAGTTCGGTCTCACTAATTAAACCGGTTATAGTTGTATTCGGGTCATAACACATGCATGCATAAAAAACATGCAAAATTAAACAGAAATGGGTAAAAACGTATGGAAACGGATGAAAAGGGACTAAACGTGTAAATCGTGTTGTTGGATTAGTTCGGTCTCACTAATTAAACCGGGTATAATTGTATTCGGGTCATAACACATGCATGCATAAAAAACGTGCAAAAACAAACAGAAATGGGTAAAAACGTATGGAAACGGATGAAAAGGGACTAAACGTGTAAATCGTGTTGTTGGATTAGTTCGGTCTCACTAATTAAACCGGTTATAATTGTATTCAGGTCATAACACATGCATGCATAAAAAACGTGCAAAAACAAACAGAAATGGGTAAAAACGTATGGAAACGGATGAAAAAGGACTAAACGTGTAAATCGTGTTGTTGGATTAGTTCAGTCTCATTAATTAAACCGGTTATAATTGTATTCGGGTCATAACACATGCATGCATAAAAAACGTGCAAAAACAAACAGAAATGGGTAAAAACGTATGAAAACGGATGAAAACGTGTAAATCGTGTTGTTGGATTAGTTCGGTCTCATTAATTAAACTGGTTATAATTGTATTCGGGTCATAACACATGCATGCATAAAAAACGTGCAAAAACAAACAGAAATGGGTAAAAATGTTGGGAAACGGATGAAAAGGGACTAAACGTGTAAATCGTGTTGTTCGATTAGTTTGGTCTCATTAATTAAACCGGTTATAATTGTATTCGGGTCATAACACATGCATGCATAAAAAACGTGCAAAAACAAACAGAAATGGGTAAAAACGTATGGAAACGGATGAAAATGGACTAAACGTGTAAATCGTGTTGTTGGATTAGTTCGGTCTCACTAATTAAACCGGTTATAATTGTATTCGGGTCATAACACATGCATGCATAAAAAACGTGCAAAAACAAACAGAAATGGGTAAAAACGTATGGAAACGGATGAAAAGGGACTAAACGTGTAAATCGTGTTGTTGGATTAGTTCGGTCTCACTAATTAAACCGGTTATAATTGTATTCGGGTCATAAAACATGCATGCATAAAAAACGTGCAAAAACAAACAGAAATGGGTAAAAACGTATGGAAACGGATGAAAAGGGACTAAACGTGTAAATCGTGTTGTTGGATTAGTTCGGTCTCACTAATTAAACCGGTTATAATTGTATTCGGGTTATAACACATGCATGCATAAAAAACGTGCAAAAACAAAAAAAAATGGTTAAAAACGTATGGAAACGGATGAAAAGGGACTAAACGTGTAAATCGTGTTGTTGGATTAGTTCGGTCTTACTAATTAAACCGGTTATAATTGTATTCGGGTCATAACACAAGCATGCATAAAAAACGTGCAAAAATAAACAGAAATGGGTAAAAACGTATGGAAACGGATGAAACGGGACTAAACGTGTAAATCGTGTTGTTGGATTAGTTCGGTCTCATTAATTAAACCGGTTATAATTGTATTCGGGTCATAACACATGCATGCATAAAAAACGTGCAAAAACAAACAGAAATGGGTAAAACGTATGAAAACGGATGAAAAGGGACTAAACATGTAAATCGTGTTGTTGGATTAGTTCGGTCTCATTAATTAAACTGGTTATAATTGTATTCGGGTCATAACACATGCATGCATAAAAAACGTGCAAAAACAAACAGAAATGGGTAAAAACGTATGGAAACGGATGAAAAGGGACTAAACGTGTAAATCGTGTTGTTGGATTAGTTCGGTCTCACTAATTAAACCGGTTATAATTGTATTCGGGTCATAACACATGCATGCATAAAAAACGTGCAAAAACAAACAGAAATGGGTAAAAACGTATGGAAACGGATGAAAAGGGACTAAACGTGTAAATCGTGTTGTTGGATTAGTTCGGTCTCATTAATTAAACCGGTTATAATTGTATTCGGGTCATAACACATGCATGCATAAAAAACGTGCAAAGACAAACAGAAATGGGTAAAAATGTATGGAAACGGATGAAAAGGGACTAAACGTGTAAATCGTGTTGTTGGATTAGTTCGGTCTCACTAATTAAACCGGTTATAGTTGTATTCGGGTCATAACACATGCATGCATAAAAAACATGCAAAATTAAACAGAAATGGGTAAAAACGTATGGAAACGGATGAAAAGGGACTAAACGTGTAAATCGTGTTGTTGGATTAGTTCGGTCTCACTAATTAAACCGGGTATAATTGTATTCGGGTCATAACACATGCATGCATAAAAAACGTGCAAAAACAAACAGAAATGGGTAAAAACGTATGGAAACGGATGAAAAGGGACTAAACGTGTAAATCGTGTTGTTGGATTAGTTCGGTCTCACTAATTAAACCGGTTATAATTGTATTCGGGTGATAACACATGCATTCATAAAAAACGTGCAAAAACAAACAGAAATGGGTAAAAACGTATGGAAACGGATGAAAAGGGACTAAACGTGTAAATCGTGTTGTTGGATTAGTTCGGTCTCATTAATTAAACCGGTTATAATTGTATTCGGGTCATAACACATGCATGCATAAAAAACGTGCAAAGACAAACAGAAATGGGTAAAAACGTATGGAAACGGATGAAAAGGGACTAAACGTGTAAATCGTGTTGTTGGATTAGTTCGGTCTCACTAATTAAACCGGTTATAATTGTATTCAGGTCATAACACATGAATGCATAAAAAACGTGCAAAAACAAACAGAAATGGGTAAAAACGTATGGAAACGGATGAAAAGGGACTAAACGTGTAAATCGTGTTGTTGGATTAGTTCGGTCTCACTAATTAAACCGGTTATAATTGTATTCGGGTGATAACACATGCATTCATAAAAAACGTGCAAAAATAAACAGAAATGGGTAAAAACGTATGGAAACGGATGAAAAGGGACTAAACGTGTAAATCGTGTTGTTGGATTAGTTCGGTATCACTAATTAAACCGGTTATAATTGTATTCGGGTGATAACACATGCATTCATAAAAAACGTGCAAAAATAAACAGAAATGGGTAAAAACGTATGGAAACGGATGAAAAGGGACTAAACGTGTAAATCGTGTTGTTGGATTAGTTCGGTCTCATTAATTAAACCGGTTATAATTGTATTCGGGTCATAACACATGCATGCATAAAAAACGTGCAAAGACAAACAGAAATGGGTAAAAACGTATGGAAACGGATGAAAAGGGACTAAACGTGTAAATCGTGTTGTTATATTAGTTCGGTCTCACTAATTAAACCGGTTATAATTGTATTCGGGTCATAACACATGCATTCATAAAAAACGTGCAAAAACAAACAGAAATGGGTAAAAACGTATGGAAACGGATGAAAAGGGACTAAACGTGTAAATCGTGTTGTTGGATTAGTTCGGTCTCATTAATTAAACCGGTTATAATTGTATTCGGGTCATAACACATGCATGCATAAAAAACGTGCAAAGACAAACAGAAATGGGTAAAAATGTATGGAAACGGATGAAAAGGGACTAAACGTGTAAATCGTGTTGTTGGATTAGTTCGGTCTCACTAATTAAACCGGTTATAGTTGTATTCGGGTCATAACACATGCATGCATAAAAAACATGCAAAATTAAACAGAAATGGGTAAAAACGTATGGAAACGGATGAAAAGGGACTAAACGTGTAAATCGTGTTGTTGGATTAGTTCGGTCTCACTAATTAAACCGGGTATAATTGTATTCGGGTCATAACACATGCATGCATAAAAAACGTGCAAAAACAAACAGAAATGGGTAAAAACGTATGGAAACGGATGAAAAGGGACTAAACGTGTAAATCGTGTTGTTGGATTAGTTCGGTCTCACTAATTAAACCGGTTATAATTGTATTCAGGTCATAACACATGCATGCATAAAAAACGTGCAAAAACAAACAGAAATGGGTAAAAACGTATGGAAACGGATGAAAAAGGACTAAACGTGTAAATCGTGTTGTTGGATTAGTTCAGTCTCATTAATTAAACCGGTTATAATTGTATTCGGGTCATAACACATGCATGCATAAAAAACGTGCAAAAACAAACAGAAATGGGTAAAAACGTATGAAAACGGATGAAAACGTGTAAATCGTGTTGTTGGATTAGTTCGGTCTCATTAATTAAACTGGTTATAATTGTATTCGGGTCATAACACATGCATGCATAAAAAACGTGCAAAAACAAACAGAAATGGGTAAAAATGTTGGGAAACGGATGAAAAGGGACTAAACGTGTAAATCGTGTTGTTCGATTAGTTTGGTCTCATTAATTAAACCGGTTATAATTGTATTCGGGTCATAACACATGCATGCATAAAAAACGTGCAAAAACAAACAGAAATGGGTAAAAACGTATGGAAACGGATGAAAATGGACTAAACGTGTAAATCGTGTTGTTGGATTAGTTCGGTCTCACTAATTAAACCGGTTATAATTGTATTCGGGTCATAACACATGCATGCATAAAAAACGTGCAAAAACAAACAGAAATGGGTAAAAACGTATGGAAACGGATGAAAAGGGACTAAACGTGTAAATCGTGTTGTTGGATTAGTTCGGTCTCACTAATTAAACCGGTTATAATTGTATTCGGGTCATAAAACATGCATGCATAAAAAACGTGCAAAAACAAACAGAAATGGGTAAAAACGTATGGAAACGGATGAAAAGGGACTAAACGTGTAAATCGTGTTGTTGGATTAGTTCGGTCTCACTAATTAAACCGGTTATAATTGTATTCGGGTTATAACACATGCATGCATAAAAAACGTGCAAAAACAAAAAAAAATGGTTAAAAACGTATGGAAACGGATGAAAAGGGACTAAACGTGTAAATCGTGTTGTTGGATTAGTTCGGTCTTACTAATTAAACCGGTTATAATTGTATTCGGGTCATAACACAAGCATGCATAAAAAACGTGCAAAAATAAACAGAAATGGGTAAAAACGTATGGAAACGGATGAAACGGGACTAAACGTGTAAATCGTGTTGTTGGATTAGTTCGGTCTCATTAATTAAACCGGTTATAATTGTATTCGGGTCATAACACATGCATGCATAAAAAACGTGCAAAAACAAACAGAAATGGGTAAAACGTATGAAAACGGATGAAAAGGGACTAAACATGTAAATCGTGTTGTTGGATTAGTTCGGTCTCATTAATTAAACTGGTTATAATTGTATTCGGGTCATAACACATGCATGCATAAAAAACGTGCAAAAACAAACAGAAATGGGTAAAAACGTATGGAAACGGATGAAAAGGGACTAAACGTGTAAATCGTGTTGTTGGATTAGTTCGGTCTCACTAATTAAACCGGTTATAATTGTATTCGGGTCATAACACATGCATGCATAAAAAACGTGCAAAAACAAACAGAAATGGGTAAAAACGTATGGAAACGGATGAAAATGGACTAAACGTGTAAATCGTGTTGTTGGATTAGTTCGGTCTCACTAATTAAACCGGTTATAATTGTATTCGGGTCATAACACATGCATGCATAAAAAACGTGAAAAAACAAACAGAAATGGGTAAAAACGTATGGAAACGGATGAAAAGGGACTAAACGTGTAAATCGTGTTGTTGGATTAGTTCGGTCTCACTAATTAAACCGGTTATAATTGTATTCGGGTCATAAAACATGCATGCATAAAAAACGTGCAAAAACAAACAGAAATGGGTAAAAACGTATGGAAACGGATGAAAAGGGACTAAACGTGTAAATCGTGTTGTTGGATTAGTTCGGTCTCACTAATTAAACCGGTTATAATTGTATTCGGGTCATAACACATGCATGCATAAAAAACGTGCAAAAACAAACAGAAATAGTTAAAAACATATGGAAACGGATGAAAAGGGACTAAACGTGTAAATCGTGTTGTTGGATTAGTTCGGTCTCACTAATTAAACCGGTTATAATTGTATTCGGGTCATAACACATGCATGCATAAAAAACGTGCAAAAACAAACAGAAATGGGTAAAAACGTATGGAAACGGATGAAAAGAGACTAAACGTGTAAATCGTGTTGTTGGATTAGTTCGGTCTCACTAATTAAACCGGTTATAATTGTATTCGGGTCATAACACATGCATGCATAAAAAACGTGCAAAAACAAACAGAAATGGGTAAAAACGTATGGAAACGGATGAAAAGGGACTAAACGTGTAAATCGTGTTGTTGGATGAGTTCGGTCTCACTAATTAAACCGGTTATAATTGTATTCAGGTCATAACACATGCATGCATAAAAAACGTGCAAAAACAAACAGAAATGGGTAAAAACGTATGGAAACGGATGAAAAGGGACTAAACGTGTAAATCGTGTTGTTTGATTAGTTCGGTCTCACTAATTAAACCGGTTATAATTGTATTCGGGTGATAACACATGCATTCATAAAAAACGTGCAAAAATAAACAGAAATGGGTAAAAACGTATGGAAACGGATGAAAAGGGACTAAACGTGTAAATCGTGTTGTTGGATTAGTTCGGTCTCATTAATTAAACCGGTTATAATTGTATTCGGGTCATAACACATGCATGCATAAAAAACGTGCAAAGACAAACAGAAATGGGTAAAAACGTATGGAAACGGATGAAAAGGGACTAAACGTGTAAATCGTGTTGTTTTGGATTAGTTCGGTCTCACTAATTAAACCGGTTATAGTTGTATTCGGGTCATAACACATGCATGCATAAAAAACGTGCAAAAATAAACAGAAATGGGTAAAAACGTATGGAAACGGATGAAAAGGGACTAAACGTGTAAATCGTGTTGTTATATTAGTTCGGTCTCACTAATTAAACCGGTTATAATTGTATTCGGGTCATAACACATGCATTCATAAAAAACGTGCAAAAACAAACAGAAATGGGTAAAAACGTATGGAAACGGATGAAAAGGGACTAAACGTGTAAATCGTGTTGTTGGATTAGTTCGATCTCACTAATTAAACCGGTTATAATTGTATTCAGGTCATAACACATGCATGCATAAAAAACGTGCAAAAACAAACAGAAATGGGTAAAAACGTATGGAAACGGATGAAAAGGGACTAAACGTGTAAATCGTGTTGTTGGATTAGTTCGGTCTCACTAATTAAACCGGTTATAATTGTATTCGGGTGATAACACATGCATTCATAAAAAACGTGCAAAAACAAACAGAAATGGGTAAAAACGTATGGAAACGGATGAAAAGGGACTAAACGTGTAAATCGTGTTGTTGGATTAGTTCGGTCTCATTAATTAAACCGGTTATAATTGTATTCGGGTCATAACACATGCATGCATAAAAAACGTGCAAAGACAAACAGAAATGGGTAAAAACGTATGGAAACGGATGAAAAGGGACTAAACGTGTAAATCGTGTTGTTGGATTAGTTCGGTCTCACTAATTAAACCGGTTATAGTTGTATTCGGGTCATAACACATGCATGCATAAAAAACGTGCAAAAATAAACAGAAATGGGTAAAAACGTATGGAAACGGATGAAAAGGGACTAAACGTGTAAATCGTGTTGTTATATTAGTTCGGTCTCACTAATTAAACCGGTTATAATTGTATTCGGGTCATAACACATGCATTCATAAAAAACGTGCAAAAACAAACAGAAATGGGTAAAAACGTATGGAAACGGATGAAAAGGGACTAAACGTGTAAATCGTGTTGTTGGATTAGTTCGGTCTCATTAATTAAACCGGTTATAATTGTATTCGGGTCATAACACATGCATGCATAAAAAACGTGCAAAGACAAACAGAAATGGGTAAAAATGTATGGAAACGGATGAAAAGGGACTAAACGTGTAAATCGTGTTGTTGGATTAGTTCGGTCTCACTAATTAAACCGGTTATAGTTGTATTCGGGTCATAACACATGCATGCATAAAAAACATGCAAAATTAAACAGAAATGGGTAAAAACGTATGGAAACGGATGAAAAGGGACTAAACGTGTAAATCGTGTTGTTGGATTAGTTCGGTCTCACTAATTAAACCGGTTATAATTGTATTCGGGTCATAACACATGCATGCATAAAAAACGTGCAAAAACAAACAGAAATGGGTAAAAACGTATGGAAACGGATGAAAAGGGACTAAACGTGTAAATCGTGTTGTTGGATTAGTTCGGTCTCACTAATTAAACCGGTTATAATTGTATTCGGGTCATAACACCAGCCACCACCAGCCACCACCACCACCACCACCAGCCACCACCACCACCAGTCACCACCACCACCACTACAACCACCAACCACCACCACAACCAGCCACCACCACCAGCAGCCACCACCACCAGCAGCAACCACCACCACCACCATTAGCCACTACCACCACCAGCCACCACCACCACCACTACCAACACCACCACCACCAAAACCACCAACCACCACAACCAGCCACCACCACCAGCAGCAACCACCACCACCATTAGCCACTACCACCACCAGCCACCACCACCACCAGCTACCACCAGCCACCACCACCACCACCACCACCATCCACCAGCCACCACCAGCCACCACCACCACCACCACCACAACCACCAACCACCACCACAACCAGCCACCACCACCAGCAGCAACCACCACCACCATTATCCACTACCACCACTGCCACTACCACCATTAGCCACTACCACCACCAGCCACCACCACCACCAGCCACCACCACTACCACCACCACCACCACCACAACCACCAACCACCACAACCAGCCATTACCACCAGCAGCAACCACCACCACCATTAGCCACTACCACCACCAGCCACCACCACCACCACCACCATCCGCCAGCCACTACCAGCCACCACCACCACAACTACCACCACCACCACTACCACCACCACCACCACCACAACCAGCCACCACCACCACCATCTTTTTTTTTAGTCATCTTTATCATAAGTATTAAATGTAGTGATCATTTAAAACATAGTTATTCATATATCATAATCTTTTTAACATGTTATATATATTTTGAATTTGATGTTGTATCACAAATTACCTTTAATTACTAGAGTGTCATAATTTGGACTAAATTATACATTAATTAAGACTTACATATTAAAAACTTAAATAGTGATTTGATTGATATGCATGAGAACATGAACAGACTCATGGGAAGACTCAATACTTTGAATTAGTACTCTGTAATTACTTTTTGCAATGATTTAGTTTACACAGCCACATATATTAGATTGAAGTGTAGATTATTAATTAATTACTGTATCTATAAGTTTCATCCCTAGCCACATAAATCATCATCAAAAAACACAATTTCTTACTTAACCTTTATCAAATCATCATCTAAAAACATGTCTGGATCTCCTAATCTCGATGAACTGAAAGATTTGTGTGGGTCTGATAAACTTTACAAATGTCTCAAGTTCCTCTTCAGTCAAGAAATACTCTAAATGAAGTAATGATCCAGTGTTTGGGTGAGAAGCGTGATGAGATGCGGATAAGTGTTGATAAGCGCACTGAGAGAATGGCTGAGGTTTTAGATCTTAACTTTGATGAAGAAGAAGCTGATGCTGATGGTTATGAGTCCCTTGAGGAGGTTCAAGTGATGGAGCACTGTTTGCTGGAGTCCCTTTCGGCCATTTTGGTTGACCTTCGTGCTCTGGTATCCAAGAAGGAGGAAGTCATTGCCGATATGGATTATTATGATCAGAGCTCCAATTGAATGGTTGTTTAAGTAGGGTCTTTTTGGTTGGGTTTGGTGGTTCCTTAGGTTGTTATGTTTTTGGTTGTTGTTTTGAAGGAACAGCTGGTACATGTAATCACCCTCCTTAATCTTTAATAGTAATAAATATGATTTAGGTTTTTAAGTATGTCATAATCTTGTGTTTTTATTTTAAGAGCTTGATTGTTTTATCATCATTACAGGCATCCATATAAGAGCTTGATTGTTTTATCAAAATGAAATCAAGCAATAAATAATCAAAATAAACGCTCTATATAAAAGCTAGCTTGATTGTTTTATCATCATTACAGGCATCCATTTGGGTGTTTATCAAGTCATTAATGTATTAGTTTTTTAATTGTATGCTAATAAGATTTTTAAGTTGATTAGGTTACGATTTTTTGTGTGGTTCGGATGGATTATTAAGGGTTGCTTGATTCCTATTGTCTGCTATAGATCGATGTTATAGAGTGTTTGGGATGGATTATTATAACGGTTCAGATGGATTATTAAGGGTTGCTTGAAATTGATGTATGGATATGTTTGCAAGTTAATTAGATTATTTGTGTTTAAGTAGCTTGTTTAGTTAGTACTCAGGTCAATCATGTTCCATTGTGGCTAGTCTTCGTTGGCGACTAATGTATTTATAGTTCAGTCAAGAATTATAATCATTGATCCCTGGCAAATGCTCGTCCCAATGGATCATGATTGGCCAGAAGATGTTGTGAAGGTTCAAGCCAGTCTGCATATAAAACTTTCACCCCACTTTTGGGAGAAACTGATGCTACTAGTAATGTTGAAGAAATGGCTAAGGTGGTACAACAAGACCAAGTTTCTACTGCTGAAGTTTCTACTGCTGTAGAGGTTTGGATTGTATGTTATTCTTTGTATCTGATCTTGGGAATGCCCATACCAGCAATTGTTAATGTTGTAAAAAAACTTTTGGTAAGTAATATAATTCACCTTTTGTGAGATTACAACTGCTGTAGAGATTTGGATTGTATGTTCTTCTTTGTATCTGATCTTGGGAATGCCCATATCAGTTTCTACATTTTTTTTCCTTCCTGAAATAGTGAATTTTATTAATTAAGGAACCAGCAACTTACAAAGATTATACAAGCAGTCAAATTGAACACACTCATTTGACTGATACAATATAACAGATACATTCTACACAATCATTCACGAAACTAGATGATTCAATATCCACCATTCTTCTAGACTTAGCAACTACATGCTAACATCTAGGCAACCATATGGAGAAATATCCCTTATTGGCTACATTTCCACTAAACAAACACCCTTCCTAATTCCATCCTAGTCAGTTTCTATAGTTTAGTTGTTTAGATTTTGTAACAAAATGAAAAAATAGTCTAAGAGGAATATATAAAATAGTCTATAAGAGGAATATAAAATACCTGTGGCTCCCTTTTTTGGTATGTCCTCCCCAAAATTTTTGAAAAGCTTTTTTTCACCAAATTTCGAATTCTCCCTCCACCCATTTCCATCTCCACCCACGTTTCTCACATTTCTCACCAATCACCACGCACAGCCACCAATCACCAATCACCAATCACCAATCACCAATCACCAATCACCAATCACCAATTACCAGTCACATCACAGCCACCATTCACCAGTCACCATCCATCATATCACTTGTCGGTCCGGCCATCAACAACGGAGGGAGGTTCATTTAGATATAAATTAGGTACTTTTTTGAATTAGGAATTCATTATGTTGGAATTTTAACTTATTATTCATTTTCATTGTATATTTTATTTGTTATGGATTTGTTGGTTTCTTGTTTCTTTGGTAATGTTAACTTATCTTGTTTTTGGCCGAATCGTTTAATTAACCAACAACACAATAAAGATAACATGTTGTAATTTACACATTTTTCTTAATACACGTTTTCATATTTGACATTTGAAGCTTAATTAGATTGATGCCCAATACATTCATTCCATTGTGTTGTTGCAATTCTTATTGTAAACCTATCTTATTAATTAGCTAGACACTTGTGACTTGACATTGGAACTTCATCAATCTAAATCTTCATATATGCTTATATTGCTTTAACTTGTAACTTGTAGGATATATACGTTATCATTTGACCTCAACAATAATAGCATGGACAAGTCTTGGATGACAACTTGTAGGACCAACAAACAATATATTGATGGAGTAGCAGCGTTTATTAAGTATGCACTACACAACTTTCAGAAGACGAAGAACATCGACCCACGAGTTAATATACGACAGCTTAAGATGCCATGTCCGTGTACCACATGTTTAAACAAAATAGAGCAAACAGTGGATGACGTGGAGTACCATTTATTCTACTACGGGATTAATCTTAGATACGGAAACTGGGATAAACATGGAGAAAAGGATGAGCAAGCAACAATAGCCCAAATACCTGATAATGCAGAAACAGAGTTTGTTGACGACACGGATTTCGACATGGAGTCACATTCAGAAATTCCAAACAGATGGCCCAGCAACAGTAGAAATGGTTAATGCTACGAAAGAAAATTTTGATGAGGATGACCTTGCCAAGTTTCAAAATCTATTATTAGACGCGGAGAATCCACTTTATAAAGGATGTCCTGACTTCACAAAGTTGTCCGCAATAGTTAAACTACTCAACTTGAAGGGTAAGTATGGAGCTTCTGATAAGTTCTTTAGTGAATTACTAGGATTGATAAAAAAAAATGCTAGCTGCTGGTAACGAAATGGTTGAAAAAACTTATCAGGCCAAAAAACTAATGAGAATGATGGGATCAGGATACAAAAAGATACATGTATGTAGCAACAACTGCATTCTTTACTGGAAGACTAACAAGGAGTTGACTGTTTGTCCAACTTGTGGGATATCAAGATGGAAGGTGGATAATAAGACACGTAAAGTGTATGAAAACATTCCGGCAAAGGTCATGTGGTACTTTCCAATTATACCAAGACTGCAATGACTCTTTAAGTTAGAGAGTATTTCAGAAGATCTAAGATGGCATGCAACAAGGAGGGTAACAGATGGTGTTTTACGTCACCCTGCAGATTCACAGGCATGGCGTACCATAGATGAAAAATTCCCCCACTTTGCTCAAGATCCGAGAAATCTACGGCTAGGAATATCGGCTGATGGGGTTGACGTCAACTTAGGAACTAGGCATCATAGTGTATGGCCAGTTTTATCTGTCATATACAACCTTCCTCCATGGTTGTGTACGAAAAGAAAGTTTATCATGCTTTCGGTATTGATATCGGGATACCCGATAAATGATATCGATGTATTTTTAGAACTGTTGGTTAATGATCTGCATACCTTATTCGAGGATGGGGTTGATACATATGATGCTTGTACAAAAGAAATGTTTAAACTGCGTGCCGCTGTGTTATGGACGATAAATGATTACCCTGCACTTGGTACATTATGTGGCTGCCCATACAGTGGATTCAAAGGTTGTGTTGTATGTAGGAAAGATACACACTGTGTTAGACTTTTCGCCTCATCCAAGCAAAGTTATGCTGGACACAGACGATATCTACCATACAACCATGTGTTCAGAAAGCAAACGGCGACATTTAATGGAAAAGAAGATTTTCAGCTTGCTCCAACTCCATTGACTGGGGAACAAATATACAACGAGGTACAACTAATTGAAAATAAGTGGGGAAAAGGAAAACGAACAAACAATAACACCTCGAATAACCAAGAAGATATGAGAGGCAGTGGTGGGAAGATTACAACGCAGAAAAGGAAAAGAATAGAAGCAGAGGGTAGTGCAAGCCAAGTAAATGAACCATATTGGAAAAAATTCAACATTTGGTATCGAAAGCTAAGGTATTGGAGACATAATGCTGTTCCACATTGTATTGACTTCATGCATGTAGAAAAGAATGTTGCTGAGAGTCTAGTCGGAACTTTGCTGAATGTTCCTGGAAAGACAAAAGATGGAATGAATGCTCGATTGGATCTGGAAGAGTTGGGGATAAAAAAAGAGTTGTTTGCTAGGAAAGAAGCAAACAAAACAACAATACCTCCAGCAGGTTACACATTAACGAATGCTGAAAAAGACATCTTTTGTGAAACGTTAAGTAACATCAGGGTACCACAAGGCTATTGTTCAAATTTCTCTAGTTTGGTCAGCCAAAATGATAAGAAGCTCATTGGCCTTAAATCACATGACTATCACATGCTAATGCAAGAGTTTTTGCCCATTGCTATACGTTCAATCATGCACCCACCCACACGATTTGCTATTATCAGGTTTTGCTTTTTCTTTAGAGCTATATGTAGGAAAGAAATCATCTTGCAAGAACTAGATAAGATGCAACAAGAACTTGTTGTGACAATGTGCCTTCTCGAGAAGTTTTTTCCTCCCTCATTTTTTGATATTATGATACACTTGACAGTGCACCTAACTAGGGAGGTAAAATTATGTGGTCCCGTATGCTTTCGGTGGATGTATCCCTTCGAAATATGTATGAAGGTTATTAAAGGACATGTGCGAAACAGAAATAGACCAGAGGGATGCATTGTTGAGGAGACTATCGCGGAAGAAACAATATAGTTTTTTAGCGAGTATCATAAAACCATGAAAACTATTGGTATCCCACCTGATAAACATGTAACCAATGAAAATGAGGATGGAAAGCCATTGACGGCCGACAAAACAAATGTAGTTACCAGAGATGTCTTTCAGAAAGCACATTTGTATGTAATACAGAATACAGATGAAATTGTGCCGTATATCGAGTAAGTATTACTAACACATGTCTATTTCGTTGCTTAAAATGTTGTATAAAATGTAATAATCAAATACATTGTTTTGTTTCAGCCGACACAAGTGATTTTTGAAAACAAAATACCCTGGTAGAAAAATGGCATTGCTGGAGATTGAGCACACTAATTCTTTTGCTAAGTGGTTACACAAAGAGGTAATTACTCGTATGTTGTTTATACTACTTGTTTGTTTGTTGATAAAGATAAGTGAGTTGTTCCTGCAATTTAAAGGTAATATATACTTGTAATGAAATTCAGGTTGAGAGAGAGTTAGCGATATCCAAAGATAGTGTATCAGAAACTGTGAGGTGGATATCATTTGGACCACGCGCCAACGTAGTGAAATATGAGTCATATAACATCAATGGGTATACATTTCGTACGAAAAGTAATGATGGCATAGTTTACCAGAATAGTGGGGTTAGTGTTGAGGCAGCAGATCTTCACATATCCAAAGAAGTTGCAACCACAAGAAAAACATTTTATTATGGGATTTTACAAGAGATATGGGTACTAGATTACCGTTTCAGGCAAATTCCTCTTTTCAAATGTGATTGGGTTAATTCAAAACATGGTGGGGTCAAACGCGATACTCTTGGTTACACATTGGTACACCTGAATAATTTTGGCCACAAGAATGATCCGTTCATATTAGACTCACAAGCACGACAAGTGTTTTATGTGAAAGAGCAGGCAGATAAAAAATTGTCTATTGTCTTTAAAACACCTACCAAGAATTACAAAGATACGTATGACGATGTCGATGAGGAATTTAGTACAGTCATTCACGAGCAAAATGATAACATATTGCCGCGAATAAATCCACAAGCAAAAGATGCCTACTATCGAACCGACTGTTAAGGTATTGTTATACGAAAATCAAAGTGAAGCACTTGTCATTCTGAAGCTGTAACACTTTGTTTAGGGATTTATTTTTGTCTGCAGAACCTATTTAAGCTTTTGTTTTGCTGCAAATACTCTTTTAAAGGATTTATGTTGTTGTTGTTGTTGTTGTTGTTGTGTTAATTGTTTAGTTCGTACTTGCGAATACTCTTTTAAAGGATTCCAGATTATACAAAACTATAACTTCTGGCAGCATAAACTGTGTACTAGCAGTATTAACTATGTACTAGCAGTAGTAAACACCATGCATATTTTTGTTACAGTTGTCTTGTATATGCAGTTTTCATGTATGTAGTTATGCCTTTATATAGTGCAGAGTTGAAAAAAAACAATGTTTGGTATGAAAGATTATCAATTTCAGGCACAATTTGTTGAAAAAACAGTGGTTGAAAAACTAGTCAATATGCAGTTATGAATAATTATAGACTGAACTCAATTAAGTGATTTAGTCACACAAAAACTCAATGTGACTAATATCAAGGTTAATGATAACTCATGACTCACTTTGCTATAAATAATAGTCACATGAATATTTCACAATGTGACTATTTTGAATGTGTTGGTCACATAAAATACCCTTATAATGTGGCCATAAACATCATTCAGATACACATTTGTGATATGGTGTGACTATTGTAAAGCCTATAGTCACATGATCGTGCTTCAATTAAGTGTGACTATACACATTAGGATTTGGCAAGCAAACACACACTAAACTTTAGACACACTTATTAACTTACGTGACCATATGTATCGAATTTTTGTTACACTTAATCATGTTTCTATGGTTTAGTGTGACCATATATGACATTTGGTCACACTCGTCAACTGTGTGACATATATTTGTCACTATTAAATGCATATCGTGACTAACGCTTCAAACTTACTTTTCCGTTGTCACACATTTCAAACGCTATGTGGCTAAATATTCAGCAAAGAATAGCAGTCACGTTTAAATAATGTGTGACAAACTTGACTATATAATTTAGCCACACACTCAAGTACCTCATGTGACCATATATCTATTTTGGTCACACTTCTAAATTGTGTGACATATATTTGTCACATGTATATCTATAGTGTGACTAATGTTTCGAGCTCATTTGTATTTGTCACACGTCTCGAATTAAAAGTGACTAAATAATCCAAAAAATTTTTTCCAGTTACCTCTAGTCACATAAATATTCAAATGTGTGACAATAGAATTCTGAAATGGTCACACAAGTCGGATCAAGTGTGGCTGTTCATTTTATTCTGGTACATTTAGTCACGTATAAATGTTACATTGTGACATTTCAAAATCGACCATGCGTAACAAATAGCACTTTTTGTACTAGTGTTCCAATTCTCTCTACGTGATCAAGCTAGTCAATGGCTTGAACATTTACCTGCGGGATCCATCACCTCATGGGATGATCTCACCACTCGTTTCCTTGCTCAATTTTTCCCACCGAGAAGAACTACCAAGCTTAGAAATGACATCTTGATGTTCCAACAACGTCAAAATGAAACTCTATATGAAGCATGGACTCGTTTCAAGGACTTACTCCAAAAAGTCCCTCATCATGGCATAGATCTTTGGCTCCAAGTCCAAATCTTCTATGACCGTATTGATCTCTCCACAAGGCGAACCATTGACCAATCGGCCGGTGGCAAGCTACGTGATCTAAGTGCGGAAGAATCATGGGAACTCATAGAAGATCTTGCTCTCTATGACAACGAAAGTTGGAATGATCCCCGTGATTTGAACAAAACGGTCAAGGCAATATCTTTGCCTTCGAACAATTCTAGCATTCCCGACCGTAGGATCATAGAACTTGAGGACCAAGTCAAGTGTCTCATGAAATCTTGCGAAGCTCCTAAGCCTTCAAGCCAAGTGAATGAAATCACTTCTTCATGCGAATTAGGTAGTGGTCCCCATGACACTCGTGATTGCGTGGAACTCCCCGGACAAGCTTTTTGCGGACTACGCATCCTCGCGTACCGACGAAGCGGGAGACAAGTGGTACACTTTTATACCCGAGCCAAACCCTTATGGTGATTCCTACAATCCTTCTTGGAAAAATCACCCGAATCTTAGTTGGAAACAAAACCAAAACAATCCTTCCAACCCACCTAATCGTTACCAACCAAACGGTCCACCCGCTAACCGTAATTTCAACAACAATCCTTCTAATAACCTTGGTAGTACCAATAATATTGAAGGATTAATGTCCAAGTTCATGGCATCTTAAGAAACTCGCATAGCTAAGTTTGAAACCGAATTCAATCAACAACAAACGGAGATGACCAATAAGATTGACAACTTGTTGAAAACCCTCAATAACCAAGTGTTTAATACACCTAGGAAAGACACTAGTAGCGGAAACCAAGTTAAGGACCCTTCCTCATCCAAACACGTCCACTTTGTCAATGTTGTCACCATTAAACCAAAAGATAAGGATATAGAAGAAAGTGACAAGGATGAAGTTGGAGTAGAAATCGAGACTAGGAATGAGATTAAGGAGGTTTAGGGTAATAAGGGAGGAAAGTTAGAGGAAGTAGAAGATTACTTTGATCAGTTGCCCACCAAGGAAGAACGGGAATATCACAAGGATTTATTCGATGATCCCGAGACACCATATATCCTTGGTTCACCCCTTATTAAAGTAGGTGATCCTTCTAACATCAACATACCATGCAACATTGGGCATATGCATGTATGGAAAGCTTATATCGATCCTAGGTCCCCTATAAACATCATGACTAAGACTTATTATAATTGGGTAATGAAGAAGAAACTAGGTTATAGGATGATGCCCAACAAGAATTTGATAAGTAATTTTGTTGGAAGAGTGAAAGGGTTGCATGTATTTGTAGGAAACTTCACTTACGTTACCGACTTTGTAATAGTGGAGGATACTCGTCCAGTAATAGATTCTTGCCTTAGTCAAGTAGTGTTCGGAAAACCATTTGTTGAGGCCTCTAAGATGAGTTATGATTCCGACCCTCGGGATAGTTAGATTCAAGGAAGAGAATGATGATATTGCTTACCAAATACCTTATAAGATTGAACAATACTGCCTCCTATAAAACCTAGAAAAGGAACACAAACAAGCGGTTTACTATAGGAATGATGAGGATAGACATAGAGTAGTTGATTATGTCATGAATAGAATACTTGGCTTCTATAAGGAATGCTTGCAACTAGGTCCGGAATACAAAACTAAGATTTAAGATGACCTAGAGAATGAGGCCAACGATGAGGTCACGTAGTAGCCCATGACCTTGAGTCTAGCTACAAGACTCGTAAAATAAAGAAAAGCGCTTCTTGGGAGGCAACCCATGTTTTGTGTGATTTTTAATTGTTTGATTGTTATTTGCTTCCGTATGCATGCTTTGTTTTTATTGTTGGTAGATCATGTTTCAAACTAAACTTGTGAAGATACTTTATTTTGTTGTTTAACTTCATACAAAGGTATTTTTCAAAAGCTAAGTGTAAGGGGAAACCCAAAATTTGTTTTTAAGAACAAACTTGATCATGATTCTCCACAATAATAAATGAACATGTATACTATTATTTGTTAGAGTCAAATGCTTGTATCGAGTCATAATGATGTTTTGCAGGATTTTCCAGGTAGTAGGACATAAGTTTTTCCAGAAATTTTCCGGAAACATAACATAAAAATTTCTGCAGATCACTTCTGACGGCGTCAAGAATTTACTCTTGACGGTGTCACGTGTAAAATTCTGGAAATTTTGCTAATTTTGTTTCTCTAACGGATTATTTAAGTTTTTGCTTATTCTTTAGTTTTATAAACTCCATGGAATCTGCAAACATTCATTCCACAAGCATTATATCTTAATTTGCTTTCTAGGATTTTTTTAGTATATATAGATTGCCGCCAATTTTACGCGAGGTTGCCTTGTTTGTTTTCTCAGGTTTAACAGGTTAGGTTTGATAAGAAGATGATTTATTTTTCTGGAAGGGAAGCTTTGATTGTTCATTTTCTTGGGGGAAGATTTAACCTTGTTACCTCACTAACTACACCGAACGAATCAGGGGAGTATTTGCTTTCATTCTTTTACCTATTTCACTTTTACATTCTTTAATTGAACATTGGGGACAATGTTCATCCTAATTGTAAGGGGAGGGTAAATGATGATACCTTATAGGATACTATTGCACTTGAGTTTGTTTTGTTTGATGGTAGGTGTGTAATAAAACTATGAGAAATACTTGTTAGTGTAATTTTAGAGCCAAATTTAAAATTTTTTACAACATTTAGGAGTGAAGCTTTAGCCTTAGCAAGCGCCTCATGGATAGGAGTTGTATAACTAGCACGAAACCGTACCATTTAGAAAAAATTTCCACCCAAATATGTGAGGTTCGCCTTTAGATTTGATAGGAAAAGCATTTACTATTAGTGCTTATGAGTGTAACAGTAGCATTTAGATTCTAGAACTTGCGTTAGTGATGCATCCTGAGACCGCTAGTGAGACTACATTCGTGTAGTAGGATTTACTACATGATAAGAGGCATTAGGATCACCCTTGTGTTAAACCCATATCATAATTACTTGACCATTTAAGTCATATTACTTGGCTAATTAAGTCAATTAATTTTTCCCACACCTTAGCGTTGTACTCATTTTTAGTACACGAAACCCCTAGTACACCCCTCCGAGCCTATCTTTTCGTTTCTAACTTTAAGCATCTTACTTAAAGGAAGAATTTGTTACAACCCACTTAAATGTACAACCAAATCGCCTTAGCCTTCCGTGTATGCACTCATCTTTAGTGCATTATTGTTATTTGGTTAAACTCTTATTTAATTGTCTAATTGGTTACATGGTTGCTAAGTCGAGTCATATCTTGTACATATTGTTTTGGGACGATTGAGACTCATGGGTAAAGTACTTGTGTTATGGAGTAATGGGGAAGAACATCATTTATTACCCCCATATGTGCGTTAATCTTAAAAGTACTCCAAGTGTTTTGATTATCTTAATTCGAGTCATTAGATTAGTTTATTGTAAAGTATGTGAAAATTCAAGTGTAAGGGGAATGTACATTCCCTATGATGTATTATTTTGGATGGTAGGGTAAGAGTGTATGAAAAAAAAAATCGAAAAAAAAAATTAAGAAAAAGAAAAAAAAAATAGAAAAAGAAAAGAGAAAAACATACGGACTACCATCCCGTTTCATTCTATGTTTATGTTTTTGTTATCTTTCATTTATTAGCTTAAGTCGAGTCTAGTCTTGGCTTAGCAACGCCATATTGTACATGTATTTAACCAAGATGATTAACTCGCCACCATGAAACATTGCCTATATCCAAAAAAACCGTGTATTCCATATCCCTACACCTAACGTTATAACCCTTTGAAAGACCTCTTTGATAGTTTTCCTAGGTGCTTACGCCATGTGGTAGATGTTTGATCCTTTCCCAAGCCTATGGTAATCTAATTTGCTATGACAGGTAGTGAGAGATGTTTTCCATTTCCATAATGTGATATATACTTTCTTACACCCGAGAGATGTGAGTATCTAAACACTATTTGTGAGGTGCTAGTGTATGACCTCCGTTCTTGTCTCTGGTCTTTAGTGGAACGATTATTTGTTGTAATTACTTTTATATTAGTGTTAAATGACCTCTAATTTGTATTTTGATTAGAATAAAAGCTCATATGCTTGAGGACAAGCAAATCTCAAGTGTAAGGGTATTTGATGAGGCGAAAAATGAACCACTTTTAAGGGGACTTTTAAACCCGGATTCGAATTTATTTGATCAAATATTGCCGTAAATCATTCCTTTCGTCATTTTAGGTACTTTTGGACTGAATTCTGGAAAAGGAAGCATTTTGGACGTTTTTTGAGCATAAAAGTGAAGAAAACGGCAAAGTCTTAATTTTCCTTGCTGGGAACAGTACCTGACGACGTCACATGCTTCTACATGACGGCGTCAAGAGTAATACAAGAGGTGGAAGTGGCTAAAGTCCATGACGATCCAGTACAGAATTACACTAAGGGCATGACAGCGTCACCATAGGCCGTCATGGTCCATTTACTAGTGACGGCCTAGAAGACTTTACACATGACGGTGTCAGAAGTGGATCTAGGCAATCCGATTTCATTATGGGCGGCGAGTTGATGGCGTCAGAAATTCCTTCTTGACGCCGTCACCTTAGAAAATCTATATATAGTTCTGCAATTTTCATTCATTAGTGTGTAACATATAGGGAGTAACTTTGGAGAAACCCTAGTCCGAATTTATCAGTATTTTCAAGGGTTTTTAACCCCTTGAATCCTTCATGTCAATTTGAGATAAGTACTCTTTCAATTCAATCAATATGTCTATGTGTTGCTTGAATATATCTTACACTTGTCTTCAATTTAACATGCTCGGCTAGATTACTTTTGTGTTTGCTTAGATGTAATGAAACCTAGATGTTAATTATGGGTTGATTGTTTGTTTATAGTTGTTATGGATGATTGTATTCGATGTTAGGCTTAAGAAAACTGGAAGACTTCCATTGGTAACATGCTTGAACGTCTTGAGAAACATGATCAAAGGTGTACTATGTTTTTTGGTTATATTTAATGCATATGAGAATTCTAATGATCCCATGTTAGGAGCTTTTAACAGGATTGACATGGAGTGAAGTAGGATCTTATAGAGTTAGGGAATATTGTACACGGCCCTACGACTAGTATTAAGGAATATAATCCGTCATCCACGCAATTGTAACAAACTATCAACCTGTAAAAGATATCTAGGGAGTAATGAAACCTAAGTAAACACAACTCTCCCCATTATTGTTTACACCACATTACTAATTAGTTTCATTTTTATTTCTTTTATTTTATTCTGATTGCATCTTTAGTTATTAGGTTAGTTGATTAGCAACTAATTCCGCCCATTCTTCCAAAACCTGAGATTTTACTTTCTTTTATAAAATATAAAATACAAAAAGAATCATCCATCACCCCTAGACTTAATTTAGAAGGCATTCTAATCCTAGCGACACTATTCCTAAGCTGAACGATCAATGCCCTGGTACTTGTCACTATACTATACTAAAACGATCAGGTACACTGCCTGGTGGGGGTTGTAAGCTTCTCGAGATCCCTCGAGAGGTAAAGCCTGGTGCGATTCCCATGTATCAAGTGGGCGGAATTAGTTGCTAATCAAATAACCCAATAACTAAAGATGCAATCAAAATAAAATAAAATAAATGAAAATGAAACTAATTACTAATGTTGTGTAGACAATAATGGTGAGATTTGTGTTTACTTAGGTTTCATTACTCCCTAGATATCTTTTACAGGTTGACATTTTGTTACAATTGCGTGGATGACGGATTATATTCCTTAATACTAGTCGTAGGGCCGTGTACAATATTCCCTAACTCTATAGGATCCTACGTCACTCCATGTCGATCCTGTTAAAAGCTCCTAACATGGGATCATTAGAATTCTCCTATGCATTAAATATAACCAAAAATCATAGTACACCTTTGATCATGTTTCTTAAGACGTTCAAGCATATTACCAATGGAAGTCTCCCAGTTTTCTTAAGCCTAACATCGAATACAATCATCCGTAACAACTATAAACAAACAATCAACCCATAATTAACATCTAGGTTTAACTACATCTAAGCAAACACAAAAGTAATCTAGCTGAGCATGTTAAATTAAAGACAAGTGTAAGATATATTCAAGCAACACATAGACATATTGATTGAATTAAAAGAGTACGTATATCAAATTGACATGAAGGATTCAAGGGGTTAAAAACCCTTGAAAATACTGATAAATTCGGACTAGGGTTTCTCCAAAGTTACTCCCTATATGTTACACACTTATTAATGAAAATTGCAAAACTATATATAGATTTTCCAAGGTGACGGCGTCAAGAAGGAATTTCTGACGCCGTCTACTCGCCGCCCATAATGAAATCGGATTGCCTAGATCCACTTCTGACGTCGTCATGTGTAAAGTCTTCTAGGCCGTCACTAGTAATTGGACCATGACGGCCTATGGTGACGCCGTCATGCCCTTAGTGTAATTCTGTACTGAATCGTCATGGACTTAAGCTACTTACACCTCTTGTATACTCTTGACGCCGTCATGTAGAAGCATGTGACGCCGTCATGTACTGTTCCCAGCAAGGAAAATTAAGACTTTGCCGTTTTCTTCACTTTTATGCTCCAAAAACGTCCAAAATGCTTCTTTTTCCAGAATTCACTCCAAAAGTACCTAAAATGACAAAAGGAATGATTTAGGGCAATATTTGATAAAATAAATTCGAATTCGGGCTTAAAAGACCCCTTAAAAGTAGTTCATTTTTCGCCTCATCAGTTACTTGATTCTATCTTACGCTTGTCTTTACTTTAACATGCTAGGCTAGGTTTTCTTTGTGTTTGCTTAGATGTAATGAAACCTAGCTATTGATTATTGGTAGGTTATCTGTTATTAATTGTAATGGATGAATGCTTTCGATGTTAGGCTTAAGAAAACTGGCAGACTTCCAATTGGTAACATGCTTGAACGTCTTAAGAAACATGATCGGATGTGTACTACGATAAATTGGTTGTATTTAATGCGTAAGTAACTACTAAGGAGGCCATGTTAGGAGCTAGTAGTCGGCTCGACATAGGAAGTGGTAGAAGCTTATAGATTTAGGGAAGATCGTACACGGCCCTACGAATGGTATTAAGGAATATAACCCATCATCCCCACAATTGTAACAAACTAATCAAGTAGTAAAAGATAGCTAGGGAGTAGTGAAATCTAAGTAAACATGTTTTTCTTATTATTGTTTTTCTCCACATTTACTTTCTTGTTATTTTATTTTCATTGCATTAGTAGATATTTGGGTTAGTTGACTAGCAACTAATTCCGCCCACTCTTCCAAAACCCAAGATTTTTACATGCTTTCTAAAAAACTATAAAAACACAAAAAGAATCATCCCTCGCCTCTAGACATAGTTTAATTAAGTTTTGATCCTAACGACACTATTCCCTGAGAGAACGATCAATCCCCCAGTACTTGCCACTACACTATACTACATCGGTTAGGTACACTGCCTGGTGGGGATTGCAAGCCTCTTGAGATCACTTGAGAGGTAAAACCTTTTGCAAGGTTGCAAAACCACACATCAGATATCCCTAGAAAACATAGGCTTAACTATAGAATACCTTAGATCATTAAGATAGGCTATTTAAGAAACCCTTGAGGAATTAGAAAATTAGAATTAGAAATCTTTAAGGTTTTATAGGTTAGAAACCAAAATCTCTACCCCAATAGATAGAAAAATTAGGAAGACATCCCTATAAGATAGGATTTAGCTTAGAAAATCCCTTTGGATTAGAACCTAGAAATATTAGGAAAAACATAGGATTAAATAGTAAAACTTCTACCATAAACCATTAAACCCCTAGTTTAGGATAGACACATAGCAAGCTTCTACCATATAGGAATAAGTAGTTTTAGGATAAAAATTGCCCTTGCCTAGTCTCTTAGGATACCCTCACATATATTTGAGGATTTAGAATACATCTTAGGATTTGAAATTTCTTAGAATACACATTAGGAAATTCCACTTAAGAGATACTATGGATATTACCCTAGCTGGTTTCAAATACCTAGGAATAGTAATACTTATAATAATTGTATTAATGGTAGTAATAGACAACTTAAAATAAAAGTGAAAACCCAAAACTACACCTAAGAATAAGGATACTCCTAGTAAACCCTTAGGAAATAAAACCTCTAAGCCTACAACCTCTTTAGAACCCTCTACTTCAAATGAACCAAACACCTCACCCTTAGAAATTAGGATTAGTTAGGAAAGACTAGAAGAACCTTAGGGGGAAAACAAACTTTGGAAAGGCATCTAGTTAATCTAAAAACTCCATTACGATACTATCTTTCAGGTATCCTATACTCTTACTCTTCCATTTAATCTTATCCTTCTGTTTTCTCTCCTTCTCCCGCGTTTTCCCCACTCTTCCATTCAAAATCCCATTTTCCCGCCTTTTTTTCCCACCCTCCTATTAAAATCCTACTCTTCCGTTTTCCCTACTCTACCGATTAATATTATACCCCTATACTTTTCCACTTCACCTAAACCTACCCTTCCATCCTTCCATTATTTTCCATTCTTTCATACCCTCCTATTCCTTCCCTTTTTGGTTCTTTCATTTTCCTCACTCCTTCCTACCCAAAATCCCTTATTCCATTTCCTTCCTTTTCACCCCTCCGTCATTTTACACTCTATTTTCTTCTCTCTATATTCTCTCTCTACCTCATCCTACAACATTCTAAAAGTAGAAGTTGTATTTCTCGTCATATCGCAAGTTTCTATTACTTAGAACTTGTAAGAATATCTGCATCGAACTGTAATCCTCATTATGTTCGACTATGATATTAAATCTCGCTTTGCAAGAGTTGCAAAAATGAGATCTTCAACGCCCGTCATTCTAGTCATAACATGGGTATTTACCATGTGGCAAGTTGCTGAACAGAAAGACTGTAGAACTTTTCTCTATCATAACTAGAACTTGTCTCTATCAAGACTAGAACTTGTCTCTATCATGACTAGAACGTGTCTCTATCATGAATAGAATTTCTCTCTATCGTGACTAGAATTTACCTCCATCGTAGTTAGAACTTGCCTTCACCATGACTAGAACTAGTTTTCAGTGTGGTTAGAACTTGTCTCTAAAATATTACAGTACCACATCTCCTTAAGTGGGGTAAACTCTCTTCGTTTTCCGCCGATACTACTTACGGATGATTTATAATGACTATCCCATTAAAATGAATTAGGTCGCTCCTTCATTTTTATGAGAAAGTTATAAATCAAATGGATTATGAATTTATACGCTCCTGTTTACAAATATTGGGACGCATTTATTTGTAAGTAATGAGATATAAATGAATAAGCCTAAGTATCTGGTAACTGTGCAAGCATTTCCTACTCCACTTGTGCAAACTTTTCTTTCTTTTCATACCATTCTTCTTCGGTATCAGAAATCCTTCCCTATAACTCTCTTCTTCCTCTTATCTTTCTCGACTTATTCTTTCCCCTACTCCTACGATTATCTAAATCTCGGGACGAGATTTCTTCTAAGGCGGTAAGACTGTATCAACCCACAAAACCTCATTACTATCATTCCCATTACAAATACCTATAGTAGGTATTTCACAGGTAAATTTTTGCTTTTTATGTGCATTTATTACTTGCATGACTCACTAGACATGCTCATGTACATACACAAGCCAAATAACTCACCACTCACATCCTATAAACCCCTGGTATGTCAAGCATAAGATCACCACAACACCATAATAAGTAATCTACCAATCACAAATACCTAATAAACCTTAATTAAACCCTAATTATGTCTATGTGCTTATTTGAACCTATATGATTAACTTAACTAGTTTTGAAAGTGTCCAAGGCTTAAGTATGAGTTACCTTAGGAACATTAGGATACCTTAGGACCATTAGGAATTAGTACAACCCTTTAGAACTTAGGTACAAGTCCCTTAAGCACAAAACCATAAACTAAGTCATAACTTCATAGAATTAGGTCTAGACTACACCAACACTTCACCATAGATTACCACCACTTAGTATAAGCCTCTTAGAACCTAGGATTAGTTATTAGACACTCATAGGACACTAATATAGGCAAAAAAAAAACCCCTAGGATAAACCCTAATCAACCACTAAACACAAATAGGTCATTCAGGTTACAAAACTAGGTTAAACCTTCCCAAATCTTTCCCATAAATTACCATCACTTAGTATAAACCCCTTAGGACTTAGGATTAGTCACTAAAAACTCTTAGGAACCTAACCTAGGCACTAAACCTTAGGTAAAACCCTAAACTCTCACTAAGTAAAACTAGGTCTAAACTTAACCTAAACTAGTAAAACCTAAACATAAGCACCTCAAACACCTCAACCAAGCACCCTAACACCTCTCCCTAGTTAAGCTAGCACCCTAACACCTTACAATCACCCACACAAGTTTGTTCATCATCTACTTGTCACCTACTTAACTAAACCACCCCTAAACCACCATTAAACCACCACTAATCACCCTAAACCACCACTAAACCTCCCAAGCAGCTTACAAGGACCTATAAGCTAGCACACATGTAGGTGATGCACCTACTTGACACCTCCTTGTGCCGCGGCTTCACTACAACCACACACCACCCTAGACCGACTTATAGGCCTCCCTAGCTCCTCTTAGTCACCACCTAGCTCTGCTTACTCACCCTCCCCCTCCTTGACACCACACCACCCCATTCGACACCTTCTTCTTCTTTTTTCTTGCTCGCTACACAAACAAACCCTATAAATACCCCCGTCCCCTACCCACTTCAAACTACACCTCTTCTCTTATTTTCGCGTCAAAGTTTCTACAGCTAGTAGTAGTAGTATAAGGTCCCTTGTAGTCTTAGGAGTCAAGCTAGGTGAGCCTTGAGGCCTTGTCGAGTCCCATTTCCATCGCAAAAAACCATAAACCAAGTTAACCCTTATTAAACCCTAACTAACCAAGTAAGCTTTACATTTAGTTTTCTTTTGCTTTAGTTTAGTCTTAGGATAGTATTAGGATGCCTTATATCCCCTAGGAACCCTTGCATGAGCCTTGAACCATTTTATTTACTAGTTTACATTTTAAAAATCCTAATATGAGTCGAATACATGTTTGCATGCTATATACCCTTTACATGATCTATAATGTGAATTACATAACTTAGATAAGTTAATATTAGTTAAACATAAGCTAGAAAACTTAGTTGTTACATAAAAATACAGTTTACATGCATTTAGGACTAGTTTTGCAAAACTTTACATGCATAAGGGTATATATTGTAAATTACTGAAAATATAAAGTCTAAGGACTGTTTTTGACATTTCCTAGAAGTTATAAGTATAGGGACTAGTTTTGAAAAGTATTAAAACCTTAGGATAGAAACTAAAATAAGTTATAAACTAAAAAGGACTAGTTATGCAAATAATATAAAGTTAAAGGTCTAAATGGTAAATATAGAAAACTTATGAGTATAAGGGTTTTTTATGTAATTTTCTAAAACATAGAAGTCTAGGGACAAGTTGTGTCAAGTATGGATAGTTATAAGTATAAATAATATAAGTATTATAAGTTTAGGGTAGAAAATGTAAATATATGAACTATAAGGATGTAAAGTGAAAATAACATATAAATATAAAGCTTAATAAAAGTTAGAAGCATAACATAATAGTAGGGAGCTTCATGTGAGGAGTACCATGTGGATTTTTTATTTTGACGAGTTTGTTGGGTTTACGAATTAAAGTGTCCTGGCTCCTCAAACGATTATTACATGTACTTCTGGATTATGATGGCCCGAACGGTGTTATGATTATAACTTAACCTAGTAACAATATAGCTCAATAGTAGGGAGCTTCACGTGAGAAGTATTAACTTCTGAATTATGATGGCCCGAACGGTATTATATTGATAACATAATACAATAGTAGGGAGCTTCATGTGAGGAGTCATATACTTCTGGATTGTGATGGCCCGAACAGTGTTATGTTATATCTAAAACATTAACGAAACTAAGAACAATAACTTAAGAAACTTAAAAAAGATAACTAAAGCTTGACAAACATCCAAACCTACAACACATTAGGATATGTGAGTAAGGCAATCTAGTTCCCAAGTCACTTTTTTCATCACTTATATTTCTCTAAGCCCATGTGAGTTTTCATAGCTTTATACTCTTTTTAAAACATTCACAATTATCACAAACTCACTACATTTTCCCATATGGGTGTAACAACTGAACCCAGGGAACTTGTATTCACTAATACTTAAACCTATGATTCTCACTCAACACCTAGTGTTGACTTTTTAAGCATGTATTCTAGGTATACTACTTCTACGCAGATATGTTAGAAGGAGGCACTGAGCTCGAAGGACTTTCAACCTGGTTGTCATTCAAACATAACCTAACACCTAGATTTTTGGGACCTCATCAAAAGTAAAAGTATATCTTTTACAAATAAAACTCTGATAATTAAATGAATGATAACTAAATTTCTAAAACATCTCTTTTCGAGTCGTTTTCTATTACTGTAACTGTGATTCTATGAAGTAATACCCTAAACACTTAATCCGATGCAATCAGTGAAAAATGGGGGTGTTACAGTATTTATAGGCCCTATCATAGCTACGGTGTAGCTTAGAAATGTGTTACGCCGTAGCTAGTGTAATCCTGCTACGATCTTATCCAAGTGGAATAGTTACGGCGTAGTTAAAGATGTGTTATGCCGTAACTCTAATTTTTAGGGTTTCTTCTACGTCGTAGTGTTCATGTGTGTTACGCCGTAGTTTGATTCTTGGATCTTGGATTACTTTTTTAGACGTTGCTACACCGTAGTTCCATAGTTGTGTTACGGCATAGCCTTCAATTCCAGGAAATCTTTGAAGACTTGAATATGTTACGGCGTAGATCACTAATATGGTTATGCCGTAATTCTCGATCCGCGTTGACTTTGGTCTTCATGTTTGAATTCCTAGCTACGACGTAATTTAGAGTTGATCTTACGCCATAGCTTCTTCCAGCATACTCTAATTTGTCTATCTTTAGCTCGTTCTTTCCAAATTCCTCGTCTCTTTAGCTACTATGCTCATTTGTAACCTGGATACAAAATATAAAGAAAGCAAAGTATATATCCATATAATAAGTAGAATAAATGAGCATAATAGGGGGAAACTGACACTTAAATATCAGGATTATTTGACGTCATCAAATATCCCCCCACTTGACGAATAGGTTGAGGGTAGTGGTAAGAAAATACCATAGGACTATGATGCGTGGGAATTGCACCAGGATTTACCTCTCGAGGGATCTCGAGAAGCTTACAACCCCCACCAGGCAGTGTACCTGATCGTTGTAGTATAGTATAGTGACAAGTACCGGGGGATTGATCGTTCAACTCAGGAATAGTGTCGCTAGGGTTAGAAAGTCTAAAAACTAAGTCTAGAGGTGAGGGATGATTTTTTTTGTATTTTTATATTTTATGAAAGCAAGTAAAATCTTTGGTTTTGAAAGAGTGGGCGGAATTAGTTGTTAATCAACTAACCCAATAACTAAGATGCAATCAAAATAAAATAACAAAAATATAAATAAACTAAATTAAACTAGTGGTGTGAGTAATATGTGAGAGAATTGTGTTTACTTAGATTTCACTACTCCCTAGATATCTTTTACAGGTTAATTACTTGTTATAGTTGCGTGGATGATGGGTTATATTCCTTAATACCATCCATGGGGTGGCGTACTTACTTCCCCAATTCTATAAGCTCCTACTTCACTCCTTTGTCTAGCCAGCTAAGAAGCTCCTAACATGGGATCATTAGAATTCGCTCATGCATTAAATACAACCATAAAAACCTAGTACACATCGGTTCATGTTTCCTAAGACGTTCAAGAATGTTACACAATGGAGATCTGCCAGTTTTCTTAAGCCTAACATTGAAATCATTCATCCATTACAACCATAAACAAGTAATCAACCTATAATCAATATCTAGGTTTCATTACATCTAAGCAAACACATAAAAGATCTAGCCTAGCATGTTAAAATCAAGACAAGCATAAGATATATTCAAACAACACATAGACATATTGAATGAATTGAAAGAAGACTAATCTTAATTGAACATGAAAGGTTTCAAGGGGTGAAAACCCTTGAAAATACTGTAAAAAATGACCTAGGGTTATTAGGGTTCGGCCCTAGAATTCTCCTTACAAGTTCCTCCTTAATGAATGAAAAATAGAAAAGTATTTATAGATTTTATGAGGTGACGGCATCAAGAGTAAATTTCTGATGTCGTCATCTCGCCGCCAATAAAGTCCTCGGATTGCCTAGATCTGCATCTGACGCTGTCATGTGTAATCTTCTTCCAGGCCATCACCAAAATAACTCTTGACGCCCTTCTCTTGACGCCTTCAGGTTTTCACAGGGACGTCATGGATTTTACTCCTGACGCCGTCACAATATCCTTCTTGACGCCATCAGGTACTGTTCTCAGCATGGAAAATTAAGACTTTGCCGTTTTCTTCACTTTTATGCTCCAAAAACGTCCAAAATTCTTCCTTTTCCAGAATTCAGTCCAAAAGTACCTAAAATCACAAAAGGAACGATTTAGGTCAATATTTGATAAGATAAATTCCAATTCCGGCTTAAATGACCCCTTAAAGGTGGTTAATTTTTCACCTCATCATATACCCTTACACTTGAGATTTGCTTGTCCTCAAGCAAATATGCTTTTATTCTAATCAAAAGACAAGTTAGGGGTCATTTAACACTAATATAAAAGTAATTACAATAAATAATCGTTCCACTAAAGACCAAAGACAAGCACGTAGGTCATACACTAGCACCTCACAAATAGTGTTTAGATACTCACATCTCTCGGGTGTAATAAAGTTATATCACAATATGGAAATGGAAAACATCTCTCACTACCTGTCATAGCAAAATAGATTACCATAGGCTTGGGAAAGGATCAAACCTCCACCACATGGCGTAAGCACCTTGGATAAACTATCAAAGAGGTCTTTTAAAGGGTTGTAACGTTAGGTATAAGGATATGGAATTCATGGTTTTGTTGGATATAGGCAATCTTTACTGGTGGCGAGTTAATAATTTTGGTTAATTACATGTACAATATGGCGTTGCTAAGCCAAGACTAGACTCGACTTAAGCTAATGAATCAAAAATAACAAAAACAAAAAATAAACATAGAACGAAATGGGATGGTAGTCCGTATGTTTTTCTCTTTTCTTTTTCTATTTTTTTTTTTTTTTTTTTTTTTTTTTTTTTTGCATACACTCTTACCCTACCATCCAAAATAATACATCATAGGGAATGAGCATTCCCCTTACACTTGAATTTTTACATACATTACAATAAACTAATCTAATGACTCGAATCAAGATAATTAAAACACTTGGAGTACTTTTAAGATTAATGTACGTATGGGGGTAATAAAATGATGTTCTTCCCCATTACTCCATAATATAAGTACTTTACCCATGAGTCCCAATCGTCCCAAAACAATATGTACAAGGATATAACTCGACTTAGCAACCATGTAACCAATTAGATAATTAACTAAGGGTTTAAACAAATAACAATAATGCACTAAAGATGAGCGCATACACGGAAGGCTAAGGAGATTTGGTTGTACATTTAAGTGGGGTGTAACAAATTCTTCCTTTAAGAAAGATGCTTAAAGTTAGAAACGAAAAGATAGGCTCGGAGGGGTGTACTAGGGGTTTCGTGTATTAAAAATGAGTACAACGCTAAGGTGTGGGAAAAATTAGTTGACTTAACTAGCCAAGTAATATATAACTTAAATGGTCAAGTAATTATGATACGGGTTTAACACAAGGGTGATCCTAATGCCTCTTATCATGTAGTAAATCCTACTACACGAATGTAGTCTCACAAGCGGTCTCGGGATGCATCACTAACGCAAGTTCTAGAATCTAAATGCTACCGGTACACTCATAAGCATTAATAGTAAATGTTTTTCCTATCAAATCTAAAGGCGAACCTCACATATTTGGGTGGAAAATTTTTCTGAATAGTACGGTTTTGTGCTAGTAATACAACTCCTATCCATGAGACGCTTGCTAAGGCTAAAGTTTCGCTCCTAAATGTTGTAAAAAAATTTAAATTTGGCGCTAAAATTACACTAACAAGTATTTCTCATAGTTTTATTACACACCTACCTTTAAACAAAACAAACTCAAGTGCAATAGTATCCTATAAGGTATCATCATTTAACCTCCCCTTACACTTAGGATGAACATTGTCCCCAATGCTCAAGTAAAGAATGTAAAAGTGAAATAGGTAAAGGAATGAAATCAAATACTCCCCTGATTCGCTCGGTATGGATAGTATGGTAACCAGGTTAGATCTTCCTCCAAGAAAATGAACAATCAAAGCTTCCCTTCCAAAATATAAATCATCTTCTTGTCATACCTAACCTGTTAAATCTGAGAAAACAAACAAGGCAACCTCGCATAAAATCGGCGGCAATCTATATATACTAATAAATCCTAGAAAACAAAGTAAGATATAATGCTTGTGGAATGATGTTTGCAGATTCCCTGGAGTTTATAAAACTAAAGAGTTAACAAAAACTTAAAGACTCCGTTAGAGAAACAAATTTAGCAAAATTTCGAGAATTTTACACTTGACTCCGTCAGGAGTTTCTTCCTGACGCCGTCAGAAGTGA
Organism: Artemisia argyi; assembly: GCA_030686995.1. Classification (NCBI taxonomy): domain Eukaryota; kingdom Viridiplantae; phylum Streptophyta; class Magnoliopsida; order Asterales; family Asteraceae; genus Artemisia; species Artemisia argyi. The sequence goes on from CM060676.1 coordinate 156,304,144, forward strand.
CCTGCAGAAATTCTAATGTTAAGTTTCCAGAAAATTTCTAGAAAAACCTTGTCCTACTTCCTGGAAAATCCTGCAAAACATCATTATGACTCGATACAAGCATTTGACACTAACAAATACGAATATACATGTTCATTTAATATTGTGGAGAATCATGATCGAGTTTGTTTCTTAGTAAACATATTTGGGGTTTCCCCTTACACTTATCTTTTGAAATATACCCTTGGATGAAGTTAAGACTAAGCCAAACAACAAAATAAAGTATTTTCACCATTTTAGTATGAAACATGATCTACCAACAATAAAAACAAAGCATGCATACGGAAACAAATAACAATCAAACAATTAAAAATCACACAAAACATGGGTTGCCTCCCAAGAAGCGCTTTTTTTTATTTACGAGTCTTGTAGCTAGACTCAAGGTCATGGGTTACTACGTGACCTCATCGTTGGTTTCATTCCCTAGGTCATCTCCTATATTAGTTTTGTATTCCGGACCTAGTTGTAAGCATTCTTTGTAGAAACCAAGTATCCTACTCATAACATATTCAACTCCTCTACGTCTATCCTCATCATTCCTATAGTAAACCGCTTGTTTGTGTTCTTTTTCTATGTTTGATAGGAGGCAGTATTGTTCAATCTTGTAGGGAATTTGATAAGCAATCTCATCATTCTCTTTCTTGAACCTAACTATCCCTAGAGTTGGATCATGACTCATCTTAGAGGTCTCAACGAATGGTTTTCCGAACAATACTTGACTTAGGCAATCATCTATCACTGGACGAATATCCTCCACTATCACAAAGTCGGTCTCATAAGTGAAGTTTCCAACAATCACATGCAATCCTTTCACTCTTCCTACAAAATAACTTATTAGATTCTTGTTGGGCATCATTCTATAACCTAGTTGCTTCATCATTACCCAATTATAATAGGTCCTAGTCATGATGTTTATAGGAGTCCTAGGATCGATATAAGCTTTCCACACATGCATATGCCCAATATTGCATGGTATGTTGATGTTAGAGGGATCACCTACTAATAAGGGGTGAACCAAGGATATATGGTGTCTCGGGATCATTGAATAAATCATTGTGATATTCCCGTTCTTCCTTGGTGGGCAACTTATCAAAGTGGTCTTCTACTTCCTCTAACTTTTCTCCCTCATTAACCTTATCCCCCTTAATCACATCTCTAGTCTCGGTTTCAACTCCAACTTCATCTTTGTCACTCTCTTCTATATCCTTAACCTTTGGCTTAATGGTGACAACATTGACAAAGTGGACATGTTTGGATGACGAAGGGTCCTTAACTTGGTTTCCGATACTAGTGTCCCTAGTGTCCTTCCTAGGTGTATTAAACACTTGGTTGTTGAGGGTTTTCAACAAGTTATCAATCTTATTGGTCATCTCCGTTTGTTGTTGATTGAAGTCGGTTTCAAACTTAGCTATTCGAGCTTCTTGAGATGCCATAAATTTAGATATCAACCCTTCAATATTGTTGGTACTACCATAGTTGTTAGAAGGATTGTTGTTGAAAGTATAGTTAGTGGGTGGACCGTTTGGTTGGTAACGATTAGGTGGGTTGGAAGAATTGTTTTGGTTTTGCTTCCACCTAAGATTCGGGTGATTTTTCCAAGAAGGATTGTAGGAATCACCGTAATTGTTTGGCTCGGGCTTCAAAGTGTACCACTTGTCTCCCGCTCCGTCGGTACGCGAGGATGCGTAGTCCGCAAAAGCTGTTCCGGGGAGTTCCACACAATCACGAGTGTCATGGGGACCACTACATAATTCGCATGAAGAAGTGATTTTGTTCACTTTGCTTGAAGGCTTAGGAGCTTGGTAAGATTTCATGAGAAACTTGACTTGGTCCTCAAGTTCTATGATCTTACGGTCGGGAGTGCTAGATTTGTTCGAAGGCAAAGATATTGCCTTGACCATTTTGTTCAAATCACGGGGATCATTCCAACTTTTGTTGTCATAGAGAGCAAGATCTTCTATGAGTTCCCATGATTCTTCAGAACTTAGATTACGTAGCTTGCCACCGGCCGATTGGTCAATGGTTCGCCTTGTGGAGAGATCGATATGGTCATAAAAAATTTGGACTTGGAGCCAAAGATCTATGCCATGATGAGGGACTTTATGGAGTAAGTCCTTGAAACGAGTCCATGCTTCATAAAGAGTTTCACCTTGACTTTGTTGGAACATCAAGATATCATTTCTAAGCTTGGTAGTTCTCCCCGGTGGGAAAAATTGAGCAAGGAAATGTGTGGTGAGATCATCCCATGAGATGATGGATCCCGCGGGTAAACGTTCAAGCCATTGACTAGCTTGATCACGTAGAGAGAATTGGAATAGGCGTAATCGGGTTGACTCTCTAGTTGTAACATCAAGGTCTATAGAATCTATGATTTTAAGGAAGTCCTTGAGATGCTGATTTGGATCTTCGGAACGAAGTCCATGGAATGCACATCCGCTTTGCACCAACCGGATGGTGTCGGATCGCAAGGGTAACACATTGGCTCCGGTGAGCTCAATAGTGTTTCGATAGCCTTGGTGGCATGGTCGGGAATACTCTCCTAGGGTTCGGGGTCTAAGAGGTGGGTTTTGTGGATGGTTTTGTTGTGGTAGGTTGATGGGTTCAAAGATGTTACCATCTTCCATGATGTCGGATGGTAAAGGTTATGAACAAAGACACGAAGAAATAAGATAGACTAAAGAAAACCTAGAAATAAAAATAAAAATCTTACTAGAAAGGAATCTAGCAAGTAGACTTAATTAAAAGAAATCCTAACCTAGACAATAACTATTCCCCGGGCTGCGGCGCCAAAAACTTGATGCGTGGGAATTGCACTAGGATTTACCTCTCGAGGGATCTCGAGAAGCTTACAACCCCCACCAGGCAGTGTACCTGATCGTTGTAGTATAGTATAGTGACAAGTACCGGGGGATTGATCGTTCAACTCAGGAATAGTGTCGCTAGGGTTAGAAAGTCTAAAAACTAAGTCTAGAGGTGAGGGATGATTCTTTTTGTATTTTTATATTTTATGAAAGCAAGTAAAATCTCGGGTTTTGAAAGAGTGGGCGGAATTAGTTGTTAATCAACTAACCCAATAACTAAGATGCAATCAAAATAAAATAACAAAAATATAAATAAACTAAATTAAACTAGTGGTGTGAGTAATATGTGAGAGAATTGTGTTTACTTAGATTTCACTACTCCCTAGATATCTTTTACAGGTTAATTACTTGTTATAGTTGCATGGATGACGGGTTATATTCCTTAATACCATTCATGGGGTGGCGTACTTACTTCCCCAATTCTATAAGCTCCTACTTCACTCCTATGTCGAGCTGGCTAAGAAGCTCCTAACATGGGATCATTAGAATTCGCTAATGCATTAAATACAACCATAAAAACCTAGTACACATCGGTTCATGTTTCCTAAGACGTTCAAGCATGTTACACAATGGAGATCTGCCAGTTTTCTTAAGCCTAACATTGAAATCATTCATCCATTACAACCAAAAACAAGTAATCAACCTATAATCAACATCTAGGTTTCATTACATATAAGCAAACACATAAATGATCTAGCCTAGCATGTTAAAATCAAGACAAGCATAAGATATATATTCAAACAACACATAGACATATTGAATGAATTGAAAGAAGACTTATCTTAATTGAACATGAAAGGTTTCAAGGGGTGAAAACCCTTGAAAATACTGTAAAAAACGACCTAGGGTTATTAGGGTTCGGCCCTAGAATTCTCCTCACAAGTTCCTCCTTAATGAATGAAAAATATAAAAGTATTTATAGATTTTATGAGGTGACGGCGTCAAGAGTAAATTTCTGACGCCGTCATCTCGCCGCCAATAAAGTCCTCGGATTGCCTAGATCTGCATCTGACGCCGTCATGTGTAATCTTCTTCCAGGCCATCACCAAAATAACTCTTGACGCCCTTCTCTTGACGCCTTCAGGTTTTCACTGGGCCGTCATGGATTTTACTCCTGACGCCATCACAATTTCCTTCTTGACGCCGTCAGGTACTGTTCTCAGCATGGAAAATTAAGACTTTGCCGTTTTCTTCACTTTTATGCTCCAAAAACGTCCAAAATACTTCCTTTTCCAGAATTCACTCCAAAAGTACCTAAAATCACAAAAGGAACGATTTAGGGGAATATTTGATAAGATAAATTCCAATTCCGGCTTAAATGACCCCTTAAAGGTGGTTCATTTTTCGCCTCATCAGACTACCACTATCTTGTGTGCGAATTGACCATAGGATTACTTACCAAACGGAGATGCCTAAGAAGTTAGGGGGAACCTAAATTCTGAGAGGCCGGGTTTCATAGAATAAGTCTAGATTGTAGCTAGTACTTAACGACTGGGTTGTTGGTTACCCCACAAACTCTTGTAATCATTCGGTTACGGAAAAGGAACCTATGGAACATAAGCTAGACGAATTTAGCCAAGGATTCTAGTGACATTTACCCCCACATGGAGTGATAGAAAACATCAACAGGAAAACTTAATTATGGCATAACAAGGTTAGTAGTTAGGCTAGCACAGTTCTCTCTACTGATTATCTCATCCATTTTAATTGCTTTCATTTTAATTCATTTCTTTAGTTTAATTAATAATCTATTCAAAACCCTATTAAAATCAGTGACATTAGAACATAGATTAGATATACACTCATAGCTCTTAGGACGACCTAGGCTTTACCGGTTACTACACTACACATGACCGGTACACTGCCCGTCAGTGCATAAGTAGACCTTAGGTAGACGAGAATTTATAAATATTAAAACCTAGTCAGAAATCATGCATCATGTTTTTGGTGCCGTCACTGGGAGCTATTTTAGGACTTTATTTAAGTTTTGTAAAATTCCATCACCTTGAACATGAACGATTATTTAACCTTTATACATGTTGAATCAGGCATTGTTAGACCAATTATTGAAGACAATATAAAATTCGAATACTGGGAACTGTGTTTATATGAACTAAAGGACTGCAAATTTTATGGAAATAATGATGAAGAAGATCATAGCACATTTCTAGTGTGAGTGAAATCATTGATCTATTTCATACCTGATGAGTGTGTAAATACTCATCATTTTTACCGTATTTTAATTGCCAAAACGCGAGAAAACACTCAAAAATGAATCAAAATAATGAAAATATCCCAAAGATCGCGTTTTATATGTTTTAAATGCAAAATGATCGAAAACAAACGAAAAACGAACAAAGTTTGCATAATTGGTAGTTTCAGTCCCCCAACTTTCAAAGTTTTACAAAACTAGTCCCTAAGCGTTTATTTCAAATAAAAAGTCAAACCAAGTTCTTAAAAATCAAATAATGATCTTTGGGTGAAAATCTTTCAAAATGTACAAGTTTGCATCTTTGGTCCCTCAAGTTTGGAATTTGGCGATTTTGGTCCTCGGGTACTTAATGTTGGAAATTAAACATCTATGATCCTTTGGAAATTCAAACTTGGCAAAAGTGACTCTTGGATGAAGATTGAGAAAATGGCAGGAAACGCCCATCAGAAAATCAGAATTACAAAAATTGGTCCTTGTGTTTTGATATTACAACCAAGCGGATCCTTTATTGTTACTAGCCCAAACAAATAACTCACCCAACACCATTATACCAATCCAAACCATAATACACTCCTAGCCCAATCCCTTCTAGCCCAACACCCCCAAAACCCTTATACGACTCATAAAAATACGCCCCCACCCTCTTCTCCCTCATCCTTTCTTTTACCCAGGAAATAAAACACCACCACAACCACTCCACCCCTGCTACACGCAAGTCTTACCTCAAAAGTAACCCTCACCACTCCCCATCCCACTATCATCTACAACCCCTCACAATCCATACCTAACACCCTCAAAAACCCCCCACTTCCTCACGGGTTACCCACCTCCAGGCCATATATTGGGCGCCAAACTAGAATGAATGGTCAAGATGCAATCAATTTAATCCAAGAGTTGAGAAGCAACGATGCACAAGGAGAGTCCCAAGGAATCAAAAGATTCACGAGGCAGTGGTATCCAAGAAAGCAACAGAAGAAAAAGAGAAGGAGATAAGTAGTATAAATAGGTTAAGTGTTGTAAGCCATTGGCATCTTTTCTTTTTGTAGTGTTTTTTAACATCTCAGTACTTTAGTTTAACTTTGTAAAACTTTTATGCAATTTAATATAATGTCAATTCGGTTTCAAGTTTAATCTGTGATCTTTTATTTGTTACTGAAAAGCTTTATTTTAGTTACTTATTATCTCAGAAGTTTATTTGAGCAAGTTAAGAATAACTTGAAGTCTCAAAAATAGAAAACTCAAAAAAAAAAAAAAAAAAAAAAAAAAAAAATCGTATAAGAGAGTCACAGCAAAAAAAAGAAAAAGAGAGATGATGAAAAGGATGGTGGAACTGATTGTGGCAGAAGAAAGTATGAAGTTTGGATTGGTTTAGAACTCCATGGGGAGTATAGGTTGGTTCTTGGTTCCTAGTTCTCGCAAATTTCTAGTTCGGACTTCTTGTAAGATTGATTTCCATTCCCTTGCTTAATTTGAGTTTATTAGTTGTTACTGTTGATTTGTGCTCAATTTACCTTAAAATAGATTTATTTTTTTCAGTTTCATGAATTAAATTTTAGATTTGCTTCATAAAATTTAGTAAACTGTTTTATTAGGGGTGTTTGGATTTAAGTGTTTGGGAAGAATTCTAAACGTCCAGAGTGTAAAACTAGTTTAGATAGGTTGCTTTAGGTCATAGTTGTGTAGAACAAATCTGAAATTGGTAGGTTGTTAGTGCAAAGTCAAAAAATTAAGTTGATCTCTCGTGGCCATTTACTATTGGAATTTAGGCTTCCAAATTCCTCAAATTGCTTTTAGAACAGTTAAGGTTGCTTGAAAAGGGTTCGGGTTAGGTTAATAAACATCATTCAATCAGTTTTACTTGATCCAAATCCACTGAAGTCAAAACTTTCAAAGTATTTTCAAAAGTCAAAAGAAAAAAAAAGTGGACCAGGGATTCGAACCCTGGTTGTTTGACTCAAACAGACGACACAAACACACAACCATGTACCAACTGTGCCACTCTTTAGTTTGATATTATCTTCCATTAATTGAATATTTAAACTAGTACTTGTTTTATTAGCTTATTAACTAGCTTAGTTTTTGTTCAGCTTAATTACTAGCTTGTCCGAAATGCTTATTTTAAAATTTTATTTTTTCTAGGTTAGATTTAAGTTCATTTAATTATCCAAAAATTTTCAGAATTTTTAGGTTTGTTTTAATATTTATTATTATTTAATTAGAGTTAAATAGATTTAAATTCATAATAAATAAAATATTAATTGGAAAATTAATTTTATTTTTCTCAAAATTTTCTTTTGTTATTAGGATCATAAGAAAATTATTTGGAAACCCGTAGGACTCGCGTAGCTCAAAATTCACGTTTTTATTTGCGCGTTGACGTTTATTTAGAATAAACGTCGCGTTTTTGTGAAATTTGTGATTTTTAGGATTCCCGATACCTATTTCTTGTTTCCCGTAGTGTTTTAGGTTATTTTAAATAGTACTTAATATTCCTTAGTTTAATTTCCCACTTAGGTTGCGTTTATTCCATTTTTCGTTCGTTAATTTGTAATTTACGTTAATTTAACGTACAACAAAACCAAATAACCTTTCCAACCAAACAAGATTTTAATCCCAATCTCATTCGAAGCTTTCCATTCACACCTCGTTGGGGTACGACCCGGGAAATCACTTCCCGGTCTCACAATTTGAATATCACTTTCACAAGTATTGCGGGGTAATCGTTTTCCTAAACGGTTTACTCGTATTACTTCACGATTGTTTGTCTCACGACAAATATTTGATATTTTGATAAAATTGTTGTTTACACACACCAAAACACAACGAATCAAATGGCGCCGCTGCCGGGGAGGCTGTGTGTCGAAAGTCTCGATAAGGTTTAGACGATTAGTCTTGTAGAACCTTCGCAAGAAGTTATCGCTTTCAAAAAACTTATAAAAAACCAAAAATATTTTTTCTTTTGTTTCTATATATGTATTATATCTATATAAGATAAGAAAAACACAAAAAGATTTTCCTATTTCTTTGTTTAATAATAACAACATTAAAATCTTACCACCGCAAACCAAGGCAGAACACCTACCAACTGGGGGTGTGACCATAATAAGTTCCCAAACAAAAGATCAAAACTTGCCTTTGTATCACTTGCGTTTTGGAAAACTTTTAAACGAGAAACACACTTTAAGAGGAGTCGAAACGGTATGTGGCGATCCAACGAACTTCGCCCAGTGAGAGATCCATTCTTCTCTCCCGCTCCTTTGTGCGTTTTTCTTTAGAAGTTAACCTTGCGTTTGTGATTATTGGTTTAAGTTCCCCTGTCTTTATGAGTGGTCTTGTTTTAATTGTTGTGCTTTTCGAAAAACCCAAAAATAATCTTCGTCTCCTACCGTTTAATTCTTCCTTCTCATCCCTCGTTAATGTTTAATTCTTATGTCATCACTCGACTATCACTGTTTTCATTGTAATAGTCCGGTGGATGACAATCTTCATTGTTACAAGTGCGCGTGTAGGCGGTGTGGAAGTAACATTAGAGACGGCCCTTGTAAATGGTGCGAAGCATATCCGAGTGCGTTCAATGATTCTCAAAATTCTTCCGACTACCCCTCACAACCCGAAATGCGTACTATTATCGGCAAACCGTCAAGAGTTGATCCATACCTTTCACGATTTACGGTTCGAAGTTTATCAAGTAAACGCACTAAAAAGAACAATTTTCCTAATCAAGAACAAAAACCCGAGACCATAACGGAAGTGGTGGAAATTGCTAGCTCTAAGAGCACACCACTTGTCCCACCTCCAGATTTTGTTCCTTGTGTCGGTTGTGGTGAGCCGCTTTTCGGTTTTCCATGTCGTTGGTGTACATGTGTGCAATGTGGTAATGATATTCAAAACGGGAGTTGTTTGTTTTGTGGGTCGAGTAATTCATTTGCTTATGATCCTAATCAAAACTCATTCAACGACTCTTCAAATTTTTTCGATTACCCATCACATTCATACGAGCAAGAATCATATTACCCGAATTTCAATGATGCTTCGTATCAAAATACACCAAGCCAAACTCAACAGTTTTACTGTTGTGAGTACTGTGGAGGTCCTCACTTTAGCTCGGATTGTCAAACAAGGAATCCATTTCCTTGTAACAACTATGATTATCCGTATCATGACCAACCTCCACAATACCAAATGATTCATGCAACTCCTGAGCAAACCCAACAAGACAGTTATCTAGAGATCCTAGATTTATTAAAAGAAGTTAAGGAGTTGGGTACCACAACACTTCATAATGCACCCAGTGTTTCTTGTGTAAATTGTGGGGGTCCTCATAATGATTATCAATGTCAACCTTCCGGTTTTGACAAATCCCCACCCCCGCAATTTTCATTTACTCTAAATTCACATGAGAAATACATGGCTGAATTATTGACTGAAGAGCAGGTTGCTAAAATTGATTCCAAAGATGCTTTTGAAAAAGCTGTTAGGGAATCGTTTGCAAAAGAAAAAGCAGCCAGATCCAGCTCTCAATTTTGTTTCATTCCTGATGATAGTGATGATGAAGATACAATTGATATTCTTCAATTTTATAAAGATTCATCAGATGAGACACCATCAGTTGAGATTTCATCTCAACCTACTGTTATCACACCCGAGGTTCCCACTCACTCTCTAAGCATGGGGGACGAGCATCTTGACACTGTTCCTGAAAAGGAATCGGACAAATTCATAAAGTCTAGTGTTGAGGACCTTGTCCCAATCCAAAGAGAGTCACAGGGAATTCTTGATCATATGTGTGATATCCCTCCTCCTCTTGTCTTCCCGAATGACGATGTTGAGATGTTCTCCGATTGTAATGATGACGATTCATTATCTTGTGGAGACATCAGTTATGTGGAAGAATTACCTTCTGAGCTAGTCAGCTTAGAAGATGAGAATGATGATGAGACTGACATTGAAATAAAAGATGAAGCTCTTTGTGCTACATTATTAAATGTCAGTCACCTCATATCTAAAATTGAGGCTTTCAAAGAGAAACCCATTTCATCTCCTATCCCCATTAAGGATAGTGACATTTTTTCCGATGATTCTATACCGGAATTTGAAGCCTTTACGTTTGATCCTATGGGAGAGAAGATTAGTGGCAGTACCACTTCTCATTCTCATAATTCTCTCCCCGAGTATGAATCATTTACCTTCGATGAGTTCTCCTGTGAACTCACTCACATCAATACGGAATATGATTCATTTACCTTCGATGAGTTCTCTTGTGAACTCACTCATATCATATCTCCACCGGAGTATGATAACTTCCATTTTGATCATGACACACCCAGGATTTGTCTTGATCAAGCGAGCTTAAATGATGAGATTCATAATGAAGAAATTATGGATTCTCCTGTGGGTGAGGATGAGTTAGTCATGATTTTCATCATGAGTTTCTTTCTTTTCTTCACCTATCCCGTGACATCCTCTCTTCTTCACTCCTTCGGGACTGAAGACACTATATTTGACCCCGGCATCACCGCTTATAGTTTATACTATTTTGAGCTAGGGTCTGTATATCTCATCGGTGTGGAACTTTCACGTGCTTCAAATGTTTGTCCAAACATCTTGAATGAAAGTCCGATGGAGATTATCTCTTCCACATCATGCTTCCCCAAGGACAAATGAATTCGGGGTCGAGTCAAGCTAGCGACTCGGTAAACAAAAACAGTAGCATGTACTTAGGGTTTTCACCCTAAGTGTAGGGGAGTTACCCCTACTGTGGTTACCAATAAGGTGAAAAACAAATGATGTTTCCACATTTAGCTTGTAATGTTGCCCTTTTACGTTCAAAGAATCGGCATAATAGCCGGGACTTTGAATATTGAGGACAATATTCAATTCTAAGTGTGGGGGGGAAATTCTAGCAAATTTTATCACATTTTACCGGCTAGTACCCCCATTTTTGACCAAATTTTTTTTAAAAAAAATTTTCACTGGAGCTCAAAATTTTTTGTGGTTATCAGTCCACCATGTCTAACCGACAAAAGGATTGGCTACTCCAGGAGCAAACGGCTCTTGGTAAAGATATATCAAATCCGTTTATGGCTTGCAATTTGCCCAAAATTGTATGGTTCCTCAACTCCCCATATCCTCAAAAGCAAATGAGTTGGCTAGCCCGCAAGATTATGGCTTGTGGTAAAGGCAGTGGAAAAACCATAATTGGTAATCAACTCACCAAGATGTTGACTGTTCCATCAAGAGTTGGCTAGTCCAGGAGCAAACGGCTCCTGGTAAAGACAAATCAAATCCGTTGACAGCTGGTGGTTTGCTCAAAATCACACGGCTATCAGGTGTGCCACAGTTCTTACACCTGGCTACTCCAGAAGTGATGGCTTTTGGTAAAGAGACTTCAAATCCATCATGTTTTTCACAAAAGATTGCTAGGGACTAGCAATACTCAAGTGTGGGGGATTGATGAGTGTGTAAATACTCATCATTTTTACCGTATTTTAATTGCCAAAATGCGAGAAAACACTCAAAAATGAATCAAAATAATGAAAATATCCCAAAGATCGCGTTTTATATGTTTTAAATGCAAAATGATCGAAAACAAACGAAAAACGAACAAAGTTTGCATAATTGGTAGTTTCAGTCCCCCAACTTTCAAAGTTTTACAAAACTAGTCCCTAAGCGTTTATTTCAAATAAAAAGTCACACCAAGTTCTTAAAAATCAAATAATGATCTTTGGGTGAAAATCTTTCAAAATGTACAAGTTTGCATCTTTGGTCCCTCAAGTTTGGAATTTGGCGATTTTGGTCCTCGGGTACTTAATGTTGGAAATTAAACATCTATGATCCTTTGGAAATTCAAACTTGGCAAAAGTGACTCTTGGATGAAGATTGAGAAAATGGCAGGAAACGCCCATCAGAAAATCAGAATTACAAAAATTGGTCCTTGTGTTTTGATATTACAACCAAGCGGATCCTTTATTGTTACTAGCCCAAACAAATAACTCACCCAACACCATTATACCAATCCAAACCATAATACACTCCTAGCCCAATCCCTTCTAGCCCAACACCCCCAAAACCCTTATACGACTCATAAAAATACGCCCCCCACCCTCTTCTCCCTCATCCTTTCTTTTACCCAGGAAATAAAACACCACCACAACCACTCCACCCCTGCTACACGCAAGTCTTACCTCAAAAGTAACCCTCACCACTCCCCATCCCACTATCATCTACAACCCCTCACAATCCATACCTAACACCCTCAAAAACCCCCCACTTCCTCACGGGTTACCCACCTCCAGGCCATATATTGGGCGCCAAACTAGAATGAATGGTCAAGATGCAATCAATTTAATCCAAGAGTTGAGAAGCAACGATGCACAAGGAGAGTCCCAAGGAATCAAAAGAGTCACGAGGCAGTGGTATCCAAGAAAGCAACAGAAGAAAAAGAGAAGGAGATAAGTAGTATAAATAGGTTAAGTGTTGTAAGCCATTGGCATCTTTTCTTTTTGTAGTGTTTTTTAACATCTCAGTACTTTAGTTTAACTTTGTAAAACTTTTATGCAATTTAATATAATGTCAATTCGGTTTCAAGTTTAATCTGTGATCTTTTATTTGTTACTGAAAAGCTTTATTTTAGTTACTTATTATCTCAGAAGTTTATTTGAGCAAGTTAAGAATAACTTGAAGTCTCAAAAATAGAAAACTCAAAAAAAAAAAAAAAAAAAAAAAAAAAAAATCGTATAAGAGAGTCACAGCAAAAAAAAAGAAAAAGAGAGATGATGAAAAGGATGGTGGAACTGATTGTGGCAGAAGAAAGTATGAAGTTTGGATTGGTTTAGAACTCCATGGGGAGTATAGGTTGGTTCTTGGTTCCTAGTTCTCGCAAATTTCTAGTTCGGACTTCTTGTAAGATTGATTTCCATTCCCTTGCTTAATTTGAGTTTATTAGTTGTTACTGTTGATTTGTGCTCAATTTACCTTAAAATAGATTTATTTTTTTCAGTTTCATGAATTAAATTTTAGATTTGCTTCATAAAATTTAGTAAACTGTTTTATTAGGGGTGTTTGGATTTAAGTGTTTGGGAAGAATTCTAAACGTCCAGAGTGTAAAACTAGTTTAGATAGGTTGCTTTAGGTCATAGTTGTGTAGAACAAATCTGAAATTGGTAGGTTGTTAGTGCAAAGTCAAAAAATTAAGTTGATCTCTCGTGGCCGTTTACTATTGGAATTTAGGCTTCCAAATTCCTCAAATTGCTTTTAGAACAGTTAAGGTTGCTTGAAAAGGGTTCGGGTTAGGTTAACAAACATCATTCAATCAGTTTTACTTGATCCAAATCCACTGAAGTCAAAACTTTCAAAGTATTTTCAAAAGTCAAAAGAAAAAAAAAGTGGACCAGGGATTCGAACCCTGGTTGTTTGACTCAAACAGACGACACAAACACACAACCATGTACCAACTGTGCCACTCTTTAGTTTGATATTATCTTCCATTAATTGAATATTTAAACTAGTACTTGTTTTATTAGCTTATTAACTAGCTTAGTTTTTGTTCAGCTTAATTACTAGCTTGTCCGAAATGCTTATTTTAAAATTTTATTTTTTCTAGGTTAGATTTAAGTTCATTTAATTATCCAAAAATTTTCAGAATTTTTAGGTTTGTTTTAATATTTATTATTATTTAATTAGAGTTAAATAGATTTAAATTCATAATAAATAAAATATTAATTGGAAAATTAATTTTATTTTTCTCAAAATTTTCTTTTGTTATTAGGATCATAAGAAAATTATTTGGAAACCCGTAGGACTCGCGTAGCTCAAAATTCACGTTTTTATTTGCGCGTTGACGTTTATTTAGAATAAACGTCGCGTTTTTGTGAAATTTGTGATTTTTAGGATTCCCGATACCTATTTCTTGTTTCCCGTAGTGTTTTAGGTTATTTTAAATAGTACTTAATATTCCTTAGTTTAATTTCCCACTTAGGTTGCGTTTATTCCATTTTTCGTTCGTTAATTTGTAATTTACGTTAATTTAACGTACAACAAAACCAAATAACCTTTCCAACCAAACAAGATTTTAATCCCAATCTCATTCGAAGCTTTCCATTCACACCTCGTTGGGGTACGACCCGGGAAATCACTTCCCGGTCTCACAATTTGAATATCACTTTCACAAGTATTGCGGGGTAATCGTTTTCCTAAACGGTTTACTCGTATTACTTCACGATTGTTTGTCTCACGACAAATATTTGATATTTTGATAAAATTGTTGTTTACACACACCAAAACACAACGAATCAATACCCTAGAAGTATCGAAAGACCAAGTAATATGATGGCATTCCCTTTCTGCTTAATTGGAAGGGCTAGGGGATGGGTAAAAAAGCTACTTTCAGGAACAATAACTATTAGGAACTCACTGAAGAAAGCCTTCTTAAGGGAATACCGAACCCCAACAAAAATACTTCAGCAATTAGAAACCATCAGGAAGTTCCAACAAAATATGGGAGAATCTTTATTTTCAGCTTGGGAAAGGTTTGAATAGGCACTGTTGGAAAGGTTTTAGGATGCACTCTAGTTTTCTCGTTTTCACATTGCTTTATGTGCATATTTTCTTTGCTTATTCATGGACACCCTCGTTTAGGTAGAATTAATGCTTTTTAGTATCCAGGAAGCTAGGAGAGTTGACTATAGGACCCTAGACGAATAGGTTGCGAGTAGTGGTAAGAATTTACCATAGGAATACCACTATCTTGTTTATGAATTGACCATAGGATCACCTACCAAACAGAGATGCTTAAGAAGTTAGGGGGAACCTAAGTTCTGAGAGGTCGTCTTTCATAGAGTAACTCTAGATTGTACCTGGTACTTAACGACTAGGTTGTAGGTTAACCCACGAACTCTTGTAATCATTCGGTTACAGAATACGAACCTATGGAATTTAGGCTAGACGAATTTACCCAAGGATTCTTGCGACATTTACCCCCACATGGAACGATAGAAAACATCAATAGGAAAACTTAATTATGGCATAACAAGGTTAGTAGTTAGGCTAGCACACTTCTCTCTACTGATTATCTCATCACTTTTAATTACTTTCATTTTAATTCATTTCTTTAGTTTAATTAATAATTTATTCAAAACCCTATTAAAAATCAGTGACATTAGAACTTAGATTAGATACGCACTCATAGCTCTTGGGACAACCTCGGCTTTACCGATTACTACACTACACACGACCGGTACACTGCCCGTTAGTGCATAGGTAGACCTTAGGTAGACAAGAATTTATAAATATCAAAACCTGGTCAGAAATCTTGTATCAAGTTTTTGGTGCCGCCACTGGGGAGCTATTTTAGGACTTTATTTAAGTTTTCTAAAATTCCATGGCCTTGAACATGAACAATTATTTAACCTCTGTACGTGTTGAACCATGCATTGTTAGACCTATTATTGAGGACAATATAAAATTCGAATTCTGTGAATTATGTTTAGATGAGCTAAAGGACTGCAGATATTTTGGAAATAACGATGAAGAAGCTCGCGAGCATATTGCCAGGGTGAGTGAAATCATTGATCTATTTCACACCCTAGAAGTATCGAAAGACCAAGTAATGAAGATGGCATTCCCTTTCTGCTTAACTGGTACAATAACGACTTGGAACTCACTGAAGCAAGCCTTCTTAAGGGAATACTGAACCCCAACAAAAATACTTCAGCAATTAGAAACCATCAGTAAGTTCCAACAAAATATGGGAGAATCTTTATTTTCAGCTTGGGAAAGGTTTGAATAGGCGTTGTTTGAAAGGTTTGAGGATGCGGTCTTGTTTTCTCGTTTTCATATTGCTTTACGTGCATATTTTCTTTGCTTATTTGTGGACACCCTCGTTTTGGTAGCATTAATGTTTTGTAGTATATAGGAAGCTAGGAAAGTTGACCATAGGACCCTAGATGAAAAGGTTGCAAGTAGCGGTAAAAATTTACCATAGGACTATCACTATCTTGTTTGTGAATTGACCATTAGATCACCTACCAAATGGAGATGCTTAGTAAGTTTGGGGGAACCTATGTTCCGAGAGGCCGTCTTTCATAGAATAGCTCTAGATTGTACCTGGTACTTAATGACTAGGTTGTAGGTTAACCCACGAACTCTTGTAATCATTCGGTTACAGAATAGGAACCCATGGAACATAGGCTAGACGAATTTACCCAAGGATTTTAGGGACATTTACCCGCACATGAAGTGATAGAAAACATCAATAGGAAAACTTAGTTATCTATACTACTTTATAAAAAGTTTAGGACTAAGTAAATAAAGAAGTCTTAAAATTTTTAAGATCAAAAATATTTCTTTAATAGGAAATTAACAAGCCATAGTCAATGACTTCTAGCATATATTTCTTAAACTTGTAACAACTAACCTCATTGAACTTGTAACAACAATTTTAATATTCCTGGAAACTTAATTATGCTACAAAACATTCATTAAAATGTAACAACCAATGCAATATTACTAAAAAATTAAAAGGCTAAAAATCAGGAATTATATAAACTTGTAACAACCTAGGAAATTAAATATTTCCAATTCTATGACCTTGTAGCACCCCTAAAAAATAAATGTCTTCAATTTTATAAACTTGTAACAGCCCTCTAATATTCATATAAACGAGTATGGCCCCGGCCGGCCGCGTTGCGGCCTCGCTGATTTTTAATCATTTTTTTTGCTATTTTTTTAGGAAAAATTTCGGTTATATTTTTTTATACGATATATGGTTCAGTAAAGATTTATTTAATATGGTTTTATGTTTTTGCGGGAAATATAGTAATATCAGTCGGTATTAGGCCATCGAGTTTTGTTTATTTTGTTTACTTCAGTTATATTTCTCGTTAATTTTATATTGGGTTTTTTTTTTTTTTTTTTTTTTTTTTTTTTTTTTTGATATTGCTTTTTTTTTTCTTTTTTTTTGGGAGGTCTTTTTTTTCCTAGCATTGTTTTGCTTTTTTATGGGTTTGGTATTGGGCCTATCTATTTTTTTTTTGGTTTGGGTTTAATACTTTGGCCCAAGTATTTTGAGTTTTAGGGGTGAGTATCAAATGGCGGTTAGGGTTCCAATTTCATTTCGCTGTACCTGCTTCTTAGTCGCTCTCATTATTTTTGTTTTTTCAAATCTGATGGCTCCGAGATTTCCTAAATGCCAGAAGATAAGATCGGGAATAGGCAGATAGATAAGATCCTCCAAGAAATATTTCGCAGGGAAAAGGAAGCGTATGAGCTTGACGAAAAAGAATATAATCAGAGAATGGAAGAGGTGGAAGCTAGGGTTGATTACAGGCGTGGGATTATTGCGTAGTTGGAGAAATATGGGTTTGATTCTGTTGTGGATGAACCTTTGGCTGTTTTGAAGGGGGCGATCCAGGATGATTTGGCTGAAATACAGAGGCTTATTCGGATGAGTCATGTTGCTGCTCTCCGTGCTGCTGAGAAGTCAAAGATGGTGAAGAAGATCGGGATAATAGAATAAGCTCATGCTATTTTAATAAGGTTGTGTTTCTGAATATATTTTGTATGCTTAAGTCTGCATAAGCATAGTAGTCTTTTGTGTTAGTTTGTTGGATGAAGATGGTAGTGTTTCTTGTGGATATTGTACGCATCTCTTTAGAACGGGTTGTGCTTTGGTTTAATGTATTAAAATTCTATACTCACTGGATTTGAATGTAGGTGGCAGTTGGATGAAGATGGGTGTACTTTTGTTTGATGTATTATAATTCCAGTGTGTGTGGAATTTATCTAACTTTTATGTTAATATTAATAAAAATGCAAGTTTATGTATAGTAGCCGAGTTTCTGTGGAAGAGTGTGATGCTGTTCTTTGTAGTATATGTTTAAAGGCATTTATGCTATTGATTATAATAAGGAATATTGTAGTGGTGGATCATAAGTTTAAAATATTTTTTTGCTAATGTTTTCTCTAAGGAAAATGACATCAAAATATTGCAAAGATTAGACCGGGTAATAGATGATGCTACTATCTCGTGTTTACTTGCATTTTTCTTCACAGGCAATGTTTGCCTAAAATCTCCACCCAAAATCACTGTCTTTTTTCCAAATAAATCATTGGGACAGTCGAATAAATCCCTGAATGTACGATCAAGAGCTTCGAAGCATCTTCGATCATTCATTGGTGCCTCATCCCAGATGATTAAATCCGTTTGCTTAAGTAAGTTTGCCAGCTGCGTATTTTTTTTGATACTACAAACTGATTCATCGGTTAAATTGATTGGCAATTTGAACCTTGAATGAGCTGTCCTACCTCCAGGCAGTAACAAAGCAGCTATACCTGAAGATGCAACCGCCAAAACAAGTTTTCAATGTGATCTTAGTGTATAGATGAGACTTTTCCAAACAAAAGTTTTTCTAGTGCCTCCATGGCCGTAAATAAACATCAGTTCTTGCCTTCCGCTATTGACTGCGTCAAGAATTCTTTCAAAAATACCGCGCTGCTGTATGTTTAGTTTAGGGACTAAACATTCGCTTTCACTTCTGAGAACTTCAGGGTCATAGCTTCGTTCCTCCATAACTGCTCTATCATTTAGCATTTC
Organism: Artemisia argyi; assembly: GCA_030686995.1. Classification (NCBI taxonomy): domain Eukaryota; kingdom Viridiplantae; phylum Streptophyta; class Magnoliopsida; order Asterales; family Asteraceae; genus Artemisia; species Artemisia argyi. The sequence continues at coordinate 156,322,847 of CM060676.1, forward strand.
TAGCAGATAGCGCGGCGGTAATTCTATTGCAAAATCTTTTAAAGATTTTCCATAGAAGGTGAGACCTGCTTCTAGCTCATAAAGAAGACCTGCGTGTAGTTCACTTTCTGTCAGATGCACTTCTTCTATATGTAGTAACTGTGAAAGAATATTTGGAATGTCTTCAGACATATCATTTGCGTGTGTCTGGAAGAGAAGCACTGGGTTTGAGACATCGCAAAATATTAGTATCTGGCAAAAGAGTGTGCGTAACTGGGAAGCTGTCGCTGACAAAGCTGCTTCGTCTAAGGCGATACTCCATTCTTGGTCGTTGCCCAGTAAGCCAAGTGCTTCACATGCAGCTCTATTTGTCAGATATAGTTGTTCATCAACTGTCCGAATATGTTTAAATGACTTACGCACTTGCTGATGGCACAACAACATTCTTAAGTAGAAAAGGTCGCCTGCGCTAGGGTGTATGTATGTTAGGCGACCAATAGATGAATTTTTTTTTTTGACGTCTACGTTCCCTGGTTCTCTCGCTGGAGTACCAAACAAACTCTCTTGGAAAGTTTAAATATGTTAGGTGATGGCCATCTGTGTATTCACGGTTATAACGCAGCCATTCGGTTAACGTTGTCCTCTTATTCCGCTCGTCATCGGCAACCTGCTGAATCCGTTGTCCAGCTCTGAAGGTAACCCGTTGCATATTTTCAAGATGGACTGCAAGTATTTGCACGGCTGGCTGCCTCGAGTGTATATCAAAACCGAGTATTCTCCAACAGGCTTCGTGTGGGCCGATGTACCTTGCATCCTGAAAATGCTGTATCTCATCAACTGTAATCCTTGGACGGCTGCTGGTTGATTCTTGATCACCTAGCGGTCTTGTTATACGTGCTATGATGCGATCAGTTCCTTTTGAAATATACTTGAAAAGGTATTTTATCATCATAGTCCATTCACAATACTCAACATTAATGTGAGCATAGAACCGCATGGAAAGTGAATAATTATATGGAACGACATATGTATTGTCAAGCTCCATATTCTGTTTCATTGCTTTTATGCCTGTATTTCTTCGTCGGTAGTGCACAAAGCCTTTTTGATCAATAAAAGTTTCTTCGCAATACACTTTAGGAAACCCTTTTTTGCAATCGGCACCATCTTTCATACATGGCGCAGACGTATTAGCTACTCCACATGGACCATGTAACATAAACTCCGATACTATGCGATGACCTTCAGGATTTTTTTTTGGGTCTGGTAGCTCAGCCGACACATACCTGTCAATGTCTTGGCTACTGTGAATCCGTGAGGCTTCTTTTAACCACAACAACAAATGACAATGCGGAAGCCCTCGTTTTTGGAATTCAACCGTATACAAAACTGAAAAAATAGTGAATTACAGTTAATTATCTGAGTACAGTAATGAGCATAGAACATACATAGATATATATATATATATATATATATATATATATATGAACATACATATATATATATATATATATATATATATATATATATATATATATATATATATATATATATATATATATATATATATATATATATATATATATATATATACCTAGTATTTTGAAATAAGCAGGAAAGTGAGTATATATTCTTTTACCTGCCTCAACATCTCCAAATGGCCTTCCCTCCCGTAAGAAGCTTACAAGATCATGTATTTTTCTTTCAAAAACTCTATCTACGATTTCTGGCCTGTCAGCCGCTGTAAGGTGAGGATACTGGTGCATATATTCTTGTATTTCAGGCCAGCCTACGTTGCATGTAAATGTTATAAAAAAAGACGGGTTCCCATGAACTCGGCATATTGCGAGAGCATCCAAATAGTGACTGTACATGTAGCGGGGACCTCCAGTAAATGAAGCTGGAAGTATTGTTCTTGCACCTACATCTGATCCATCGACATCTCCTCGAGACAGTGCATCGTATAGGCCTGACATATAGTCATTTCTTATGTCTTTTTGGTTGTTTCTGATGAAGTCAAGCCTCTGCTGCTCGATGGCACAGTAAGCAGTGATGACATATTCCTGAAAAAGGCGGCCTGCTTTTAGGAGCAAGGCACTTGCCTGAGGCCGTTGGTGTATTTGGTATGCATAGTACATTTTCATTGTCAACTGTTTTTCTTTTTCCGTTGGGTCATCTTCTTTAGGCATAGGCTTTAAACCTAGATGATACCCTTCCTGACCATGAACAAAAAGAAGTGGAAAATGAAGCGCCATATAGTGAGGATTTATTTTATCTATACGCTGCGGCCTACCATCGCGTCGCTCGATGATAACGTCGTAATTTGTTTCAATGTCTGGCCCTCCTTCAAATACTATTGCTCCTATCGAATCCCCTGTCGGCAGATCATATTGCTTAGATCCAATAACACCAAATAGCTTTAGCTTAAAATCTGGAATGTCAGCATCTTCTAGCTTATCCCGCGCTGTTCTAAAGAACCTGACCAACTCGTTATGAGTGTCCAAGACCTGTATCAAATTTTCAACAATATCTCGCCGTAACCGGCTACCAGTCTTGTTAAAATGATGTAAACGGTTGTCAATTTCATTGACTGTATCATAAATATATAGCTGCAAGAATTTTGGTTTCTTGTTTAATTCAGGACACATGCTTCCTATCCAGTGATAAATTTGGCCTGAAACTTTGAACACGTAAGGGCCTCTTCCTCTGTTGATTGAGTCATCGACTTCTGCTCTGGGCGATGTCATCGCAAACATCTGGTTATAAGCCCGGATATTATCCATGAACAGTGCTGTCTCTACGTTTGTGGAGGCCCGGTGCGAAATCACAAAAATGAGGCCCCTAAATAAAAGTTCACCAAGTTTTTAAACGGATACATTGCCCGGTGCGAAATTAGAAAAATGAGGTCCCCAAACGAAAGTTCAACAATCTTTTTAACAGATACAATTAGAACTAATTATCTAGCATTTTTTGATGCAAATTCTTTGATCAAATCTTTGTAGTCAATTGTCTTCAACATGTCATGTTCAATTGACGGTTGTTAAGCCTTTCCTGCGACATTGTAGAACGTAAGTAAGTTTTTATCAAATTCAATTTAGAGAAGCTTCTTTCAATTGAAGTAGTGGTGACGGGAATAGTTAATAAAATTCTATAGGCAATAGTAGTAGATTCTAAAATACCACCAGGTCCCATCTTTTCTTTAGTCATTGAGTGAACTAGCAATTTCAACTCTACATATAAGTAGGGCTGACAAATCGTGTCTTAACAGGTCTTAACAGGTTCTGAGCATGCGAATAACATAAGTTTCAAACATGAAAACGACTCGTTTAACACTTGGTTTTGGTGGTTTGAGTATGACAGATATACGTTTTATGTATCAAAAAAGTTAAATATTGAACCATAGAATACTAAAAACAATTATTTTAAAAAATAAAAAAATTGCATAGTACATTTTTTCCCTTAATAGATCTTAACAGGTCCTAACAGGTACCCAATTTGCCAGCTCTACATATAAGTCAGTTCATCAATTTCATATTACCTCATCGTGTTTTAGCGCAGCCTCAAGAAGTAGGCAATAAGAATTTAAATCATTATCTTCTAATGACTGCAACTTGTCAGAAGTAAACAAAAAGCCAACAGTATTTTCATATTCTTGATATTGCTCAAACCTATTAAGTGAAACAATTGCTTGGTGAGATCAAAGATGTTGCATAAACTGATAAACAATGATTAAATGAAAACAACAAACTTTTTTCTTTGTTTACTTCTGTGATGAACGTGAACCAGATAGAAAACAAAAGAAAGAGGCAAAGTGAGGGTAACTGATGGAATGATATATGGGTGACGTTACAATTTCTTTGTAGAGTTCTTGGTAAATAAATACTACGTATCATAAATATTTAACATTTGTGATATGGGCTTTTTGATATAAAAGACTACTAAACAGCCTATATTGCCAAGAATATAAATAGGCCCTTTTTTCTAAAATTAATCATTCTATTTATACAACTAAAATTTTAAAATAAAAAAAGTTTAGAACACATATATATAGAGATTGTATATAAAATTTGAGGCCCTTGAAATTTGGAGGCCCTGTGCGACAGCACACCTCGCACACCCTCGTATACGCCTCTGTCCATGAAATGTCTATCTCCAAAAACTTTTGTTATATAAGCTGGGCATTCTTTATTTGAAGGTAGGGTGACCTGACTACCGCTGCAACATCGGTGATATTTCGGTCGCTTTTTACTGCTTCTTTTGATTCGTTCGTCAGGCCAAAAGAAAGCTTTGCAATGCTTACACACCTGGTTACAGGCACCAATAGAAATATAAGTTTCCGGCGGGCCTGCAATAAGCACATAAAAAAGGCCTAGTTATATGATAAATGAATAGATACTTCATTTTAAGTAAATAGTCAAAACACAGGACCATGTCATACACCTTCTCTGGCTCTTCTACGGTGGTTGGTATTTGGTTGCGTATTCTGCCTTTCAGCGTGTAAGTCTTTTTCTGTGAGTATAAACATAAAACGACAATACATTAGCCTATGTTTTTTTTTACGTTTACTATATTGTTTTGCCAAAACTGTATACCTTGAATAAACATTTGTCTTTTAGTATGCCTCTGGATGTTTTCAGATAGACTGGTTACGGGTACTGTTCTTGCAGATTGCCCATTCCTTTGGTCAGTGTCCATATTTGCAGAAATGCGGTTAATTCGCCTATGGGTATTGCCATTGACTCTTGGAGGTGAGGAACCAAATTTTGCTGTAGAAGGCATCATTAGATACTCAAAGGATAGAACCTTATATAATGAATGTTATTATTATTATTTTTTTTTTAATGACTATGCAGATTACATAGACCACATTCATCTACAATCTCAGAGACAACTGTGTTCAGTTAGAAAGGTATGCAGCATCCATGTATACAATAAACTTGTTGATAAAAAAGTTATAAGTGCAAACCTTGTATAGCACTATTGGGTTCCATTGATGCAGGTGTGTGACAGCTAGCTGCAATAGTTTTCTGCGTTTGGCTGCTTGAAGAAGCTAGTGCATGCGCACTTGTGACACTATCAGTCATAATATTTTGTTCCGAAGACATGTGTGCAGCCTCAAACGTTGATTGCTGAGGTAACTTAACCTGTCCAGTGCATTTCTCCCTACTGATTCGCCTTCGGCTACTGACATTGACTAACGGAGGTGATGAGCCCAAGGCTGGTGCAAGTGGCATCATTAGATGGTCGCAGGTTAGAAATTTATACAACGTTTTTTTTTTGTTTTTTTTTCTTTCTTTTTTTTTTTTAAATAAAATGTATAGGAAAAAAAATGGAAAAAATATATATACATATATACGTTACAACCTTGCATTGGGTTATTGCGTTTCTTTGACCTCATATTCTCACGATTCTGCGGCCTAGGCTTATGTTGCTGATGGCCCTGCAAATTAAATTGGCCACATTCACCTGCAATCATAAAGATAACATTGTTCATTTAGAAAGGTATGCAGCATCTAATTATGCAATAAACTTGTTAATAAAAAAGCAATAATCCAGAACCTTGCATAGCGCCACTATTTTCCGCTGATGTAACCGTTCGACACCTTGATGTGGCAGGTTCCTGGGGTTGGCTATTTGAAGCAGCCAATGCATGTGGACTCGTTACATTGGCAGTCGCAGTATTTTGTTTCGAAGGTATGTGTGGAGTTTCAAGCGCCCATTGCTGAGGTAATCTACTCTGTTCAATGCATGACTTCTTGCTTATGTTGCCAGGCCTTGTATCAAGGGCCATGTTATCATATAGTGGCCGTTTTTTTCACATGACTCAGCCTTAGAAAGCATCTGCTGAACACCCGGGGACATATCCAAAGGAACTGGGCTACTAACAGAAGGGACACGGCGATCCGCTTTGCTTTTTGTTTTCATAACTATAAATGTTACTTACTTACGGCTTGAAAGTTAGGCAGCTATAAATACCACTTACTGATGGTCTTAAAGCTAGGCAGTTATGTGAATTGGAATACTTGTAAAGTGATAGTAGGCCTTGGTAAGTTGCATATGCATTATAAACATGAAATTATATAAATCATAGGCAAAAAAACGACAACAGCACATATTATTCATGAAGCTATGCATATGACCATGCAAAAAAAAAAAAAAAAAAAAAAAAAAAAACATTGCTGCAACAGGGAACTTACAAAGCAGCAAATGGTCAAGAATAAAATCAAGGATCACCTTTTTCCAGTGAAGTTGGGCCTTTGCTTTGGTGCAGCTTGTTTTTTTTTCCTGCCTTTGATCTGCTCGTCCTTTGCTTCTCTTTTGGTTATGGCTTCTGATAACTTTTCTAGGTTTTTGTTTTTCTTTTTAATTAGTGGCATGTACTCTTGATATGTATTATATTATTTGTATAGCATGAAGAAGGTTCTAATATCGGGAAAATCAAAGTGAATAGGAGCGCAAGTGCACCTTGATAAATCTTGACCACACAAAAATCTACAGCCCAATCCGATGGTCGACAGGTGTGAGTCAAGATCTGCAAAAGTAAGAAAATACGGGTGCATGCATATGTAGCAAATACATGAAAACATACACAACGACAAAGCAAATATATGAAAACGCAGACAACGACAAAACCACACACAACAATGGGCCAAAGAAACAGTCGAGAATCGAAGCCCAAAGAAACGGCCCAAAAACAGAGCGGTAAAAACGCGTCGACGGCTGCTCATTGAACGACGTCGTATCTGATCACCTTTAATATATATAGTAATTACACCACTATCTTAAAATCAAAAAAATAAAAGCATCTTCACTCTCTAGAAATATGCTCTCTTACCATGAGCCGAGCTGTCACAACTCGTAATTTCCGGTCATTTTCCAAACCTCGACAATCTTACTATTCATCAATTACTATTCATCGATCACTATTCATCGTTTTACTATTCATCATTTTCGAGGTCAATTTGATATTCTGAGAAGCGTTCAGACATTTTACTATTCACTTAGCACTATTCATTTCCGGAAGAAATACACTATTCACGTGCATTACTCATGTCATCGTAAACTTAGTTTACGGGTATTCAAAATTCGCGTAACCGTATTGGTTCAGGAGCGAATTCATGCATTATCATTGGGACATTTCATACGGACTAGAAATAGTCTACATATCGTTATTATGGCACTTGCATACTATTCCACTCGTAGGATTTCCAAAAATTATATTTTCGATATAATTAACGATTTATGTACGTTTATTTTAAATAAACACTAATACGCGGCCTATAAATGTGATTAACACGTCCGACACTCCCGACTATGATCCCAATATATTTTGATATTCATTTTTATAATATAAAAATTATAATTTTAATTTACCCGGTATTTTGGAAATTTAATTAATTAGTATCGTACGTCTAACTTAATAACGACGGTTTTCGTGCAAACTAAATAATAATCACCCAAACTCTCCGTACTTGTACCCGACATATTTTTACAATTTTTATAGCTTTATTATGTCCCGAATAACTTCGATAAAATTTATTTTTAGTTAACCCGGTACCCGACTAAACCTAAAACCAAAAATACTACAACTAAACCACTAACTTTCTAAATAAATCCCAAAACATTTCCCCCCCCCCCCCTTTCCTCCTTTATGGACCGGCCAACCCCCCCCCCCCCCCCCCTTGTTCCTAATAATATCTAACCTCACCAACACTCTTAATTACCACCAAACTTTTGTCCCCTAAGTATATAATAAACTCTTTTCACCCATTATTATCACAACTCATTTTTCTAGTGTAAGAAAACTTTCTTTTTCTCTCTTGTTCTCTTGTATAACCGGCCAAGGCAAGGAAGGAAGCAAAAACCATAAAATTTTACAAGATCTTGTTATAAACTTGTTCATTTAGTAGTCCTTGTTAGAGTTTTGAAATAAAAACTCAAGGATTAGTAAGCTTTTTATCATCCAAACTCCCTAAACCTTCAAGTAAGTTAACAAATTCATTTTTATGATTTTTACAAGTTATTACCATGTTCATATATTTTTCTTGCAAGAAATCATGCATATATTAACTTATACCACTTCATTTTTGTATATACTTAAGTTTAAGCCCTAGAAATGAAAACATATGAAACCCTTGTTAGACCTAGTGGATTTATGATGTTCAAGGACCCATGACACCCTAAGAAGGTGTATGGTATGATTAGACTAGATTTGTGGTGATAAAAAGTGGTTTGATTGAAGTTAGAACTAGTTTAGAGCCTTGGAAATGATTTTTGAACAAGTAGAAATACCTACTGTCCCATTTTGGTAAACCCAGAAAACTCCGAATTTACACAGTGCACTTTGACAATATTTTTAGAAAATACTTTCAAAAACGAAACTTTAGGCGAAAGAACGGATTAAAACAAGCTTATAACGAAGGAGTTATGATTTTTGTAAGTTTGACGACGGAAAATACTTTTCTGAAAACTGCATGCTGTTTGGCAGTTTTCGACGGACAATTAGAGACACTTGACGTAACCTTGTGGAACCAAGTTATCAAAAATAAATTAATACATACTAAAACGAATCCGTGGACATAAAGAACGAGTAAAATGAGCTTAAAACGACCAAGTTATACGCGTTATAAAATCGTCAAAACTATATATATATATATATATATATATATTGGTCACAAATAAAAATAATAACTACGTACTAAAAGTGGTATATTTTTAGAAATATTACTAAGGACTACATTTTTAACAAATTAATACGTATGACCCAAAATAATATTTATACGACTTAACGACGCTATTTTAAGGTTTTCAATAGGAGTAATACAACGATAACATTTTTGGTACGATATATATTACGACAAGTTTTATAACTCCAATTGGACTTATTTTTCCTAAGTATGGAAACTATTTTACTATAACAATAACGAGTATTTCCAAGTCACGAGTGGTATGAGTATCATGTGCATGTGCATTCATTACCATACGGCATGATCTAAGTTAGATCACTATTATTCATTTAGGTTGCGGCTAGCGTTCACGCCTCATTGTCTCGACTACCTTACCATCATTGTACCATCTTTGTACCATCATTACGAGGTGAGTTCTCATAGCCCCGTTTTAATTACTTATTTGATTTTAATCCCACGGGGGAGAATACATTGCACAATTATTTTTTGTACATGCCCAAGTATTAATTTCCATACATTGCTTAAGTTGGTAGTACTATCACTTCAAGTCCCCTTTATTATCATGGACCGTTAATTTCTAGTACTAAGCGAGAGTGAGTGGATAGATCTATTGAGGGTGACTCCTCCATTTGCGTTGGGTTGCTCCAACGGGACGAATGCATTTCATTTCTAATATATCTGAGTGCCTGATAAACACTCCTTTGGGGCCAATTTTAGTACGTCTAGCTTCGAGGTCATGAGCTTAAGAGACAATGTAGCTTTTTGACATTTTGTCACTTTACTTTATACTTGTGGCTTATGTACATACGATTTAACTTATAACCCTATGATTATTCACCAACATTCGTTTTGACCGTTTTTCGCAATGTATTTCTCAGGTAACTAAGGCATATTCTCATGGCATGCATGGAGTCGCTGAGACGACGCGTCTCACTTTATATTTCAGCACTTATGATACGTTTGATCTTGTTGAATTTGTTTTATCTAAAATAGCAACACCTTTTGGGACCTATGTTTTGTAAACTCTGAATGTTTTTAATGATCAAACGACGTATTTTTCCAAACGACACTTTAGGTCGTTCAATGTAACTGTAACTGTGATGCTATGACAGTCACCCCCAGGTATTCCATTCCGCTGCCATTCCGGTATTTTGGGGGTGTGACAGATTGGCATCAGAGCTAAGGTTATAGCGAACTAGGATGTATCATGGACCCTAGACTATAACCACATCATCATAGCATCTCATCATTTCATCATAGGTGCATATTCATTATACATATTGTTCCGTGCACACACTGTTCAAGTTATTTATACCCATACTCATATATATATATATATATATATATATATATATATATATATATATATATATATATATATATATATATATATATATATATATATATATATATGATTGTATTGACCTGGTTCACAAGTGACATGTCTTCAGATACTCACCCTATTATCCTTTTATCGGATTCTGACGTTTAAAGATACCCTGTTATCTTCCACTACCATTATACCACCAGTTGCACGTATACCGCCATTAGCACCATTGACTTGTTATAGGAATAAGGTTTTCCTATCATTCAACCTATACATAAGAATGCCGTTTGGTAGAGTATTCAGACTTAATTTTAATGGACTTATTAGGATGCTTATTGCAAGGGAGATAGTATGTTTTCTTTCCATCACTAGTAGGACGCTTACTACTCAGGAACTACCACCACCGTTAGTTACTTATTTCACTATTGGTCGTCCCATAGTGCGTACTTCAGCTTTACCTCTTAGATGTCGCGAGATAGCGCGAAAGAGGGTAGTATCCCATTTCCACTTGCCATGAATTAGATAACACCTTGTGGATAATACCAAGATTACGGACTCGACAGGAACATCTGCAGGTCCCTCAAGATTGGTTTAGAACCTATGTTATCTAGAGCTTGATCGATGCACAACTACAGACACCACTTCAGGACTATCTCGACCTTATGCTGCCACAACATTGGTTTAACTTAGAAAGACTACAGGAAATCTCTAGACTAGATTTATATCTTTACTAGCTTTTACTGTTACCCTAGCCACAAAGAGTGTGGGACATAGTCTAAAGAACTTGTTGTCTTTTGATTGTTGTACAAACAAATATATCAAGTGTGACTCTACTATAAGGGAATGGTTGTGCTATCTATGATATTTTCCATATAGACCGAAACCTTCATGTATTATATTCATGTGTTATGAATAGGATGATCTTTATTACCTATAGATTCTCATAGACTCGTGTGATTTGGTAAAAATAGATTTAAGCAAACCACACCAAGCATGACGCAAGCTGCTGTTGGACAAGTCATTGCCAAGAACATGGCCACTGCCCTCACCAAGGAACTTACTCACGTGGAATTTATGGGTTGTAATCCATCCTTCTTTAGCGGAAATGTAGACACAAAGGAATTTCTCAAATGGTTCGAAGAATTAGAAACAATATTTCAATGTGGCGACTGCCGTAATGAAGACAAAGTTAAGTTCGCCACTTGCACTTTTCAGGAGCATGCCCAGAAATGGTGGACTAAGCATGTTCAGGTAGTAGGAGTTGATGTTGCTTACTCACACTCTTGGGAGAACCTAAAAAGGATGATGAGTTTGAAGTTCTGTGTGAAAAGCGAATTACAAGCAATTGAACAAGAAACACTAAACCTTACCATGGTAGGAGATGATGTTGTTAAGTATACTGCTTCTTTTTATGATTTCGCTCGACTAGGCTCTGCAATGGATGAACCAGAAAGCAAGAAACTTGAAAGGTACATCGGAGGACTTTCTCCTGAAATTCGTATGTTGGTCAACTCATTGGAACCCGATACCATGCCTAAGGCTATCAGAATGGCAATCGAAGCAAAAGAACACATAGCTCACACCAAGATCTTAGGAAGAAAAAGTGACAATAAAAGGAAGTGGAACAACAACCGAGGTGAGAATGCCACACAAGGACCACGCAAGAGACAAGGAGTTGCTAAACCTAATGCTGCAGGTCTAAAGGAAAAGAATGATTACCTTGGTATTTTACCTAAGTGTGAAGAGTGCCAACACCATCATAACCCAGGTCGTTGCCCGGAACCATGTGGCAACTGCAAGAAGCTTGGTCACCACACCAAAGATTGTAGACTTCCAATTGTGGGTGATAATCAAAGACCATCAATAACATGTTTTGAATGTGGAGTAGTGGGACACTTCAAGAGTGAATGCCCGGTGTTGAGAGACCGGAACTGGAGGAAGCAGTTCATGTTCTAAAACCATAGTTCGAGCCCTCTAGGGTTGTACTTTCTTTTGGTACTTTCCATAAGTACGTTGGTGTAACCTAGTTATATTAAGCACTTTCCTATCTAATGTAATGACTATCTTTAGTTATCTCTGTGATAATCGTAACCTTCGTTTATTCCATTTCCTATTGCAATTGTGCAATTTTCAATCGTTACGTAGCATTATACCATTGTCTTAGTAAGGGAATTAGGCCAATTTCGTATTTGACAGGTTTGTAGATTATTACCATTCCATAGGATTTACCCATGTATCTAATAAACCATTCAACGAGTTTTATTTCAAACTATTTTACTACCTTATGGGGAAATTGTTTTACCGAATTTCTAAAACAAACCGTTTTGTTACCATACTATAAACTGATTTTTTCAATATTACGCCAAATATTTACTATTATTACGTGAAACAATTTTTATATTACTTTGAAAGGAAATAATTAGAATACCATTTTTAATAACAAAACGTTGAACACCATCTAAAACTTTTGAGAAAAGTAATACTATTTTGAATAAATCAAGCATCGCATCATTGGTCCTCAAGTATACATAGCCTGATCACCTATGTATAATTCAGGAAGGATAATGCTATGAAGAAAATAATTATATTTTTGGGATTGTTAATAACAATCTTCATTCGAAAGCGTTGTAAACAAATAAACTCTTTTATAAATGTCTTTTCTGACAAACTCTCCCTGGATACTTACCCCACTTGTCCCCTACTTAGCCATTAAGTTGGACTTTCCATTTACTTCCTTAGGAGAGACTTTCCATATCAACTACAAGAAGGATCCCTCAATACAAGAAAAACAATGAAAGGATTACGGAACTATAATACCTAGACTAAGAAAATTTATAATTCAACAACAATCCTAAGATACCACGAGACCATCCGACTCACCATCTCTGACCTAGTTGTCCAATTTTATTATTCAAAGGTACTAGCTAGACTGAGCTACAGGATCGAACACATTGTGAAGGTACGCTAAGCAACACCATAGGAATAAACCAAGCCTCCTAACCGATACTATAGAGTGTTTTGATTAAACATGGCCTTATCTAAACGCAAACTTCCCTGCAGTGAGTTTACACCAAGAATGATTGATTTGAATTATGGATATCGATATAGATTCCCCTAAAGCATTATGTTCTCTAGAACTTCTGGATAACCTCACCTATACATCGAGAAAGGCATCAGGCCCAAGCATATCTCCCCAACTACATGTGAAGACAATACGGAAATTCATCGACATAGTATCAATTGAAACCCTCATATTGCCAACATGATGACAATTTCAACGATAAACCATCTCAAGACTTAAGTTGGTTGAATACCTAGGCTTGTAGTTCTGCCCGATAACCACCAATAGACACCATCCAATATCAGGAACCGAATGTTAGACACCTATGCATTTATGCGAACATTTCCTATCCTGCTATTTTATCCTTGTTAGTATTTTTACTTTTAAATGACGTTGAATTCAAAATTGTGTCCATACAAATCACATATCTCGTAGAAAATAATTTTGAATTGCCTATTTTGGAATAAATACGATCCTTTTTAGCCAATATTTACTTGAACCATTATACAATGAGAAATGTTTAAACATCAAACTTTGGTAAACAGTTCTATTCACAACATGTTTGAAAACCGCGTCCCATTTCCTAACTATTGAATTTTTGATCATCAAGCAAGATATTATTTAGTAAACTATTTGCTCCATTTTTCTAAATTCGTTTATTCAGAAAAAGATTTCGACCAAAAACTCAAAAATCGCGAAATAAATTTTGAAAACCAATCACCATAATACATCGCTTATGCATTTAGGACTTTGTGATTTGACAATAAGGAATATTGGAAAATGTGATGAAGGAAATTAGGAGGAACACCATAGAACGATTACGAACTCTAGTAGGAGAGACCAAGCCCGATAGGCAAAGAATGACACATGTCTTAGCAATCCATTAGACCAAGACACTAAGGATCAAAGATTGTTACCAATATTATATCTTCTTCGTATAACGCTGAGTTCGAAAGACGTAACGTTAAGGAATTAGTCACAAGATTTATTGTACCTATTTCAATTGTTCCTGATAAAGGTGATCGAATCACCTCAGACTTCTAGCTATCATTTTAAGATTTCCTTCAGAACCCTATTTAGACGTAAACACCGCCTATTATCCTCAGACCGATGGTCAGAACAAGAGAACGATTCAAACATAGGAAAGTTATACTCAGAGTATGAGTGATTGACACTAGAAATGGTTGGACTAACCATTTATCACAAATCAGATTCTTTTACAACCATAGTTATCGCGTGATCGTATAGACTACACCATTTGAGGCACTTTATGGTCGGAGTACCAATTACCCATTTACAGACCGAAATCGGAAAGTAAAATTCACTGGTCTAGAACTAAACTATGGAACAATGAAGGAAATTTCACAAGTCAAGAACTAGTTACAAGCAACGAGGAACTGGTAGAAGTTAGGTTGGTGCATGACGCACATCATGCGGATTGGGTATCCTTGCACAGCAAACCAACTAGATTCACGTGAGAAAACGAACTAAGTTGAAAGCTTTGCCTTGGAGAGGCATGATACAACTTTGGTAACACGAGAGGTTGAACCTTTAGTATATTGGACCATTTAAGATTCATTTTAGAATCGACCAGCCGACATACAAGATTTGAGTTCTGGCAGAGTTCAGCAACACATATTATCCATATTACATTGTAAACCTGAAGAAGCACTGATCATCAATTGACGAACCAAACTCGGAAGAAACCAAACTCACTATTCCTATAGGCATTCATGAAATAACCAGAAATTTCCTACAAGTCAAGAATCAATTACAAATTCTATAAGTTGTAAACCATAAAAAAAAACTTCAAGTTGGTAGCCAGATCATGTTGAAAGTTCTGCCTAGGAAAGGCATGATATTATTCGGAAAAATTGGGAAAGTTAGCACTGATATACACTGGACCATGTAATAGTTCAGACAGAGTAGGCCTAGTGGCCGTCAGACGTGAGCCTTGTTAAAGAACAACCGGATTACTCAGCTATGTTTCACCTATGCAAATACCAGGAAATGACTTTCAGATTAGTCACTTATGATCCCATTTGGAAAGGAAATCCAACCCAAGGACAAACGTAAACTTGGTTTAAGAACCAATAGAAATCATGGACTGTTAGGTCGAACGGTTGAAACAGAGTCGAATTCCTATCGTGAAATATTATCATCTTTTCACCAGTACCACTTCATAGACCAACCAAAACTGAACTTCGGGACGAAGTTCCTGTTAGAGGGGAAGACTGTCACAACTCGTAATTTCCGGTCATTTTCCAAACCTCGACAATCTTACTATTCACCAATTACTATTCATCGATCACTATTCATCGTTTTACTATTCATCATTTTCGAGGTCAATTTGATATTCTGAGAAGCGTTCAGACATTTTACTATTCACTTAGCACTATTCATTTCCAGAAGAAATACACTATTCACGTGCATTACTCATGTCATCGTAAACTTAGTTTACGGGTATTCAAAATTCGCGTAACCGTATTGGTTCAGGAGCGAATTCATGCATTATCATTGGGACATTTCATACGGACTAGAAATAGTCTACATATCGTTATTATGGCACTTGCATACTATTCCACTCGTAGGATTTCTAAAAATTATATTTTCGATATAATTAACGATTTATGTACGTTTATTTTAAATAAACACTAATACGCGGCCTATAAATGTGATTAACACGTCCGACACTCCCGACTATGATCCCAATATATTTTGATATTCATTTTTATAATATAAAAATTATAATAGTAATTTACCCGGTATTTTGGAAATTTAATTAATTAGTATCGTACGTCTAACTTAATAACGACGGTTTTCGTGAAAACTAAATAATAATCACCCAAACTCTCCGTACTTGTACCCGACATATTTTTACAATTTTTATAGCTTTATTATGTCCCGAATAACTTCGATAAAATTTATTTTTAGTTAACCCGGTACCAGACTAAACCTAAAACCAAAAATACTACAACTAAACCACTAACTTTCTAAATAAATCCCAAAACATTCCCCCCCCCCTTTCCTCCTTTATGGACCGGCCAACCCCCCCCCCCCCCCTTGGTCCTAATAATATCTAACCTCACCAACACTCTTAATTACCACCAAACTTTTGTCCCCTAAGTATATAATAAACTCTTTTCACCCATTATTATCACAACTCATTTTTCTAGTGTAAGAAAACTTTCTTTTTCTCTCTTGTTCTCTTGTATAACCGGCCAAGGCAAGGAAGGAAGCAAAAACCATAAAATTTTACAAGATCTTGTTATAAACTTGTTCATTTAGTAGTCCTTGTTAGAGTTTTGAAATAAAAACTCAAGGATTAGTAAGCTTTTTATCATCCAAACTCCCTAAACCTTCAAGTAAGTTAACAAATTCATTTTTATGATTTTTACAAGTTATTACCATGTTCATATATTTTTCTTGCAAGAAATCATGCATATATTAACTTATACCACTTCATTTTTGTATATACTTAAGTTTAAGCCCTAGAAATGAAAACATATGAAACCCTTGTTAGACCTAGTGGATTTATGATGTTCAAGGACCCATGACACCCTAAGAAGGTGTATGGTATGATTAGACTAGATTTTTGGTGATAAAAAGTGGTTTGATTGAAGTTAGAACTAGTTTAGAGCCTTGGAAATGATTTTTGAACAAGTAGAAATACCTACTGTCCCATTTTGGTAAACCCAGAAAACTCCGAATTTACACAGTGCACTTTGACAATATTTTTAGAAAATACTTTCAAAAATGAAACTTTAGGCGAAAGAACGGATTAAAACAAGCTTATAACGAAGGAGTTATGATTTTTGTAAGTTTGACGACGGAAAATACTTTTCTGAAAACTGCATGCTGTTTGGCAGTTTTCGACGGACAATTAGAGACACTTGACGTAACCTTGTGGAACCAAGTTATCAAAAATAAATTAATACATACTAAAACGAATCCGTGGACATAAAGAACGAGTAAAATGAGCTTAAAACGACCAAGTTATACGCGTTATAAAATCGTCAAAACTATATATATATATTGGTCACAAATAAAAATAATAACTACGTACTAAAAGTGGTATATTTTTAGAAATATTACTAAAGACTACATTTTTAACAAATTAATACGTATGACCCAAAATAATATTTATACGACTTAACGACGCTATTTTAAGGTTTTCAATACGAGTAATACAACGATAACATTTTTGGTACGATATATATTACGACAAGTTTTATAACTCCAATTGGACTTATTTTTCCTAAGTATGGAAACTATTTTACTATAACAATAACGAGTATTTCCAAGTCACGAGTGGTATGAGTATCATGTGCATGTGCATTCATTACCATACGGCATGATCTAAGTTAGATCACTATTATTCATTTAGGTTGCGGCTAGCGTTCGCGCCTCATTGTCTCGACTACCTTACCATCATTGTACCATCTTTGTACCATCATTACGAGGTGAGTTCTCATAGCCCCGTTTTAATTACTTATTTGATTTTAATCCCACGGGGGAGAATACATTGCACAATTATTTTTTGTACATGCCCAAGTATTAATTTCCATACATTGCTTAAGTTGGTAGTACTATCACTTCAAGTCCCCTTTATTATCATGGACCGTTAATTTCTAGTACTAAGCGAGAGTGAGTGGATAGATCTATTGAGGGTGACTCCTCCATTCGCGTTGGGTTGCTCCAACGGGACAAATGCATTTCATTTCTAATATATCTGAGTGCCTGATAAACACTCCTTTGGGGCCAATTTTAGTACGTCTAGCTTCGGGGTCATGAGCTTAAGAGACAATGTAGCTTTTTGACATTTTGTCACTTTACTTTATACTTGTGGCTTATGTACATACGATTTAACTTATAACCCTATGATTATTCACCAACATTCGTGTTGACCGTTTTTCGCAATGTATTTCTCAGGTAACTAAGGCATATTCTCATGGCATGCATGGAGTCGCTGAGACGATGCGTCTCACTTTATATTTCAGCACTTATGATACGTTTGATCTTGTTGAATTTGTTTTATCTAAAATAGCAACACCTTTTGGGACCTATGTTTTGTAAACTCTGAATGTTTTTAATGATCAAACGACGTATTTTTCCAAACGACACTTTAGGTCGTTCAATGTAACTGTAACTGTGAGGCTATGACAGTCACCCCCAGGTATTCCATTCCGCTGCCATTCAGGTATTTTAGGGGTGTGACACGAGCACCGCCAAAAGCCAACCATTGTCAGCTAACCACAACACACAAAAAGACTCCAATAAAAAACACTAAAAAAACAGTATTGTTATTCAGTCTTCCTTGGTCACACCTAGACACAACCAAATACCCTCACAGTTCACTCCCTGACTCTCATTTATACTAAAGATCTCATATATGTTCAAACTTTGTTATTAATCTATTAAAGATTTTTTATTTTGAACAAACACCCATCATAGATCTCTAAAGGATGAAACGAAATAACAAAAAAACCAACTACCCAAGACCTCTCTATGATATCTTGAAGCCGTATCTCTGGTTCTGTTTTCACGATTCGAACAAGAAAAAGAATAGAGTGGTGTGTGTAGCTTCCGTTTTCCGCAGGAAAAAGGAGGATATATAGTTGTTGTTGCGTATCCCGAGTGGAATAAAGGAGTGTGATTCGTTTTTTGTTAGCAACTGGAGGGATAAAGGTTGGATGAGTTTTGGTGTCTGCAGTGTTTGAAAGTGAGATTTTGAGACAGTGGCTCTTGTGGTCGCTAGGTGTAGAGAAATATCAAGATAGTTTTGAAATTTAGATAATTGTGTATTATTAAACGAATGTTGTATTTGGTCGTGTGTTTATTTACTTGGGATAATGGCCCTTAACAATTTTAATCCTAGCCCAATTAAAATCTTGCTCAATCTCCCATTTTGACTTGAAGTATATTCGTAAATTCTAAGTTGTAACGAGCTGAGTATTTGTTGGAATTATTACATCATGACATTCATATATAATAGACCAAGAACATCAAAGTGAGCATAAGCGGAAGCAATTATAATAGATCGAATAACATGTAATTAATTAATCAAATATAAATAGTAAACATACCTTTATGATTCTAGCCCGAACAAGAATCAATGCAATCTTCCGGAACCAATTTAACCCTAATTAGGGTTTATAAGGATTATAAGAATTACCCCTTACCTTTTTGTAATTCAATCCAAGAATCAAACAATAGTGTGTTTGATTCACGTTCTTGTACACACGTACTAATTCAAGAAAAGTATTTGCAAGTAATAAAACACAAAACCTTTTTTATCTTATGAAAATTGAAACCCTTAGGGTTTGTTTAATAAGAATCGATCAAGGAGAAGAAAAGAGAAGAAAACACCAAGATGTGTGTGTACAAGTTATGAGAAAACAATACATCTTGGGTTTGCTTATATACTAATCAATACTTGGAGCACAAGGCACATAAGGAGGTGGAAAAACCCTTCCAACGATTTTCCATAGAATCCCCTAGGGAATTCTAGAACCTTCTCTTGTTTCCATGTTTTGTCTAGTATTACTTTCCTAATCTTTGTTTAATAATTAATTAGTCATTAATCAATAATACTAATTATTATTTATTTGTTTTGTGTTTAATAATTAATTATAACATATTATAAATAATTATTACATTTTCTCTTCATACGTATTGTGTGCAATCCCGTGATCTCGAGTTCGATCCTAACATACGTCTACTAAAATAATGTCCATATTCTAACAGCTCCCACTTGGACATATTTTAATAGTGTAATCACATCGGTTAGCGTCTTGCAACACGCCGATGCCTCTAGTACAATCTCGAGTAAGGCTCCTGGAAAACCTTTTAATGATTTCTCATTATTATTATCCTTTTGTTTCTAATACCACGTTAATAAGGATATGGATCAAAGTCATTCCTTAATTAACCATTCTGTTTCTCGTTGTTTATGATTGATCAAGATTACCAAATCTTCTGAACATATTCAGGAGAGATCTTGGGTACGGCCGTACATTCATCTTACCAACCCTACGAAGGGCCCAGCAGTATTAAACTCCAAAAAATAAATTTGAAGGAACAAATTCTATCTTGACTACAAGCAAAACCCACAAACTTTGTAACACTTTCGAAAACAACCCTTATGACTACCAGTTACGTATAGCGTTAAGTTGTTCCACAAAAATGTACTACATTCATGACACTTATCTTGCATCTCAAGTCTGAGGATAACTTCTCATGATTTACTTAATAACAAAATCCATAAAGTAACATCATGTAGTTGGGATAAGTCCTATATTCAGTATCATCGAATATCATCTGAAATGGCATGACTACGCATCAATATACTTTAAGTATATTATACCAACTTCATACTTGTCTTAATTTAATAATATTCCCATATCATTAACTGACAACGGACAATTTAGAATTTATTCATGGATTAAACATACAAATATAGGATACAATATATTATAAATTCAACATACCATGTATTTAAATTTATTATAATAATTGTTTAACATCCTTTATCCAAATACTAACTAGATCAATGTATGAAAATCTTGTTGATGAATTATGTCTCAAGCAATGACATTCATACTTGTTGACAAGACATAAATCATCCAACTTTGATCTATCGGAATTTTAAGAATACTTATTTCAAGAATTCAACTATTGAAATTCTTATATGTTCATAGTCAACTATTTTGATAATGCCATATTTCATAAAAATGTGAGACATCCTTAACCACCAATTTATGATAATTAAACTTCCAAACATTTTAAAGTTTAAAGTATTCTTATTCTTTTAATGTATAATGCAACTATGCTTTTATTAAGCATAACTAGTAATAGCCAATGATGAAATCATTACCATAACTAGTATTGAGTGTCATCTCAATTTCATTAGCATCATTGTATGCAACAACAATATGCTATTAAAACTTTCCGTAAACATTAATATCTATTGTGTAATGTTTGATGCCCTTGAACTTTTCAAGTTTGTTGACTAAGACAATTTTCACAACAATTGAAAAATTGTTCATCTATAGAATTTGGAAGCTGTTCCAGATTTTAGGATGTAATTCTATAATCAAACATATTCATTTAGAATATTACACAAGTTATCTAATAACTTTTTAATTAGATATTAATATAACCAAATCATCTTGTAATCAAGCATGATACAACAAAACATGATATTCATGAAAAATCTTTAAGTCTTAGATTCTATTCATGTCATACATATCTATTTAGATTTTCTAAATAATATATCATGTTATATTAGATTCATTTACCGCACATGTTTCTTAAATAATAAACATTCATTCCAAGGTTGTATGTCTTATTTCCTAAATCTTACAAGTAAAGTTTCATTCCATTCTAAGACTTAACATTTACTTATATGGAATATTACTTTTTATATGTTCTACAACATATATAATTTAAGAAATTAAACATAATACTCCCACTAGCTTTTAGGAATACTTAGAAATTATCTTATTTCAATTATAAATCAAAACATGATTTTAATAATTAAACATAAGAGTAATCTTCTAGATGCATGCATTTATCCATCCATGGATTATTGCACCATGTACACTTCTAAAGATTTATTTGAATTCATAAACTCCTTTTGATTACTTATCGTCCTCGCTCAAGTAATCACTCATGAAAGAGTTTTGATATTCTATTGTCAATTTCATATATATGAAACTAAAATTGACAATTATAATCTTTATATATTTAATGTGTTTATAATAGAATATTCAATCACAGTTAATTGCTTAAATGTGATTAATAATCTTGTCATATAACATACATTAAATACGTGTACAACATTGTCCATATGATTTCTATACAAAGATTTAAACCAAAAAAGGTTACCAAATCTTTGAAGAAACTCATCTTCATTTTCTAGTCTTACTATTAAGATAAATCAAATTTCAAAAATTGATTATCTTTATGGACAGCATCTTAATCATTCATATCATGTATACTTTACCCAATTTCATATTTGGTAATGTATCATAATGATTATCAGGTTTACAATAATCCTGTAAATCATAGCCCTCAGCATATTAATCAAATATCTGAAATATTGCTACTATGAATGATAATTCCATTATCTTGATATTTAACATTTAAATGTCAAACCATTATCATCTTCAGTTTTAACATTCAAATGTCAAACTTCATCATGATCTTTACTAGTGTATTTTATAAGATTATGTATCTTGTAATTTTATCTTTTAAAGATCAAAACTCCCACTTGCTTTTAGTAATTTAAAGACTATCTTTAAATACTTAGCAAATAAAGCAACAATACAATGTTCTCTTTTGGGATATTACAAATACATATTGACAGTTCATGACTTGTATTTGTTAATAACCTCTTCATAAGCAGTTAAACAAATTTGGAACTTCAATTTAAGACATAATGTGATTCATCACATTCCATCACATTCATCACATTCCATCATATGATAATGTCTTATTAATCTTCTATGTTGGAGTTTTATTAAATATGTCCAAGTCATACTCAACATTCTAACCTTGATAACTTTTAGAAGAAAAGAAGTCATAGTTATCTTTAATCAAACAATATAACAAGAGTTTGATTTTCCTAACTGAACATACCATAAACATTCGGTATTTCATTAGTATTAATATTGTAAGACAATCTCACAATATTAAAGATAACCATATTCCTTTTGACTTGTCTATTTACCAACTAATTCATTTTAATGGTATAATAATTTTCAAGTCTATTACATGCCTTATAACACAAGTACTTTTACAAAGTTACTTCATGTCCATGTTTTTACAAGAAAACATAAACTGTTATAATCCCACTATACGTTATAAGTTATTTAACAATTTAATAACTTCATGTATATGTCTTAATTAAAAGACATAACAATATAACGTCTTACTTTATTATAAGTCTTGTAACAATTAAAAGACTTTATGTTTATATCTTTACATTGAAACATGAACATGTTTAACTAAAGTAATTTTGAACACCATCTTTTGGTTTCAATAGTAATTTCAAGTTAATATATATTACTTCACAATAATGTAAATAACATTATTTCTTCATTTATTTATGTCATTCCAAGAACACATAAATATTCATATTGAAGTAGTATTAGATTACTTTATTAATTTATGTCATTCCATGAATTCATAAATATATAAATTAAAGTAGTCTTGATATCATATTGACACATGTTCTAATAGGTATCTAATTTAGAAACTGCAAATTCGCATAGTTCAATTACATCAGTTGATCTGCTAGTAATGAAAATATGAAATTCACCTTGTTGTTGCAATCTAGTTAAGTCTCACATAACATAAATTGTAACACCAAGTGTTTCTTGAATTAGCTTAGTATAATTCATATTAGAACATTATTCTCTTACCTTGTAGTCAAGAGAATCCATTAAATCATATCTTTATGAGTTGTTTCTTGCACACATTAAAGATAACATTTCTCCCACTTGTGCATGGAACAACCTCATATTAGTTGATAAACAACACGTCATGCATTTGTTTATGTGATCAATATGATTGTGTCATAGATTTTAGCATAACAAGTAGATATAGAACAACAATGTCTAGTAAGGAAATGTACAAGACCATCCTTAAAAGTATGAGTGTCTATACTTGGAAAGTAATTTTCTTTAGCTACCAAGATATCAAAGCTTGTAACTCCCACTGAATTAAGGATCATTACAATAATTCCTTATTTAGTGATAAGTACACAATACTCCCACTGAATTTGACAACATTGTAAATGTTTCCTATCCAATGAAAGCTAATAGTGTGCTTTTAACTTTCCTACACCTTTGAATGTTCATACGTAACAATTACTTATGTACTAAAAGTGTATTCTACTACGTAAATGATGGACTATCCACCAAATGCTATTAACTTGAAAAATTGGGCATGCAATTTCTTCCTTAATAGGTCTACCATCCTACAATGTATGTAGCACCTTTAAAATAGTAAAAACAACTAGTTTGTTTTTAAACATTTTGCAGTAATAAGTCTAGCTTCTAATTATAATAACTCATAAAATGTCATACATAATTTTCTGTTAACCAAATATCATATTTGTTACTAAGAATTTAATCACCTAATGAGGATGATAAAATCCTTATGAAAAATATTCGCAATTTTCTTAACTATTAAAAAATTTTCTATGAGTTATATTAGAATTTAGACATATCTAATATTCCTATTATCCTTTCTTATTCATGAAAAGGAAGAGGATTGTGTCTCACTCTTCCTTCATAGAAAGGAGACTTCTTTTGTCTTTTAAGTAAATTATTCTTAATCAAACATTTGTTTGAAAACAGAACTAGATCAATTTACCAAAGCCCAAATACGTTTACGGTTTGAATGTTGCATTAATACATTAAAACGAATTACAAAATTCAATTTTAGTATTTTCGATAATTAGATCTTTAAGAAAATAATATACCTATTGGTAATTATTTATATAAACCATAGTATTTTCTTAAATCTAGGATCCTAAATTGACATAGTACCATTACATCAGTTGATCTGCTTGTAATGATAGTATTCAACAAGGTAATTGTCGAACAATAATTGCCAATATCATATTGCAATTCCTAGATTTATGGGATTTACAATCACAAAACTTTTGTAATGTAAGCATGTTTGATCCCCATCTTAATGCCTTGAGTCAAGTCTCACTTCCTACTCAATTTAAGTCGTCTAACTTAAAAACTGCAAACTCACAAATCCATCACATCAGTTGATCTGCTAGCAATGAATTTATGAAATTTACCTCTCCATTGCAATCTCGCCAAGTCTCACATGACGTAAATTACAACTTCAAGTGTTCTTAATTAGATGGCATTCGACTTAATTTTATAAGGGTATTAATATTTTGATGTGATCAAAATAATGTATGAAGAAGCATGCATACAACTTCATAACATTGGTTTTACAAAACATTTTTATTACCAATTAGCTAAGACTAAAATAACAAAGTTTTGATTGAGGTATCGGGTTCACCAATTAAAGAATAACCATCAATTATCGTCCACTAAAAGTGGAATTGTGGATTATTCACCCTTAAGATGACAATGTACATGTAATGGTTGTTCGGTAAGTCTAATTTACACACAAACGAGCGTTAAGACAGAATGTTGTCTCTCTAAGGCCACAATTTAATGCGTTGCCATCCTTATACCCATCTTATAGTGTGTAAACTTCGGTCGAGCCTATTTAACCATTACGTACAAAAACATCAATCAACCAATCCTTAGAAATTTTAAACTCTTAAAAACCAAAACAATTTCGCCATTATTTAGTCCGTATTATTTTTCTATTCAAAAAATTACCCTTTTCGTTTATATAAACATGTCTAACACAATAAATAAACAAAACAAGTAATATACAATAAAAAAAATAAAACAACTAAATAAACACATATACATAATCATAACAATTAAATATGTATAAAATATGTAGCCACATGCAAATCTTATTCAATAGTCCTATTAATAATCAAATCTAGGTGTATAACGTATTTATTAAATTAAGGCTTTCTTCTTCTAGGAAAAAGAGCCACATTCATCAATAAATCGATTGCGTAAGCCAAAACTAAATAAATACCACATAACACATAATTGATTACTTAATATTGGAGTCTTCCCCAATTCAACATCTATTAATAAATTTACATGTTTTAATATAACTTAACCATTAATGTATATATATACAATCTAAACAATTTAAAGGTCACACAATATATAATCCATGCAAATATGCACTTTTTCATGGATTTAGCTTAACAATTAACATATTGCACCAAGATCGTTTACTAAAACGCATAACAATTACATGACATCCTAGGGTTTCTAATCATATTAAAAAATTAAAAACCACAACCCTAAAAACCCTTAGGTCTAAATCGACCCAAAAAATAAATTAGGGTTAGGAATCTAACATATAAACCCTAAAAACATGTAACTAAACGAATCAAGATCCAATTTTTATGCGTTTCGATAATTAATTACACATTATAACGGCTCTAGATGCCACTGTTGGAATTATTACATCATGACATTCATATATAATAGACCAAGAACATCAAAGTGAGCATAAGCGGAAGCAATTATAATAGATCGAATAACATGTAATTAATTAATCAAATATAAATAGTAAACATACCTTTATGATTCTAGCCCGAACAAGAATCAATGCAATCTTCCGGAACCAATTTAACCCTAATTAGGGTTTATAAGGATTATAAGAATTACCCCTTACCTTTTTGTAATTCAATCCAAGAATCAAACAATAGTGTGTTTGATTCACGTTCTTGTACACACGTACTAATTCAAGAAAAGTATTTGCAAGTAATAAAACACAAAACCTTTTTTATCTTATGAAAATTGAAACCCTTAGGGTTTGTTTAATAAGAATCGATCAAGGAGAAGAAAAGAGAAGAAAACACCAAGATGTGTGTGTACAAGTTATGAGAAAACAATACATCTTGGGTTTGCTTATATACTAATCAATACTTGGAGCACAAGGCACATAAGGAGGTGGAAAAACCCTTCCAACGATTTTCCATAGAATCCCCTAGGGAATTCTAGAACCTTCTCTTGTTTCCATGTTTTGTCTAGTATTACTTTCCTAATCTTTGTTTAATAATTAATTAGTCATTAATCAATAATACTAATTATTATTTATTTGTTTTGTGTTTAATAATTAATTATAACATATTATAAATAATTATTACATTTTCTCTTCATACGTATTGTGTGCAATCCCGTGATCTCGAGTTCGATCCTAACATACGTCTACTAAAATAATGTCCATATTCTAACGGTATTTGCAAGTCTAGGCAAAGGAATTTGTCTACAAGTAAATGTGGTACAATCTTTAATAAATATCATACCTTCACTTTTGCAAGCTAAACTATTTATATTTTGTATCCTTGAATTTCAACTTGTATGGAAACATACTTAATGAAATTTCATAATTAAGTTTAGACACACACAAATAGACATGGAAACCTCTTATTTTATGACATCAAAGAGAAAAAGAATTAGCACAAGTGATTCATCTATTGTTTTTTAATCGGATTTTGTTATGGGTCAAACAACTCAACTGTTGAATTTCATATAAGTAATAGCAACTAAACAAACTAAAATGGGTAAAATTAGTCATCATTAAGGTCAATTACATTTAAACGAATATAAAAGTAGTTTAGTCGCACTTGATTTTAATTCCATTATATCAATCGCATTTTGAGGAACTTCTTTTTATCATATCTAAACTATACAACAAAAGCTAGGCTTTGTTTGTATTAAAACAATATAATATCAAAAAATGTTATTTGCAGGAAAAAATTTAGTTACAGGGTATCCGTTGCCGCATCGCGCGGGTACCGTGTTAGTGGCATTATAAGATTAGTAATTAGGCTAGCACACTTCTCTACTGATTATCTCATCCATTTTAATTGCTATCATTTTAATTCATTTCTTTAGTTTAATTAATAATTTATTCAAAACCCCTTAAAAATCAGTCACATTAGAACTTTGATTAGATCAGCACTCATAGCTCTTGGGACGACCTCGACTATACCGACAACTTCACTCCACACAACCGGGTACACTACCCGTTAGTGCATAGGTAGACCTTAGGTAGACGAGAATTTATAAATATTAAAACCTGGTCAGAAATCCTGCATCAGCATTCAATAAAATACTTGAGTTGGCATTTTGTCAAAAATGAGAGGTTGTGGTTTTGGATCCCACTGATTCTAAAACACATTTCGAGTGTTCCTAATAAACCACATATCATTTACATAACTATATTGAACAATCCACATTTGTCGGATAAGGGGAAAGGAAATTTTCAAAAACCGTCATGATTTATACAGTAGGTCGGCACGTTGCCTACGCTTCGGAGCGCCTGTACTATGCCAAACCCAGTTATTGAGTCGTTTGGTTTTTGGCTAACATTTTTTATTTTATGCGTTGCGAAGGTTTAATTTTCATCATTAAAACATAAGGAGACATAATTAATGTTGTCCCAACAAGCCGTATGCTTTGCAATGACTATAACAAAAAGTCAAGGTCAGTCATTGGCAGAAGTAGGACTGTATTTACAGAACCCTGTTTTTACTCATGGGCAACTATATGTGGCAATTTCGAGAGTCAAACTAAAAAGGGACTGAAGGTATTTATATGTGATAAAGATGGAAAAGCTACGAATAAAAAAACAAATGTTGTTTACAAAGAGGTATTATAGAAAGTGTTCAGTTGACGACATGACATGTATACTTATAACTGTTTGCATAGGATATAAAAAAGGAATATTTGAATGTATCTATTTATATCATTTGATAATGAAGTATTTTTTGAATATGAGATTTACTGTGTAATGATTAATGTATATGGTTGTTAGTATGAGATGATGAGTATGTATTCAAAAATTAGTGGGAAGAAATTGATGTAGTTGATGAAGTTGGTGAATTTTACAACGATACTTCTGACAATGATACTGATGATCTTAAATAAGTTGATTACACATATGATTTTTACACACATTTTTTTTTTTTTTTAGAACGGCACCACACTTGAAATCCGACCCCCCGAGTTAAACCATCCAAATGGGCAGGCCCCGGGACCCGAACCACTAGGAGAGACCCGCGAAGGGAGACCCCTAGAACTCACGGCTTCGCACTAAGAGGAAAACTTAGAATTTTTGTCACTTGCGAGACTTGAACCCTGGGTAAAACCTCCCCCAAGCTCCAGAAGGAGCCCAGATGGCCAACTGAGCTAAGCCAATACTAGATGCAGTACTTTACAGTACTATTAAAATGAATATAGGCCATTAGATGAGATTGATCAAAGGCTAGGATTAAAAGTGACAAAACTGTAATTAAACAAAAGATGAAGGTTTCTTTTTCAATTAATCTTGAGATCACCACCCACAAACCACCGCCCAATCGACACCTTCGCCCACCGATGACCAGTACACCCAAAACTTCGTTTGTGTAACCGATCCCAAAACCCCGGTTGTTTCAATTTTTTTCTATAACCGTCCTATTAATTTGGGATTAGTAAATATTAATTAGGTCAAAAGTAAAATGATTGTGCTCTCTCAGTCTCATGCCGCCTCCAATCTTTCAATGGATTCAGTTGACATTTTCATTCATCATGATGTTAAAGATAATACATGATACGTTGGTAAGATCTTATATATAATTAAAAATGGATGGTCTCATGGTAAATGAATTAAAAAATGGTGTTTTATTGACGTAGCTTTCTTTTTTAATGTGTGATCTATGTGTTTACTAATATCGTTCTCGATCACACGCATATTGTTTGTAAAGATGTTTTATATTGGATATAATGGTTTTAATTTTTTTGTAGATCGAAACTGTTGATGGTAAGAATACATCGTTTAAATAAGGATAGATTCATGATCAAATCTACACTATACTTCTGGTAAATGGTGAGTTTTTGCAATCAAATCAAGTCAGTAAGTGGTTCTAATTCGATTCTTTTATTTGTGTATATTATAATCGATTTTGATTTTGTATTCGTTCTTTTCTTAAATATATAAAACGAATTTTATTATATTAGTTTTGATCTGAAAAAATATGGTTGCTGGAAACGGATGTTGAGAAAAAAATAGTGTTGGTGATATGTTCAACTGATTTGATAATAAGGTATACATGTATCTTCTAGTTTGTGTTGGTGATCGGTTTGAAACTAATTTGATAAGTTAAATTTGTTTTTGGTTAGGCTTAGAAACAGATATGTTTTTGGGTTATATGTTTAGTTGTTATTGTTGAATTATTTTTAGCTAAAGCAAAAGAATGTGCAAATATGTTATTTAGTTACAATATTAAAAAAAAAATATTGCATAATTTGATATAAGAAAATGGTGCATATGTGTTTTATGGCGGGTAAAAAATAAATAAAATGGTTGTGCATATGTGTTTTAATTTTGATATAATGTCAAATAATGAGGTATGCATATGTGTTTTAGATTGTGCATACGTGTTTTTTATTTTTTCATAATAAGAAATTGATAATTGTTTGTAATCTCAGGTATTGAAAAGACACAAGTGTTGGTAATGATAAAGATGTCAACACACAAGTGTAGAATGAGATACGAAACATACACATATGTTTTTGAAGGAGTACACGTATGTTATTGGAAGAGTGCACACATGTTTTTGATGACGTGCATAACTATATTTAACAAGATACATTTGTATTGGAATTGTATTTCATTATATATCAAATTTTGTATATACTATTTATGTTCTTGGTTTGTTATTTAATTTTTAGATGTTACATGTATATGTTTTTGTTTTTCCGTTATAAATATCGAGGATCAAAGAATGTTACACTTGAAACATATGTGCAATTACCATTTTAAGCAAAATAAGTTTGACGTCGAAATAACGCAATAAATGTAAAAAAAAAATCAGAAATTTAAGGGAATCATAAAACGTTTTTTTGTTAAAAAAATATTCAAAGAAAGTGAAAATGTTTTTTGACTATTTTACCCTTTTGAATTAATTAAAAAGCTTTAATGATACTAAATTATTATTGGTCGAAATGGTACTGCATATAACGCGCCCATATATATATATATATATATATATATATATATATATATATATATATATATATATATATATATATATATAGTGAGACTTTATTACGAGAACTATCTTATCTGCGAGAACTGAGAGAACCACCAAAAACATACATGCACGACTTCAATAATTGTATTTTTGCACATATGTTCTAAAAACAACATACATGTTTTAAGAAAAACATAGTTGTTCTAAAGAATTTTATAAGAAATTGGAAATACGAAATTTTTCTTTGAAGGTGTGCATGTATGTTCTTATAAGGCGTGCAACGACAATATTGCGGCCGTGTGTAAGGTTTTTGTGAAAAAATAGGATGAGTTCATGATGATATTGAAGAACATTGGTGGATACTTACGATTATTGATGATTTGCATGTATTTTTATTTTATTTATAAAGGCGTGCATGTATGTTTTTGGTGGTACTCTCAGTTCTTGCAGATAAAATGGTTCTCGTAAGAGAGTCCCCATATATATATATATATATATATATATATATATATATATATATATATATATATATATATATATATATAGGCTTTATTTTTAGAACCTTGTTAAGTGCGGGAACTGCGAGAACTCCAATTTTGCATTAGAAAACATGCATGTTGATATAAAACATGTATGTTTTCTTACATACACCTTAATAAAAAAAACCTGCGTAACATACATGTTCATATAAAACTATTTTGCACTGATATGTTGCACTCAACAGTGTTTTATATGAACATGTATGTTACGTAGGTATATGTATTAAAGTGTATGTAAGAAAACATACATGTTTTATATGAACATGCATGTTTTCTAATGCAAAATTGAAGTTCTCACAGTTCCCGCACTTAACAGGGTTCTGAAAATAAAGATACACTATATATATATATATATATATATATATATATATATATATATATATATATATATATATATATAGATTTGGGTTAAAATAAAAAGTGTGTTATAATAAAAAGTGTAGGAAGCCACCACATGCTGCCATGTGTCCCCCTTAGTCCCCTCCTTTTTTTATGCTTGCAAGGGTATTTTTGTCAATTCCCAAAACAAATAGGGTATATAATTTCTTTTTTTTCTCATTCACCTCTCTTCTCCTTCCCCACCGTTTTCACCCTACGTTTTTCTCTCTGTTTTCCCACCATCATATTCCACCATTCCACCACCGTTTGCCACCATTCCCCACCGTTTCCCACCATTCCCCATCGTTTTCCACCGTATTCCCACCGTTTCCCACCGTTTATCTCCGTTGTTGAAGATGAGTATTCAATCATCAACCATTGAATCCTCAGTTTCTGTTAATAATGAAAGTAATTCATCCTCAATTTCTGATAGTAAGATTACTATTAAAGCTTTTTTCTATTTATTGCTACTTAATAGTGTTTGATGCAGTATATATTAGAATGTAGTGTTTTGATTTTTAATTTTTTGATTTTTAGTTTGAAAGTTTGTATTTCATTAATCAAAATTTTTATAGTTCAAATTGTTCTCAAATAGATTATATTGATATATGTGTGATGTTCTAGATTATATATTTTGATGCACTAGTTCTTATGTTAAGCATAGTTTATAGTTTATACGTACATTTTTTTGATCTGGTATTAAATTTTATCATTTTGATATTTTATAATTGTGATGCAGTAGAAATAATTATATGATGCACTTATTCATAGTTTATAATTGTGATGCAGTAGAAATAATTATATGATCCACTTATTCATTTTATTGTACTTTTCAAAATTATACAATAAAATTGTACTCAAATAGATTAAATTGATATATGTGTGATGTACTGGATTTTATAATTTGATGCACTAGTTCTAATGTTTTTGTTTTTTCAGTTTTGTTAAGCATAGTTTATAGTTACATTTTTTTGATCTGGTATTAAATTTCATCATTTTGATATTTTTATTATTGTGATGCAGTAGAAATAATTCTATGATGCAGTTATTTATTTTATTGTACTTTTTGAAATTTTATTACTATCTTTAATATTATTATGTAGTGGATTTAAGAGTTTGATTTACTAGTAGATAGGTTTTTTTTTGAGTTTTTAAAATCTCAGCAATGATTTTTTGTATGTGATGCACTATATTTAAAACTGTGATGCAATCCTTTCAGATGTTGAGGTCGAAAGTGTTCGAGTTAGAGATCATGTTGGTTATTATATTTGTGATGATAATGGCAATAGGACATGGTATCCTGATTGCGGCGAAAAACCTTTAAAAGGTTGTTAGTTTGTTTCAATTGATCAGGCTTATAGTTTCTACGTAGCTTATGGTAAAAAAGGCGGTTTTGATATTAGGAAAGGTGGACAGTACGAGGCTGCAGGTACAAAAGAGACAACTATAAAGTACTTTTATTGCTCAAGAGAAGGGTTACATGTAAAAGGGAAATCTGTAGATGAAAATTCAAATGCCAATATATCTGAAGAAGGTGAATCCAGTAATGGTTCTATTAAGTTTGGCGAGTTTAAGAATAAGCAAAAAAGGAGGAAGGCTTCTTTTAGATGTGGCTGTTTAGCCTCACTTACTCTTAAGAAAATTGGAAATGTTTATGAAGTTACTAATTTTGAAGAGGGACATAACCATCCTCTCGTAGCAGAAAAGGATATGATTTTTATGAAGAATTCTAGGAATATTGGATATACAAAGCAACATTTTCTTTACCAAGTTTCGAATGCAAATTTTGGTCCTGCAATCGGTTTTAGGTTATTGAAACAGTTGTATGGTGGCTTTGATAGAGTTGGTGTTACAAAGAGTGACTGTAAGAACAATAAGAAGAAAATTAGTGTTTTTATTGGAGACCGAGATGCTCAAATGGCTGCTGAAAAGCTGCTTAGTCGAAAGCTTCATTCGCCTGGCTTTTATGTCAATTATTATAAAGGTGATTCATTTATTCTACTGCATCACAGTTATAATCTCTAGTGCATCATATTATTATATTCAGTGCATCACATTATTATGATTATTATTATTATTATTTTAATTTTTTGTTTTAGGTGATGTCGATCGGTTGGTTGGTCTCTTTTGGGCTGATGAAGAAGCTATTAGGGACTACCAAATTTTTGGTGATATAGTATCCTTTGATGCGACATTTCGTTCTAACAAGTACATTCTGTTCCGTATTCCGAATGTTTGTTTATTTACTGTTTTATTTATTATTGACTGATATATATTGTTTTTATATGGTATAAAATGTAGGTATCAAATGGTATTTGTTCCTTTTACGGGTATCAACCATCATAACCGTTGTCTTACATTTGCTTCCGGGTTGCTTGCTGATGAGTCTGCCGGAGCGTACATATGGTTACTTAATGAATTCAAAAATGCTTTTGGGAAGGATCCAAATGTTGTTATTACAGATCAAGATCCATCAATGAAGATAACTATTGAAGAATGCTTTCCGAATTCAAGGCATCGACTGTGTATGTGGCATATTATGTAGAAATTGAGTACGAAGGTATTTCTTTATAGTACTTATGCCTATGATGTAGTTGCTTATATTAGAAGATGCATTTAATTTTTCGTATCCATTCAAACTAAAAATATTTTTATATTTTGAAAACCGTTGATGTATTAATTTTTTTCAAATTGATGCAATTTTATTTATTACATAAACTGATGCAGTAAAATAATTTATATCCATTCCCATTCCTATTATAATAACAATTTTCTGTTTTTCCAGGTTGGTTCTGATCTATTTAGTGGGCCTTATTTTAAAAAGCGCATATGCGATATTGTTTGGACTGATCAGATATCACCTGAAGTGTTTGAGAAAGAGTGGGAGAGAATGATAAATGATTTTGATCTCCATGATAATAAATGGTTAGGTGATATGTTTGTAATGAGAGAGAGATGGATACCAGCGTATTTGCGTCATGTTCATATGGCAGGGCTAATGCGTACTACTTCAAGATCCGAAAGTGAGAACCATTTTTTTGGTAAATGGACCAGCCCCCATCTTTCCCTTGTTGAATTCTTAAGCCACCACGACACTGCTATCGAGTATCAGAGGTACATTGAGCGTAAGAATGACCATGATTCAAGGTATAGATCTCCAGAATTCAAAACAGACCTTCTGATGGAACAAGATGCATCTAACCTATATACAAGAACTATATTCTTTGATGTGCAAGATGAGATGCTTGCTTCTTATAAGTTCTGTATTGCATTGAATGTTGTTCAAAGTGAGAATATGGAAAAATATTCAGTTCGTGATTCCGAGTTTGAGAAGAGAGAGCTCGTTGACAATGTTTATCAGGTATCATAATTTATTGCATCACTTTTTTATATCTACTGCATCATAGTTATAAATCTAGTGCATCATAGTTTGTATATATTGCATCATAGTTATACATCTAGTGCATCATCTGTTTTATTAATTTTTCAAAATTTTTTTGTAGGTTGAATTTTGTAAGTCTGAGATGAAACTTCATTGTAGCTGTAATCGGTACGAGTATTATGGCCTGTTATGTCGCCATGCTTTCTATGTTCTAAGGATGAACAATGTAGAGGAGTTTCCCCGAAACTACTTAGAAAAACGGTGGTTAAAGAACGTGAAACCTTCAAAATTAGCTCTTCCCAGAATCAGTGGTGCATCAGATGCAGTAAGGAATGAAGTTTTGGAATTATATGAGATTTTTGAGTCTACTGTTGATCGTTTGGTACATGACTTAAGCAAGTTGGATATCTACCAAGAAAAGATGCAAGAGTTATTGAATCAAGCTGTTAGTGATATTCCGACAGTTCCCAAAATGAATGGGAAAGCTGTTATTGGTTCAATGCTTGGTGTTAAAGAGCCTGAAGAAAAAACAATGAACAATCCATTGCAGAGTAAAACTAAAGGAACCGGTGTCTTTTCAAGAATGAAGCCAAGAGTCGAAGTATCTGCTGAAGAACTGTCAAAGAGAAGGGCATGTGGGGTATGTGGAGAGAAGGAAGGACACAATTCCAGGACTTGTCAACAGGCGCGACCTTCGAAGAAACCAAAGCAACAAGATACAACAAAAAGAGCTGGTTTGAGAGAATCTACGCGCAAAAAATGAATATTTTTTTCTATATTTTTTCCTTTTTTTACAAATAAAAAATTGATTCAGTTGTAGACATTCTACATTTTTCCTTTTTTTTTACCCATAAAAAACTCATTCAATTGTAAAGAAAGAAAGGTGCATCATACAGTTTTAATTGAAGATTGGTTTAGTTTTCTCAACATGATATTATTTTTTTAGTGTATCAGTATTAATGATCTCTGTGATGCAGTAACAGATAAATATTGATGCAGTAATTATTTTGAACTGTGATGCAGTTACAAGTATATATTGATGCAGTAATTATAATGGTAACTCATACCAACAACTACAGTTTTAATGTAAGATTGGCTTAGTTTTCTCAACATGCTATTATTGTTTTAGTGCAATAGTATTAATGATCTCTGTGATGCAGTAACAGTTAAATATTGATGCATTAATTATATTGAACTGTGATGCAGCTACAAGTATATATTGATGCAGTAATTATATTGAACTGTAATGCAATAACAATTAT
Organism: Artemisia argyi; assembly: GCA_030686995.1. Lineage (NCBI taxonomy): Eukaryota > Viridiplantae > Streptophyta > Magnoliopsida > Asterales > Asteraceae > Artemisia > Artemisia argyi. Next base: position 156,359,115 of record CM060676.1, read on the forward strand.
ATATTGATGCAATAATTATAAAACAGAAACCATAAATAAAAGTAATAACAAACACTGATCATTAAGCTCTTAATTTTGTTCAACCATTAACCAAATGTAATCATAGAAACATTGTCTAAATTCCAAAGTACAATTCAAACATTGATCACTAACCAATTATAACCATAGAAACATTGTCTAAAATATATCCAAAAGATTTCAGTTTTTAAGTAATCTCAACGCTAACTTCCCATCACTGATCTATTCAAGTGTCATGATTAGAGTGTCATTAAACATCTTCATTAAGTTTGCATCAACTTTAACATCAACATGAGTTAAGATCTTTGACTTCTTTCCTTGCTTCTTGCAAAAAGCTTCTGCATCTTTCATTAATTTCTTCTTTTATTCATTAAGATCTTTTACTAAAATCTTTGCCAGGTACTTTGCACGAAGCATCTTTATTTTTTGTTTCAGATGTACCCCTTCATCTTGTAGTTCAATCAAAAATACATCTTCCCCGGCATAGATTTCCATGTGCCTCATGACAAAGATTCCGCAGTCAGCAGTATTGTAGGTCGTCTTCCACTTTAATGGCACCATTCTTGGGATCGACAACCATATCTCAGCAATCTTTGGATGCCTTATCTTTTCAAGGTAATTGATAAATGAATCAATCTGTGAAAAATAATAAGATTTTGTTAAATTAATTTTTTTTATTACCCTGTGATGCACTAGATATTGAACTTAGATGTACTAGAAGTTTAACTGTTTGCATATTTGTTAAAACTTATAAAATATGATGTACTAGATTTTTAACTTTGATGTTGAACTAAGATGTAATAGATTTTTAACTGTTTGCATATTTGTAAACTTTTTACTACATCATAGTGTTATATGTACTAAATATAATACTATGATGCAGTAAAAAGTTTACAATGTAGTAAATATGACAAAAGCTTTTACTGCATCATTGTGTTATATGTACTAAATATGACAAAAGCTTAATTTGTATGCACTAAATATAACACTATGATGCAGTAAAAAACATTGTTTTTATGTTTATGTATACTTACCAGAGCTTGTGCATACTTTCCATATCGAACTGAGATATCTTCAATGCCATTGTCCACGTTGTCAAGTATGTCGATATTACCATTCTTCATATTAAAGCATATGAGATAGTAATGATTCGACCCACTTTCAGTGATCTTAATGCAAGGAAAGAAGATCTGCATACATTTTTACGCTTAATCATCATTGGAATTAATTATAAAAATCAAATTATTAAAACTCTTAATAATAAATCAATTTTTTTTTACTTACCAAACCAACATCATTCATGTCTTTCACTCCTGAATTTTTCAAAACACAGTTAAAATTTTCTTCAAATGTCTTTTTTCTTTTCTCGAATTCCATTCCTTCTTCAAAATCCACCATACGATGCGGCTGTTTTTGTAAATAAGAAACGTTTTATAAGCATAAATATGTTACATCTTAATGTTAGCTATGTTATATAGTAGAATTACTCACCAACATTAATGTAGTACAATAAACATTTCTTTTTTGTGAAATGTCATCCCGGAATTGCTCCTCATAGTTAAGTATTTTGCTCCATACATCTATCACAGGTGCAGCAACTTCTACTTCAGGATATAGGCTTAAGAAAAACACACCTTCTATTTGCAATCCATTCGATTCGAATACAATTTCACTGCACATTTAAGATTCAGTAAAATTTTAGTATTGATGCAGTCTAATAAATATTATAATGCAGTAACATAAAAAAAACAGATGCAATGTCAAATAACCATTGATGCAGTAGCTTATGAATAGTGATGCAGTAACAAATTACCTTTCAGGACTACTTTCACTCCACATGTACTCAACAAGTTTCATTTCTGCTTCATTCCATTTTTTAAAGATGTGTACTTTCCTATCATAGTATGGCGACTTCATAGCATTAGAGGGCTTTACTATACACTTTTCCTTCAATATATCATCCTCTTTATCCTCTACCACAGCTTTTGCGCCTCTCTTTTGGACTCTTTTAGGTTTTTGTGGATTCTCTTGAACTGTTTTAGGCTCTGCTTTTTTCGTTTGAGCTTTTTGAGATTTGTCCATTTGCTTTTTTGTTTCTTCCTTTTTACCCCTTCCCTTTTTTTCCGGTTCCTCATTGGTTGCTACCTTTTTTGCCCATTTAGCCGGTTGCGTTTTGGTTGCTGCAGCAACTTTTTTTCCTTTTGTATATTCTCAAATGGAATATAATTTATAGGCGCAACAGAGCTCACCGGAGTCGCATTAATCACATGAACAGCTGATTCTTTTGCCGCATCAACAGTTGTCTTTTTTGCTTCATTTGAATTATCATCCTTTTCAACGTCATACTTTCCAGAACTGTTTCTTTTTAGCTTTAACTTGGTACTATGGTATGGCGGAGTTGCAATTGCAGCTTTTGTTTCAGTGGCACTTGGTGCATCAGAAGTGGCACTTGGTGCATCAGCAGCATTGGCATTTGGCGAATCAGCATTGGCACTTGGTGCATCAGCAGCATTGGCACTTGGCGCATCAGCATTTGCACTTGGTGCATCAGGAATGGCACTTGGTGCATCAGCAGCTAACTCTTTTGCTTCATCTGTTATACCGGTTGACAGAAATGGCAGTTTTACTATTTGGTCAACCATCTCAGTTTCATTCAAACTTTCTTTGTCTTTAATTGCCCAACTTAGCTGAGATAGTGTAACATCTTCATCATCCAGTTTTCTTCTTTTGTTATTACTTGAAAATGTTCCTTTCGTGATATTCGGTTCCTGAGATTCGGGCAAATGAACAATATCTTCAAGGTCATCAAACTGCATCTCTTGTGATTGATTCACATTCTCATTTGTTGATTGAGATAATCCTTGACTTGAATTTAAATCAATATCAAATGGAACTATAGCGTTGTATTTTGTTGCAACTAAATCTTGTCCCGAAACTTCAGGGTTGGTCCCAAATATATCTTCCTTCTTTTCCTTATTACTCACTTTTTCCAGAAAATATTTCATATCAATCAAATCATGATTTTCGTTCAAAGTTGTCTTCTTGTTTCGTGACCCATTCAAATCATCATTTCCACCATCTTCTTTATTCTGATCACCCATTTGTTCATTCTGATCTTTTGCATCATTAACATTCTCCCAACCATTTCCATCATTTTCATCAACATTTGTTGCATCATCACCATTTTTATGACCATCTTCATTATAAGATTCAGCAAACAAATCCTTCCTAATTTCAACCAGTTTTTTCAACTCTTCATCATCAGGGTTTAATCTCGAAGCTATCATCAACTTGTAATCAGTATCCAGCATCAACTGATTACACAACACCATATTGTCTCTTATAATTCCCTTCATTTTCTAAACATTTAAAAGAAACAAAATTAGCTTACTGCATTACAGTGTTTTTATTAGTGCATCATATTTTATAAGATTAAATGTACTGCATCAAAGTTAAAAATCTAGTACATCTAAGTTCCAAATCTAATGCATCACAGTTAAACTTCTAGTACATCTAAGTTCAATATCTAGTGCATCACAGTGTATAATGCTTTTTAATTAATAATACCTCAAAAGATTTTGATCTGAACTCTTTACTTGCTTCTTCCATATCAATTGTTCCATAGAGTCCATATTTAAGATCAATTTTTGGTGTCTGTAGTTGATATGAAAGGTTTCCTTCTTCGTCCCCTGTTAGTACATAAACATAGAATTAAATTAAAAATAAACAAGTTTTTCAAAAAGTTTCTCTTTTTAAAAATATATAATATTTTTATATATTATACCTGCTACACCCTTCTTTTGTTTTTTACCCAATTTCTTCTTTTTCATTGGTCCTTCAATCATTTTCATTGGTGGTTCAATCACCTCAACACCTTCCGCAATTGGTAGACATCCAAAACCCAATGCGAGTTCTTCTTTTTGCCTTTCAAACAAAAGTTTTGAACTCCACGCCTTAAACGCTGGTACTGTTTTCTCCACTTTGACAGTCTCAGATGTTGTTGAATTAACATATATGACCTGCAACAAATAAATTAGTATTAAAATATAATCTTAATTTTTATTTGTATTTGAGTGAAATATAATGCATCAATGTTTTATGTCTCTTTCATGATAATAGTGAGAATCAGAGTATCAGACAATCATTTTTTTTATATCTAATGCATCCCTGTTTTCAAATGGTACTGCATCACATATCTATATAGGGTGCATCATACTTTTTCTAATTATTGCATCACAGTGTAACAAAAGATAGAAAACTTTTTCTAATTAGTGCATATTATTAGCGCATCACATATCTATATATACTGCATCATACTTTCTCTAGTGCATCACATATTATTAGTTCATCACATACTATTAGTGCATCACATATCTATATATAATCTCTTATCATATTATTAGTGCATCACATATTATTAGTGCATCACATATTATTAGTGCATCACATATATTATCATATTATTTTGAATCAGACAATCATATTTTTTATATCTAATGTATCCCTGTTTCAAATGGTACTGCATCACATATATATATATATACTGCATCATACTATTTATTATTAGTGCATCACATATCTATATATACTGCATCATACTATTTATTATTAGTGCATCACATATCTATATATACTGCATCATACTTTTTCTAATTAGTGCATCACAATGTAACAAAAGATAGAAAACTTACAACAAGCAAAAGTAATGGTCCACTGAAAAATTTGTATGGCTTATATCCGGAACACTCCTTGACCATACACTCTACAACGTATGAGCACCAATCCATATGAGACACGTTATCAGTATTAGAGAGAATTGGTATAATTCTCTCATTTACCTCCCCATCTTTGTTTCCTTGTCCAAATATGGAGAAGAACAGTACAAGGAAAGCAACCCGAAACTCCCAATCCACTTCAGTTAGACTGCACAAATGTTCCTCCAACTTCGATATATAATTTTTTTTTAACAACAACACTTTCCATTATTTCTCTCCATTTTGCAGTAGTCTCCTCATAAAGATTTTTCTCTGCAAGCGCTTCAACTTTTATATCACCCATTGGGATTCCTAGCATATCCCTAACCAATTCTCGAGTAATTTTTATTTTTCTTCCATCATTCATTTTAATCGAGCAGGTTTCTGAATCGAAATTTCTAACCACCCACAGCCCTAATTCTGATGGTATAGAATAAAAATTGAAGTTATTATGAAACTCGCCAAATCCCATCTTTCTTAATTCCTCCACCTGTTGACTTCTTAATTTCTCTAGAACCTTCTTCAAACTTCTCGGTGACATTCTTATTTTGATAGATTTGGGTTCGTTAATTCTAACTTCATGTATTAAACCTTCGTCTTCACACTTAACTTTTTCCTTTTTAACCTTCTTCTTTCTTACAAGAGCCATTTTTGAATATGAGTTTTCATAATCTGATTCAGAATCCATTTCTATTGCAGGTCTTTTACCCTTTCTTTTCTTTTCACTTGTACTGCATTCAGTAACAGAAATGGTTTTCTTCTTCTTCAATTTTGGTGCAGAATATTCAACAATCTTTCTGTCTGCATTTTTCTTCTTTTTTGCAACATGTTCAAAAACAAGACTATGAAGTAATTCATTCCATTTTTCTTTAGCAGCCTCTATAAAAGCTGCTATTTTAACTGTATCTTCTTCGTCTGTTTCTTCTTCATCTGTTTCATAATAACCAATTGAAAATCAGTTCAATTTCTAGTACATCAATGAAACCATCATCAAACATAAAAAATAACATTTGCACATCACATAATATACATTTTCCCTAATTTATCCTCATACGCTGTAAAATAAAAGGTACTGCAACTCAGTTAATCAACTAGTGCATCATATAAATTAAACGCTACTGCAACTCAGTTAAACCGCTAGTACAACAGATAAACCATCAACCACACAAAATCTTTTTTGCACATCAAATAAGCTACGTTTACCCTAATTTATCCACACACGCCGCAAATCAAATAACAGTGCATCTCAGTTAAGACTCTAATACATCATATAAGTCATCAATCTTTTAAAATCTCTTTCGCACATCACATAAGCTACGTTTACCGTTACTTATCAATACACGCCGCAAATCAAATAACAGTGCATCTCAGTTAAGCGTCTAATACATCATATAAGGCATCAATCTATTAAAATCTCTTTCGCACATCACATAAGCTACATTTTCCATAACTTATCAACACATGTCGCAAATCAAATAACAGTGCATCTCAGTTAAGCTTATAATACATCATATAAGGCATCAAACTTTTTAAATCTCTTTCGTACATCACATAAGCTACGTTTACCCTAACTTATCCACACATGCCGCAAATCAAATAGCAGTGCATCTCAGTTAAGCCTCTAATACATCATATAAGGCATCAAGCTTTATAAATCTCTTTCATACATCACATAAGCTACGTTTACCCTAACTTATCCACACACGCCGCAAATCAAATAGCAGTGCATCTCAGTTAGGCCTCTAATACATCATATAAGGCATCAAGCTTTTTAAATCTCTTTCGTACATCACATAAGCTACGTTTACCCTAACTTATCCACACATGCCGCAAATCAAATAGCAGTGCATCTCAGTTAGGCCTCTAATACATCATATAAGCTATCAACCATACAAAATATCTTTCGCACATCTCATAATCGATATATATATTCTGACTTAGCCTAAATCATACATATCAACATACATGCTAGTGTATTAAACTTCATTTTCAAGTACATCACGAGTACTAGAAAATGAAGTTTAGTACATCAAGCTACCTTTATACTACATTAACCTAAACACACCGTAAATATATCTCTACTGCATCTTAATACAACTTCTAGTGCATCACATAAACAGTCAAGCATTCAACTTCTAACACGCAGCAAAATAAATGATACTGCATCACAAATTAACTACTAATACATCATATAAGGCATGAAACATACAAAATCACTTCGCACATCTAATAAACTTTATTTACCCTAACTTATTTTCAAAATAAATGCTACTGCATCATAAATAAACTACTAATACATCATATAAGGCATGAAACATACAAAATCACTTCGCAAATCTCATAAACTTTATTTACCCTAACTTATTTCAAAATAAATTCTACTGCATCACAAATAACTTTTACCTGTTGGTTCTGCGATCAATTTTTTCGATTCCGCTTGTTTTCTAACTTTTTTTCTTTTTTCTGCTTCAACATTCATCTTTAAACTCTTTTTTTTTGCTAAATTCATAAAAAAATGAACTATTAGTAATTATAATAACAAAGCGATGCAGTAAATAATGATATATTTTTATAAAAAACTTACGAGGTAATGATTTTTGTTAGGTCACCATTTAGTAAACACAAGTATGATTATAAGAGAAATGAGATGAGAATGAGATTGGGATGATTATGAGAAATTTAGAGAATATGAAATGCAAGAGTTTCCTTAATGTTTTCAAATAACCAACCAAGTTTTACAATGGCCTAAGACTTCTATATATAGGTGAGGAGCTAGGGCAACATTCCTAGTCCTCCCTACATGGATTTCGTATGGGCTTTATGGCCCATGGACTCAATAGCTTAAGCCTATAAAACTTGTTACATAACATTAGTGTAAGTAAATAATAACTTAAGCAACCTATTATTACAAATGACCGAGACTTGATAAAATAGTAAAACTTTGATCCCAACAATCTCCCCCTAAGGGTCGGTCATCATGGTTGCTTGACGTCTTCGTCTTTAACTTTGAACTTCTAAAGCTTTAGACGTCTTTGAATCGTTCATCGTTCTTTGTTCTTTGTTGTTGTGATAGTGATCAAGTTATGAAGTTATCTGCCAAGCGTCACTTCTGCGTCTGTGGTGGTCGTCGGCCATTCCAACATGCTCATACACCTTTGAACTTAGACATTTGCATGCACGTAGTTCCCTTTCATACACATGGATCTTTGGTCTTTTAAACTTTGTAGATTCTTCTTTTGGCGTAGAATCTAACTTTGAACATTGTGTTGCTAAGATCTTTGAGGGAGCTTTTGTTGACTTCAAGATGTATGTATGAGCATGCGGAATCAGTCTCCATGGAGATGACATTTCCCTGCATATAAACAGTTAGCAATAAAACATCCGGTACTTACAGATAAGGAATTAGAGATCGTCAACAGCATAGTGTGACGACTCCTTCTAACCCTTATCCAGGCCGTTCCCATATCAGATACTCCCGAAGGAGCTTACGAGACCTACTAGGTAGCTCAATGACTGGGTGAGTCGCTGGGGATCACTCCACGACTGTAGACCGATAAGAAACCACCGCAAACACTAAGCGTAACTCACGAGGAGTTACCGAAGTGACCTGTCAGGGCTGTATGATGTTGACCCTGAAAGGAGTTTCCGTTCAATCATTGAGAAATGCATAAGTACTTCTCTCATAAACGTTCTCGGCAGATTGCTAAGATCTGCGAAGGACTCGATAGTTTACAGCTGGTGTCCATTGATGAAGAACACCAGTTGTAGAAATACTAAGTGTTCCTAAGAGATCTTTTGATGAATCTCGAGGCTCTAGACTCAATAAGTGCACACTTAGGTTTCTTATGCGGAGACTAGGGAGGGGTCTCCAGTTTCTAAATTACACCGGTTCCCCGTGAGAATGAAACAAATTCTTTTAAGAGAACTTGAGTGGCTAGAAGGTTAAGTGCAGTGCATCACTGGGTCCATGACGGCTTGTCTTCAATACCGGTTTCGCCTTAGCAACAACCAGTAGTATATGAATTGAACCCGGTGTCTGCCCTAAGGTTGAATCATATGGAGGGCTATTTCTTTTCACCCTTTTCTTTACTTTTCTTTTTAATTCTTCAACCCCTTCTTTCTCCTTTCATTCTTTACTCCTTTTTCCGTATCATACCTAAGGACTTCTAGTTCTAACTATTGGTGATGTCCTTGGGTAGATCCCTCCGGCTTAGGCGGATCATAGGACGGTTATTTCCTAACCTTAGTCACCTTATAACTCCATGACTATCCTACAATTGCTTTTTGAAACCTTTGAAAATCTCTCAAAGTGTTTGTGTTAATCAAACATTTTGTTTAACACTTTGAGAGTTTTGTGTTGTTTATGAAGGGCTCCCCCTGCACATGTGCTCATAAGTCTTTAATAAATTTGCACATGCGGGAGGAGCAAGCACTTTTGAATTGATCCACTTTTAGTGAACCAGACCGATTCGAGACACGCTTACATCACTAGTTAGACTAGCTTGAAGTTATTACCCGGCCTGGTCAAGTCCACATAAAGTTTCTCGAAACGGTACATTTCTACTAAGACAAATCCTTTTCGAGACACGCTTACGTGGTTAGTTAAAGAGTTCCATTGTCAGCTTTTAGGTGACAACTAGCTTTAGTAACTAACTTGAAGTTATTACCCGTCGAGGATAAGTCTTTTCGAGATTACTAACTTTTGTTTCGTCAATTCTTGGGTCAATCTGAGTCTAGCTCGCACAAGATTCCACTTAAAGCAACTTTGAATGTTCATATTTTAATCACATTTTCTTTTCTCCCCCTCAAAAATAGCATATAAGATGTTGTTTTTGAGAAACATTTGATTAAAATATGCCTTTTGAGTCTTATGGGGAGAATATCAACAAGAACTTTTGCAAACGATGAGTTTTTCAAGTGCTCCCCCTCAACAAGTGAATACTCATTGAGGTGAAATACTTGTCTTTTGAGCAGAGTTATGAAAATCAGAAAATGTTTGATTTACTCTACTCAAAAGTAAGAAGCCTTCGCTCCTTATGTTAGGATTGAGGCACTGAAGCGTACCACAGGGTCCTTTCTTTATAAGAACGGGTTGTACACTGAGATGTGTTCACAAGCCATAAGGAAAAAATCATTCAATCAAATGAAGCAATTGATAATGAAAAGATAACCAAATGTACCAAGTTATTCTTCGTCCGGAAGTGGAGCATCGAAGTTGGTGAACTTTGGTTCTGGTCTTTCGAAGAGTCGGATAGGAAACGAAGGTCTGACACCAATGTAGCTTTCCAGACATCTGATCTGTTCCCGTCGAAATAACCTTTCTTCAATCTTTATGACAAAGTTACGAACTTGTCTTCTGGAGCTGGATTTCCATCTAGGTTGTTCCCCCTTTGCTATCTTACGTCGATCATCGTTCAACCTTTTGACAAGCCCATCACGAACTGATTTGAGTGTAACATCACAGAATTTGTGTACCTCATCGAACCTCATTAAGTGTTGTAGATTAAGGCTGCTGATGTAGGTGAAACCAAAAGGTTCTTGGTTGAGAGTGAACTGTGATGTTTGATAGATACCCTCAACATAGAATTGCGGCTTAGTCAAATTGATCTTTTGTTGATAACTTTCTACTCCAAGCTGAAGATCTTCCACTCTTTCTTGAACAATCAGTCATCGGATGTAAAGAAGTAGTGATGCCATGAAGTTGTACTGAACGTCTCTATCAAATCCACGCATTCTATTCTGAACCTTTTTGAGATACATATCTTCTATGTCGTTGAGATAAAGGTCGGGAAAGTCTGCTTCGGAGAACTTGTACTTCTTTTCATCTTGTCGTTTAACAACTATTTCACGCATGAATATGTAGTTAAACCGTTTCGACTGTTGAATCTCCAAGATAGCGATGATCTTTGACTTCTGTTTCACGTTTTCCAATGACTTCTCTCCTAATCTGCTTGTATAACCGAGACGACGTCGTTCAGGCCAATGTTGAATTCCGTGTAGAGCATCTCTGTCGTAGGCTACAACGGAGTTGCTGAAAATACGAGTTGTTTCTTCAATGGCTGGAATTTCGTATCTAGCGGCTGGTACTGAGATTGTGAGTGAAGAAACATATTTCTTCTTGGATGTTTCCTGAGTGAGTTGGATGTTGTGAAGATCTTTGTTGAAGAAGAAGCTGTAAGGTATCTTGGGTTTGTTCGGGAATCCTTTCAAAGGTAATGGTTTGGTCCAGTCCGTGAAGTATGGTTTTGCATGATTCTTGGAACTGAGATCGATATTCACTTCAGGATTTAACCAGTCAAAGTTGGCAGACATTGCACTAGCTATATTCTGCATGTGATATTCATATTCAACTTTGTTTCCAGATCTTTTCTTTAGGAATTCTTGTGCATCCCTATTGATTCTTCTAAGGTCCGTCTTTGTGAGTTTGTTGATGTGAAGATCCTTCATAATGACCTGGGTAAACTGTAGAGTGTTACCGGGAAGGGGTTCTTCTTCTTCTAGAGGAGGGTGAGCTTGAACCATTTCTGTCAGCCAATCATTCTTAGGACTGTCATCGTTGTCGAGCCATGAGTGACGTGTCTTCTTCTTGGATTTCTTAGACTTAGATTTAGCATCTTTACCTTTATCTTTTGAAGGTGATGATGGTCCAGCTTGAGAATCAGGAATAGGTGGAGCACGGTAATCAGTGTAGTCGTCAGTGTGTTCCATCAAAATTTCTTCGTCTTCAGTTTGACCTTTACCAGTAGTTGATGGTTGTGGTTGAGTTACAGGAGGAGTGGAGTCCTTTTGAGGTTGTTGAGTTGATGAAGGGCCTGTTCCAGACTTAGGTTTCTTGCCTTTGGAGTTTGGGTCAGGATCGTCATCTTTTCTTGACCTTTTATGGGTTCCAGCAGCTTCTTTGCATGACTCTTTGGTAATGTATGCTGCCATAGCTTCATGAAGTGCCTTTTCTTCAGCAGACTGTGTGGTTTTGGAGGCAACTTCGTCGAAGATTTTTGCAAGCATTTCGTTGAAGGACAATTCAGGGACTGGTGGAGTCACTGTAGACGGTTTTGCGGTGTGAAGCGTGAATGGTGTAGTAGACAACATTTTCTTTGTAACACGTCTGATTCTGTGATCCAAGTTGTCCTTGATTGGTTCAATAAGGTTTGCTACCTCAGGAGTGATCATTTCAACCAGATTCTCAGAGAGAAAATCATGTGTTGTAGTTCTGATAAATCCGTCGTAGTCAGAGTGCAAGAACTTGTCGATCAGCTGCTTTGACTCCTGGAAGTCCTCAACTTGTTTGGTAAGTTTGGTGACCATGTTAGTGAGTTTGGTCACTTGCTCCTGAAGATCAACTGGTTGTATTGGTTCATTGATTGAATGTTGTTGAGATGCGGTTTCCGAAGGTGTGGGAGATGATTGCTCATGTGATGATTCAGACGATGACTTGTTGTGAGAGTCTGAAGAAGAAGCAGGAGGAGTCGGATCCTTTGGTGGAGAGTCCTGAGGAGGTGGAGGTTGTGCTGAGGAAGTCTGCTGAGAAGATGACTTAAGAAATATGTTGGTGTCGAACTGGTTCTGTTCTTCAGCTTCTTTTCTGCGACGTACTTCAGCTTCCTCTGCTTCTCGTGCAAGAAACTCTGGAGTAATAAGGTAATCATGTTCCTGATCCGTAGCAATGTTCTCTTGACCGCCAACATTCTCCTCTAAAGTAGCAGACTCAGTCATGTGGACATCTTCAGTCTTGTTTGTATCCTTAACGTTGTCATCAGGTTGTGGAGCTGATTCAGACGGTATGGGAGGAACCAAGCTGCTTGTTGCCCCTATATGTTCTGACTGATCGATAGGTGGTGGTGATGGAGGGTGTGATAGAAGTCGGCTTTCAAGACTTGCTTTCCGTTGTTCTTTCCTGAGCTGCTTTTCTTCAGCCCTTGTGTCGACAACTATACTCTTCAGTTTGCGTTTGTCGACCAAAGGTTCAACGATTGGTTCGTCTTCATCATCATTAGGTTCATTGATGGTGACACCTTTTCTCTTCCTTGTCTCTTCTTCATAAGTTTCGAGACTTTGTTGTATGGCAATCTCTGTTGCAGTAGGTGTTTCAACAGGTGCTCTGTATCTTATTTCATAGTCTGGTTCTTCTTCATCAGATTCTGTATTGAACTCTGACTCGGTGTCAGAAGGTGAAGGAGTAGGTTCATCCTGAATAAAGTACTCAGGAATTGCCTTCCTCTTTGGTTTGGTAGCAGGCTTAGGTTTGGATGTAGGCATAGGTTTAGTGGAAGCCTTGGGTTTAGGTATAGAAGCACCCTTAGATCTTGTATGTGGTGAGGCAGTGGTGCTTGTAGTACTCCCAGACTTTGCACCGCCTTTGCTACGAGTCTTTATTGTAGCTTCTTCCAGTTCCCCTTTGTAAGCCAGATCATACAGTTTGAAGTTCGCCCTCTTCTTGATATTATCATTCAGAAGGTGTTCTGGAATCCTCATTCCTTTGATCTTGGTTGAGGAAGTGGTCGACTTGATGAATGATATGGTGAAGTCGTCCTCGAAGAGGTGCTTCGGTTCATTAGGATCAGCCATCCTTTTGATGAATTCTGGAGAACCTTTGCAGAGATGTTCTATGAGAAGCTTGGTGAATCTTGTGAATGGTATCATAGTCTTCACACGTTCAGTCTGAATACTGTGGACGATATCATTCATGATAGGAACTGCAAAGTCAATCGGTGTCATCGTCACCATTCCCCAGAATGTTTGCAGGTGTTCGAGTCTTGGATGTTCATGACCACTTTTCCTTCCAGATATCGATCTCACTACCAATAGACATAATGTTCTCCAAGGCTGAGGAATGTGCTTGGCATTAAATTTGGAAAGCTTGACTAGAGGTACATCGTCATCAACCTCATATCCTAATTCAATGAAGAAGTCAAGAAGATCCAAGTCAGGCAATATGGGAGCAAATTCGTTGTCAGTTTGTGGCATGAGAAGGGCTGTTCTAAGAACGTCATGATCTATATTGTATTCTTGGCTATCCAAAGTGACAGTGAAGGACTCATCATCCAAGTTGGTCAGAGCAGTAAGCCAGAACTGATGAAGGTAGAACAGTGGAACTGATGTAGAGCAGGTGAGGAGTGGCTTGCATGGATGTGCAAGTAGGATATCTTTCACGATCATGCATGATTTCTCTGTGATATTCAACTTGTTGAAATCAACACGGGGATTGTTGTTGCCAATTGTGACATCGTAGTTCTCGGGAGTGATGTCATCCAAGGTGAGTAAAGCAAGAGGTTGTTCTGCGACATTCTCATTGTGTTCCGCCATGTTAATCTGAAAATTATCACCATAAACCAAACATCCAAATTTGTTACATGTTAGCACAGTTTTGAGTTTGGTTACAGACATCTATTTGAGACAGTTAGGCACAATTGTGTCATCATGTAATGAGTGAAGTGTCACATAATGCATATATGAAGAATCATAGAACATTTAGAATCACGAGAAATCAACTATACAATGCAATGTATCGCAAGTAAGCACAATTGATAATCATAATACACAACAACATCACATTTCACAACAATAATGAACCACAACAATGTTATTCGGATATAGCATGATAAGGCAATAACCAAGAAATACAATAATCCTTTTATCGCAAACTTGAGAAAAGATTTCGAAAACTGTTACAAGGAATTTTATCGAGAACATGAGTTATCGAGAAAAACCCATTAACTGTCATCTTTATCGAGAAAATCAACTTTATCGAGAACATTTATCGAGAAACATAAATTATCGAGAAAAATTCTGGTTTGTCAACTTTATCGAAAAAATTGAATTATCGAGAAATAATTTTCGATAAAACTTTTCGATAAAACTTTTCGATAAAACTTTTCGAGAACCTAGAGATTTCGATATTTATTGTTTAAAAGAGTAATTTCGAGAAAAGATTTCGAAAAAATACTGAGTTTGAACAATAATTATCGAAAAAACCATGAGATTCTCGATAAGCTTTAAAGATTGCGATAAAAGCAGATTTTCTTGAAAACATTCTTATACAAGAATCTTTTCGATATTGATGTGTCACGTACGTTTCTTGAGCAAGTAACAATTCCAATGATTCAGGCCTGTCACAAAGATTGATAAACACGATTCAGATTAATCAAAAACACATGTAAACAAAGATCTCGATAATTATCAAGAACTTTAATTTCGATAACTGTATAACTATGTGTCTAATGATTATCACAACTTCAAGCATGTCACAAATACATGTAGAAAGCATATTATGACAGCATTCAGCACCTATGGACACACATTGATAGATTTTGACAATGAACGAGGCAAATTAGCTATCGAGAACTAAGCAATCATGGTGTATATCATCTAAACTAAATCAAACTTGCATATATGGCACCATTGAAACATATCCCACCACAGAAACATAACAACTAATCATAGAATATCATAAACCCAATTCGACCCAAACCCTCGATTAAAAAAAACGCAATAATCGTGAAAAGATAATGGAAAAATGATAAGGATATGTTAGAAACAAGTATTGTAACTAAACCCTATCAAGAATCAAACACCTAAACATATTATTCGCAATTTCGAAATCCTAACCCTAGTTCTCGAAATCCATAAAACATGAGATCGAACTGTTGGAATCTCGATTAACCAAGATCCTATGTTTGTAATACCCTAGTGATTACGTGAGAACTTACAAATTGATGATCAAGCTTCTGGATTTCTCGATTGAATATAAGCCGTGGGTTTGAAAGGGTTTAAGAGAGGTTTTGAATATTTTTGAAACTGTGGATGGTACGGTTTGTTTGTTTGATTTATTTGAAAAATTTAGATTTTAGATAGTTGTCACTTTTAGTCCCTTAACTTGTAAGATATGCCTACTAGAGTCCTAAAGTTACAACCACACATGTGTAACATAGAGATATGTATCCGTAAATCCTAACTTATGAAGACCTTATAACGGGATGAGACAATTTTCCACACACTCCGAAAATACCGTAAAATACGAGAAATATGCAAGTATACCAAAAAAATAGGTAAAAAAAATTTGAGCGTGACTCCCCCTCAACACTTGTAAGAAAAGAACAAAGTGTTGAAGAGAAGCGATATACTTGCATTTTTTTTTTTTTTTTTTTTTAAGTAAAATTATGAAAAAATCTTTTTGTGTTTTTATTGGTTTTATATTTTTGTATTTTGTTTTTTGGAAATAGTATTTACAAAGATAGTTTTGATGTTTGACTACCGTCAATGTTTTAAAACTTTTCCAGATCTTCTGGAGTCAAACATCTCATACCAATTTGGTGAACTAGACTTGCAAACCTTGATGGTGCTAAAGATTTGGTAAGTAAGTCCGCCAGTTGGTACTCAGTTCCAACAAAATATAGTTCAACTGTACCCCTTTCCACATGCTCTTTGATGAAATGATATCGGAGATCGATGTGTTTGGATTTGCAATGATGCACGGTGTTGCAGGAGATGGCAATTGCACTCCTTGAATCACAGTAGATAGGAATCCTGTTGAATAGGTAGCCATAGTCTTTGAGTTGTGATCTCATCCAGATGACTTGAGCACAACATGCGGACATAGCTACATATTCAGATTCTGTAGACGACAATGATGTGCAGTCCTGCTTCTTTGATTGCCATGACACAAGTTTGTCTCCGAGAAATTGTAATCCACCAGATGTGCTTTTGCGTGTGTCTAAACATCCTGCATGGTCAGCATCTGAAAAAGCAATTAGTTCAAAGCCAGAATCCTTCGGATACCAGATCCCCAAGTTAATGGTTCCCTTTATGTATCGAAGGATTCGCTTGACCTCACTGAGGTGTTTTTCAGTTGGTCTGGACTGATAGCGAGAGCACATGTAGACAAAAAATACTATATCAGGTATACTAGCTGTGAGATACATGAGGGACCCAATCATACTTCGGTATTTGGTAGGGTCAACTGGAATCCCATGTAAATCAGCATCTAGTTTTGTGGTATAGCCCATTGGTGTATTATAGGTATCACAAGACATCATTCCATGCTTTTTCAATATTTCAAGAGCATATTTAGACTGATTTATAAAAATTCCACGGGGTGATTGATGAACTTGAAGTCCTAGAAAGAACGTAAGTTCACCCATCATGGACATTTCAAAATTATCTTTCATTAATTTTGCAAAATCATTAGAGTAACTTCTGTTTGTTGAGGCAAAAATGATGTCGTCGACATATATTTGAACAACAATTAAGTCCTCCCCGTATGTTTTTGTAAACAGTGTTGGATCCACCGATCCTTTAGAAAATTTATTGGCTAATAAGAATGTAGAAAGTTTGTCATACCACGCCCGTGGGGCTTGCTTGAGTCCGTAGAGTGCCTTTTTGAGTCGGTAAACGTGATTAGGGCGCTCAGGATCAACGAAGCCTTCAGGTTGACTAACATAAACTTCTTCACGGAGTTCTCCATTAAGAAATGCTGTTTTCACATCCATTTGATAAACCACCATATTCCTATGTGCAGCATAAGCCAAAAAGATCCGAACAGCTTCATGTCGAGCCACTGGAGCAAAGGATTCAGCAAAATCAAGTCCTTCCAGTTGAGAGTATCCTTTCGCTACCAGACGTGATTTGTTGCGTATGACAGTTCCTTCAGCATCAAGCATATTCTTCCAAATCCATTTTAGCCCAATGACAAAGACTCCGTCAGGTCTTTCAACTAATTCCCAAACTTCAAGTCTTATGAATTGCTGAAATTCCTCTTGCATAGATTCAATCCAGTTGTCATAAGTCATTGCATCTTTAATGTTTTTCGGTTCTTCATGACAGACTGTGAGTGCATAGATACAAGTTTCTCCATTTGTGTGAAGTCGTTGTCTTGTCATAACAGGTGCATCTGGATGGCCAATAATGTGAACTAGTGGATGGTCACGAGTCCATTTGTGTGTTGACGGGTGTAGTTGATAAGTATCTCGCATGTTAGCAGGGTCCAAATTACGTGTTGACGACTCAGCTATATCAGGAACTGTTGTAGCTGGTGCAAACGGATTAAAGAATGCATCTGGATCATGCTCTGCGGGATGTGGAACTGATTGTGGTGTTGGATCTTCAGCTGGAGGGAGGGAAGTAGAACCAGTTTGTTCTGCTGTAGATGTTGATACAATTGGAGGACCGTCTTTCTCAACACTTGTAGAAGTTTGTTGAGTTGAGTCTGGTACTGGAATGTTATCAGGTTGAGCAGCGGAATTAGGTGAGACCTCAGTAGGACGGTATACAATTGTGTCATCAAATAGTGGAGCAAACAAGGTTTCTAATTCTTTGCGGTTAAGTGGCAATGGTTCAGCTGAAGATGCCGGAAAGTTTAGACGGTTGATATCGGGTCCTAAGCTGTGTTGCTCAGAAGCCATTTGTGTGAGTTCATCAAAATTAGCATGAATGGTTTCTTGAATTTCTCTTGTCCGACGATTCCATATCCGAAAACCTTTGGAATTTACACAATATCCAACGAACACTCCGATGTCAGCCTTTGCTTTCAGTTTACCTAAATCATCACGATCATTTTTCGGATAACAAAGTGCTCCAAATACATGAAAGTAATCGATGTTAGGTTTTCTTTTGTGAACAATTTGATAAGGTGTTTTGCGATGCCGTTTAGTGATCATGCAACGGTTTTGGGTATAACATGCGGTTGAGACAGCTTCTGCCCATAAGTAATCTGGTAATTGAGCATTAATCAGCATAGTTCTAGCAGCTTCCACTAACGTTCTGTTGCGTCTTTCGACAACTCCATTCTGTTCCGGGCTTCTAGGAATAGATGTTTGATGTTCAATTCCCACTTTCTCATAATATGACCTCAGTGTCTGATTCTTAAATTCTGTACCATTGTCAGTTCGGATTATACGGACTGTGTTGCGTAACTGAACTTGAATCTTAGTGAGAAAGGTGATGATCATCGAAGGAGCTTGATCTTTGCTTCGAAGAAAGTAGACCCAAGTCCATCTGGAGTAATCATCCACTATTACTAGTATGTAGCGTTTACCGTTGATACTTTGAACACGCATCGGACCACACAAATCCATATGAAGCAGTTGTAACACATGATTTGTACTGTGCTCAGGTTTTGAAGGAAAATGAGCTCGAGTACTGTGGTAGTAGATACGTTAAGCTGGAAAGTACAATTAGGAAGCTAATAATAAATACGTTATTTGTTCACCTTTTCCACTCACTTTTACAGCTACCTTATCTTAGAATCCCGGGACGGGATCCCGTTTAACGGGTAGGTAATATAACACCCCGTAAAAATTTTCCTACGATTAACACGTTACCATAACATAGATTAACCATTTTTACAGGAACAAAATTTTTTTTATGCACGACCTATTATGTGAACCACTACGATATTTGTGATTGACCATTTACCCAGGAACGATGCTTACACACAACCTTGATAGATTTAATATCGCGAATATAAATATATTTATATTTTAAACGTTAATAATTAAAACTATACGTTTCGTACATTTAACGTACATTATTTATATCATCTCGGAGCCTACGAAAATTCCCGAGACTACTCACTAATATTTTTGGAACATAACCCGACTCTCGAAACTCACGAATTGGGCCTACGTGACCCAAAGGGCCACACTTAAACCCAAACAGCCAAACTAAACGGACTGCTTAATCCTTTCTTTTTGTTTTGGGCCCAATCCACAACATAAGCCCACCAGGCCTGCCCAGCGATGGGTGTTTGTGTTAGCTTATTTTGTTTTCTTCTTCTTTTGTTTTCCAGCCGCGACCCAGCCCCAAAACGCCCTGGTTATTTCGCAATTTCAACACAAGACACCTACATATTATTGCTTCTATCATTCCACCTCGTGCCATAGAAACACGAATGGTATAAGATACACCCTCCCTCGCACGTTCACTACCCTAAAAACGACCCAAGCAAAACCCGAAACTCACCTTTGGCATTTTTACCCAAACGTGTCACCAGCCCTCTTAGCACCTCCCATGCTCCCCAATCACCACATAACGAATCCTAAACATCACATAAGTGTCAGAGAATGTCAGAAACTGAATGTGACATTTTCTTTGGTTGTTTTAACTCGATTGGACATAAAATAGGTGGCATATATTCGTTTCAATCCAACACACAACCACTTGCTTATTATCACACTCCAAACTCACTATATAAACCTCCTATACAAGCTCAGTTGAAAACACACACACAAAAACGTACCATATTCAAATTTCGTGAAGTTATAGTGTCAATTTGGGACAAACTTCTTGCCTAGTGAACGGAGGATAGAAACAAGATCAAGGAACCATTTTTGCTCAATTTGAACCCTTGCTGAGTCGTGAACCACTCTACATTCATCATTTGTACCAACTCGAACCATATATTAAGTTTACGCCACCCCTAGGGGTGAGGTGAGAATACTTGAACCATCTTTCTATTTATACATTTCATATTTTGATTTTTGCACATTCACTTTGTCTTAATCTCTCGTAAATTTAGAACGTAACATATACCTTTTATTCGACCCTCTAAATGTTTAATATACTAATAAACGAGATATACAAAGCTTTGAACTAGATAATAACGTATACTTAACAAACATAACACGTTTAGAAGGTCACAAACACATTCGAAATGATTTTAAAGACTTAGAATATTTTCAACCTTGGAACTATTTTCAGAAAAATGAATTGGACCGATTACTTTGGTCTCGTAAATAATTATTTCGACACATAACCTACTATTTTTATGATTCGACCTCGTTGACACCTTGGTAAACAATTGGGAAACACTTTTTATTCGAACCTATAAGCTTATATAAGCAGTATGCTCGACCCATTTTGAACCTACCAAAACTGTTTTTATAAAACTAAATAAGATAACACTTGGGCTTATTAGCCCGTTAAACAGTTTTTGAGCTTATTAGATAAGCTGATCGTAAAATCTCTTTTGTAATGTTTTTGTAACATAAAAATGAACCCGAGACCAGGCCCAAACCCCTCTTAAGCCCTTTGGATCATAAAACCTTAACGGGCCTTTAAAAGTGTCTCGTTAAGGCCCAATTAATGAAAAACAAGCTTTATAAATTAACGAGCTGTTGAAATAAGTTACATAAGCTATTCTGAGCTTAATTGAAAGATTAAAATGCTAAGTTTCGAAATTGGTAACATTTGGACTAACTTTGCAAAATTTTCATAACCGGGGACTAAAAATGCAAAAGTTGTAAACTTTGGGTTAAAACTGTAAATCTGAATTTTCTGAGGTTAGAAACAGTAAATATTGAAACTTGGAGTTGTAAAATGTAAATATTGATGATATTAGAACTTAAATTATAACGATCGTTAATTTTGGACTAACGGTGTAAAGTTAACCGTTAGGGTTAAAAATGTAAAATTCTGGAAACTTAAAGGATTTTCTGAAATATAAAATGTTTTATATTTAATATTTAATATAAAACATTTATTAAACATACGTTACTCGATTCGCGAACTATAAATACTTAACGACGTTAAGATATACGTTTTCTTTCATCGTACTCAATAAACTATGACTTGATATAAAATTTTCATCGATCATCAATGTACTTACAAGTTATATAAATATATAACTTTGTTTTTGAACTTCAAGCATTTAAACGGACACGAGTTTTAATAACAAACTGAATGACAAATATTCGCGATAAAACGAGATTTAGACTATCAACTAAAACATACCATATCTTTTAGGTTGTGTGTGAAGCCGTTGCCTTGCATCGTTGAGATTATGTTACTACCACTACTACTGTACCACTAAGGTGAGTCATAGCCCCTACTCTTACTTGTTTTACAATGATTTATAAACGTTTTTGGGGGAGATACATGCTTAATCACTGTTTTATACTTTTATAAGTACTCGTTAACTATTTACATATTACTGTGATTTCATAGCCCACTCTTTAACTATTTTTCCCGTGGGGGAGATACATGCTTAAAACTCGATCACAAGTCTTTTTACCGGGTATTGAAATACCGTCAGGCCAAATGTTATTTGCTTAAGTTACTATTGCCAAAAGTCCCTCGATCATGAACCTTAATCACTTGAAGGGTGAACGTAAATAAATGTGGATAGTACTATTAGTGATTGACAATCCTCGTTTGGTTGTTGGAGAAAACACCAGGCGCACTTTATTGTTCTTATAAATAGGTTATTGGCAAATACCTATCTTGAGGGCCTACTACTTACCGTCATAACTTGAGATTATGATTGGCTGTTAATCGTTGAGTATCATGAGCTTAAGGCAATAACAGGAATATCGATTTAAACTTATTGATTGTATGTGATTACAATACATTCTTAACTTGTGATTCGAAACTCGTGTTAAATGGATTTATAAATCAATTACTATTTTTGATGTTGACCCGGTGAAGGGTAACCCAACTGACTATTTTTGAATTAGTAAGGAAATCACTCATTTTCTGATTTTGATAAATCAACGATTTAAACCATGAACACTATGGATTTCCTCACACTTTAATTTGGATAATCAACTCTTATTATAAACACTGTGAACTTATAAACTCTTTGATTTTGGAAATCGATATTCGAAACTATAAACTCTATGAACTCACCAACCTTTGTGTTGACACTTTTTAGCATGTCTTATCTCAGGTAACTATACAAGAAGGAACTTGAAGGCACGGAGTGGGCTTGTAACCCGGCATGGGCTTAAATAAACATTTTGACATATTTCAAATAAACTTGTTGTTTAAATTATGAAACATCTTGATGTCTCGAATATTTGGTATTTTGAATGAATTAAACTTTAAAGCGTCACTTTTGTGTCGTTTTCTATGATTGTGACAAAGATCCTCGAAGTAACACCCAAAAAGTCTTCCGCTGACATTTTAAGTCTTCCGCTGACGTGACGATTTTGGGGGTGTTACAATCTTCTACTTCTTGGGCTTCTAGTGATCCTCTTTTGCGTTGCCAGAACCTATTCATCTTTTTACTTTTTCTCTTTGGTCTGCTAACGCTCTTAGGGGAGACTATTCCTGTGGAAGTGGAAGGGTCATCATTAGTATTTTGAATAATATTACCCTTGTTTATTTTGTGTAATTCTGGAACTATCACAGTGGTGTCAACAAACTTTCCATTTTGAAGCAGCTTAATTTTCTCTTTCAGATCAATGATGATGTGTTTCTTATCCTGAATATCAGACTCAAGTAAACCAATGCAACCTTTGAAATCAACACTGTTTTGTTGCCATTCAATGTTTTCACGTTTTAAGTCCTCAATTTCCTTTTCGAGTTCGAGACTCAGAGTTTTGAACGACTCCATGTTTTTGCAATGTTGACAAGATTTGGAAATGTTTTGATTTTGAAGTTTCAATGCTAAAACATTTGTTTGAGCTTGACACCAATCAAGACGTTTGTTGAGTCGAGATTTTTCTTCTGAAAATTGTTTGCACACATCATCATTGTTCTTACTCAACTTTTCATTTTCTTGTTTAAGTTTCTCAATTTCCTCATTCAACAAATTATTATCAACACAATGATCATTCTTAAGCATAGAAGTACCAGATTTATAAAGATCATTCATGATAACAGACAAAATATCAGCATTGAGAACTTGTTCCAAGAATCGATCAGCATCATTTTTTAAAGTTCTGTTTCTTTGTTGTTGAACCAAAATCGCATTTTCATTTGAATCAAAGATGTTAATCATAGTTTTGACTTCTAATATAAGTTCATGTTCCCAACGTGCAGCACAAAGACGGAGGTGTTTAACAATTGGCTTCATTTGTTTTTGAAAAATATCTCTCTTTTCTCGCTCGTAAGCAGATTGAAAAGTTTCAATTTTTATTTCTGAATTACGTTCAATTGTTTCCTCCAAAATATCTATGTCTTCCATAAATGTTTTGAAGTAGTTTAAAACACGACAACTTTTTGGGTAAGGCGTGACTTCCCCATTAGATGGTAAAGGACCATTGACTTGTGCTACAGTTTGGACCGGAACCGTATTAGAAGACGAAACATATGACTCAGTGACAAACCATGATTTTTCTGGTATTTCCTTTTGTCTAACAAAAGATTTAGAAATATGAGGACGTTTTGAGTAATCATATGGTTTCGAAAATTCAACTTGTTTCATTTTTGATCGACTCTCTTCTTCCAGTTCTTCTTCTTCCTCAGTATCATGCACAACAGTACGTATAACAGTATTATCAAGCATTTGTTCAACACTGTATATCTTAGGATTAGCTTTGAGGGCTTTATGAAGAAACATTGATCTGAAATCGCCAAGTGCAAATCCTTTGTCGGGTCTCGGTTTTAAAGTATGCTTTTGAATTGTTGTGACTGAGCCCCCGGTTTTGTAAACAACATTACGAAACTCTTTGAGTTGTTTTTCAAGATCAACGTTTTCACCGATTAATTTATCGATAAACTTTCGTTTTCGTATTTTATGTTCACAAAAATCCTTTTTGCAATTTGACAATTCTGTTTCTGTCGTAGAAAGCAACTTTTGAATATCCGCAATTTTATGTTTGAGTTCACACTTTTCCTTTTCCAATTTAGAAACCAACTTTCCGTTTGACTCGATTAAAACGTGCATTTGATGTTGAAGATTTTGTTCTTTGATGTAAGATTCTTGAAAATCTTTTTCAAAACTTTTTGCTCGTTTAATCTTTTCATCCTGATATGAAAGTTGTAGTTTATATTTCTCAATATCATTTGCAAGAGCTGTTTTAGTTTCTTTTAAAACTTTGTTTATCTCGTTGCATTTAATGATTTGCATTTTCTGAGCATCCAATTGTTTAGATAACAAGATAAGGTCAGGGTCTGGATCAAATGATGGTTCATGTTGTTCGAAATTATCATATTCATTATTCTCAATAGGATCATCAAATGAAACAACTGTGTCATCATCGAAAATGACAACTGTGCTTATTTGATCATCTTTGTGAGGTGATGAAGATGATGTAGATGGAACAACTTGCGCCATATCTGATTCAGAAGCAGAGGGTGAAGCAATTTCATTGAGAAGACATGCATTAAAATCTTGTACCTGAGACAAGCCATCCGTGTCATACACAGGGCCTGAATCATTTAAACGGAGTTCCTGCATGTTGGCCATAAGCATCACAGCAGCATTTGCTTCGAGATCTTCCATGTCATCATCATTGTGAGTGCTAGCCATGAAGTTGTTCTCTGGCTCAGTGAAGTGTCAATCTTTTTCATCTTGTAGAGCCATTAGCAATGCTTGTTTTTGAAACTTACTGCCCCTAGTTCTCGGTTGAGGACAAGCTGTAGCAATGTGACCTTTCTCATTGCAATTGTAGCACCATACTGAATTCCCTGAGTTGGAGTTCCTAGTAGTAACAGATTCAGACCTTTGCTGAGAAGAGCCTGAGTTGTTCCTGAACCCACCATTGTTATTAAACCGTTGACCATTCCCATAATTTCCTGAAGAATTTCTTGAACCAGATCTACCATAGCTACGATTCTGAATTTCCACTCTTCCATCATTGACAACAGCTTGATTCCTTGTGTTAGAAGATGAACGTTGACGATTGTTTGTTTTGTTGGAGAATTTGCTGAAAGCACGAGCAATAAGAGCAAGTCCCTGATTCAACGTGTTAAAGTCATCATCGTCATCATCATTAGAGTTGGAGTAATACAAAGCATCATTGTTGTTTAACGGAACAAGTTGAGTTGAGTCATTCTGTAGAGATGAATCATAATGGGCCATTTGGTTCGAGGTGGAAGATTGTGGATAACTGAAGTAGTTCTGCTCTTGAACATAAGCATGATTTGACATTGGTGGTGGAGCATAGGGAGATTGAGCTACGAGATCCAAAGAGTTTGGTGTTGATGTTGGTGTGTATCCTCCTCGTAGAGCTCTATCTTTTTCCACTTCAGGTTCATGGTGTTTCAGAAAATCATACAACAACCCATATGGAGCATCATGAAGATTCTTCGTTTGACGAACAAATGTCACATATTTATGCCAATCAGGGCCAAGACTACCAACAAATTTGGAGTTCACAGCGATCCTTGGTACTGTGATTTTGTGACGTTCCAGATCATTGACCACGTTAGTGAAACGATGATAGTATGATTCAAGTGACTCTCCAGGTTCAATTGTGATGTCAGTGTATTCCATGTAAAGCTTGGATTCCATGTCATCTTTGTTCAACTGTGTGCCTTCCATAAGGAGATGAACGTGTTCCCACATAGCTTTGGCTGTTTTCTGAGCATCAACACTTCGATAGATTGGATTAGGTATACCCTGAAGTATATAAGCCATTGCATACTTATCAGCTTCACGATGTAGTTTCTGTTCATCAGTGAGTGCAGTTTCTGGAACGGGTCTATCACCAGGAAGACGTGGAGGATCAGCAGTTGGATCACCAGGGTCAAATCTTGTTGGCCACTCAAATGGTCCTTCAAGTATCACTTGCTTTAAGAACTGCCCATGAGGTTTCTTTAATTCAAGAAATCTTAAGAATCGACTTGACCATTGAACATAATTCCCAGGTGTTAGCATTGGAGGTGTTTCAAGTGATCCTGCCTCATGTCGGGATTGTTGAGTAGTAATAACTTCACACATTCTGTCAAACCAGTGAGGTTGTTTTCAGGAAAACTGAGTGTTTTGTTGTAGCACTTGATTTGGTTGTTGTTGAGGAATGAGGTGTTGTTGCAACATTAGGTATTGATGTTGTGGATTGTATCTAGGAGGTTGTTGATTCATTATGTGCGGAAGATATTGTTGTTGCTGATACTGCTGATGTTGCTGAGACTGCTGATGTTGAGGTTGCTGAATATGAGGAAAGTAATGATTAGGTGGTTGAGACATCTTAGAACACTTGTGTTGAAATGGATCTTGTAGAAAGTGTAGAATTAACCAAGTATCGAAAAATTTGTCACAACTTCAATGATTGCGAAAACTGTTAACTTTATCGAGAAAACAAGGTTTGCGATAACAGGTTTGCGAAACTTGTCAGGTTATCGAGAAACCAGGATTGCGAAACTTTGTAGGTTTTCGAAAACATGAAATCTCGAAATAATCAAGGTTTTTCGAAACTTTTAAATTTTCGAAATAATGATATTTCGATACTTAAGAAGTTTGCGATAACTCTGTGATTTCGAAAAATTATGTTTTGCGAAAAAACACAAAGATTGCGATACACAGTTTTCGAAATTATACAATTTCGAAAACTTTCCCAAAAGTCGAAGTACTTAACTTTCTTATACAAGAAAGCAAATACCAAGTCCACACAAACGAAGTCGAGGTAGTGCACGTAGAGAAGATCTCGAAATAGGGACAAGTAGGTTCTCGATACTATGTGATGTTTTGATTTTTCAAAGAAAGCAATCCTAAACTCGTTTTTATTTCAAGATTCTTGTACTTTTATGTGTAAAATGAAGAGATCTTTAAGAAAGTTGAAAACTTTAAGAGCTTTTTCAAGAATTTGAAAGATTTCGAAAATAAAGTACAAAAACCCTAGTCGACTTTTTAAGAAAAAATTGGAACTTTTTGTTTGTTTTTGATTTGTAGCACAAGTTTGTAAGCAAATATGTGATAAAAACCAAGAAACAAGCACGAAAGTACTAATTTTTTCACAAAAAAATTCGAATAGAATGTAAAAAAAACGAGATGAAGAACAAAAATCAATGAAAAACCAAAAGCTACACCTTCTTCTAGCGAATGATACCACTTGTTAGGTCACCATTTAGTAAACACAAGTATGATTATAAGAGAAATGAGATGAGAATGAGATTGGGATGATTATGAGAAATTTAGAGAATATGAAATGCAAGAGTTTCCTTAATGTTTTCAAATAACCAACCAAGTTTTACAATGGCCTAAGACTTCTATATATAGGTGAGGAGCTAGGGCAACATTCCTAGTCCTCCCTACATGGATTTCGTATGGGCTTTATGGCCCATGGACTCAATAGCTTAAGCCTATAAAACTTGTTACATAACATTAGTGTAAGTAAATAATAACTTAAGCAACCTATTATTACAAATGACCGAGACTTGATAAAATAGTAAAACTTTGATCCCAACAATTTTTGTGGTAGATTCGTACTCGCCATTCATAAATCAATCGATGCACTAATTTTTGATTGATCGGAATGAAATAGAGACGATTTTTAGGGTTTTAAGAGAGAGAATAGAGTCGAGAGAGAGAAAGAAATGATCGGAATGGGGAGAAATAGAGAGAGAGTGAATGATTTTAGAGTTAGGTGTAATTTTAAGTTGATGCATTATAGACCCTCAAGTTTGAAATATTTACAAAAATGACACTCCGCTTTTATAAACTTGTAATTTAAATCCAATGGTTGAGATCACTTCCTACACTTTTTATTACAACACCCTTTTTATAATAACCCCACCCTATATATATATATATATATATATATATATATATATATATATATAGGGTAGGGATCCGGTAAGAAGAAAAACTAAAATAGGAAGAATAAGAAGGATTTCTAGCCACATATTTCAAATAGGAGGGAGAATTTTAAGGGGAGATGCATCCGTTTTTGTAGATGCATCTGAAATGAGTTGTTGTGGTTTCTTCTTATCATTCTTATTTTAAGTTTTCTTCTTATTTGATCCTAACTCTATATATATATATATATATATATATATATATATATATATATATGTCAATATATATATATATATATATATATATATATATATATATATATATATATATATATATGTCATAACCCGTAATTTTCTTCAATGCTATTTCCACTACAACTTCTACACCAGGTATTTTTACTATAAAATTTTTGCTTTTATAAACTAACTAGACGTGCCTGCGCAAACACCGGTATAGTATGTCAAGTAAAACCTTACATTAATACGCTAAAATACTAATAAAATCACTAATAAATAGGTTTCTCACGAAACCATAATAATTATAATATAACATAACGAAATAGTAAACCCTAAAACACGAACACTAAAAATCTCTATTATAAAACCATAACTAATATAATATATTAAAACACCTAATACGTAAAAACTTAATATTAATATAAAACCTAAATATAACTATCGTAAAATAAATATTATAATACCATAATACGTTAATAATAAAACTAAATTTACTCTAATATACCTATTTTAAACTAATAATACGAATACTTAGTACGTTAACTAAAATTATATTTTCTATTAAAACATAACTAATATAAATAATATAACCTAAGTACCCCTTTTTACGTCAAGTTTAAAGGCTATAAAATAAACCTAATAAACTACGAAACCCGACCACCTTAATAAGTCCGTGTCAAAATATTATACGCCCCCTAAATATACCCCCGTACATGCTTAATAAACACCGCGAACTAGCTATTAAAAACCGATAAAAACTTAGATATATTTTTCTTAATACGAGTAACACAACCAAACCCAACATAAAATGTTTTCTTTCTTTTCTTGCCTGCCTACGTGAAACAAATCAAAACCATTTTTGTTACTAAAACTTTGACCCTTTTCTTGTCCCTAAAACTTGACCTTTTTAAAAACAAAAACCATTTTTTTTCTTTCTTTTTTTTTTCTTGTTTCCTTAAAACAAACAAAGACCAAGAATCATGTTTCTTTCTTTTTTCTTTCTTCCAGGTCGAAACAAACAAGCACAACCCAAACACCATTTTCTTTCTTTCTTTTTTTTCTGTGTCGACCCAAAACCAAAACAACAAAACCATAAGTTTTCTTTCTTGCTTGTTCTTGTTCGAACAAGTCAACAAAACCAACCTAAACTCCATTTTCATTTTCCTTTGAGTCGACCCAAAAACCACAACCAAAACCAAACCATTTTTCTCTTTTGTTCGAACAAACACCAATCCAAACTTGACCCTTTTAAAACCAACACTAGTACAAACGACGCCTTTCCAGGCGTCATTTTTACGCCCTTCCCGTCGACATGTCGACGGAACAATACCTTCCCGTCGACATGTCGACGTGAACAAAACGCCGGTTGTGTTTCGTCCGGAACAGCGTTCCCGTCGACAATCGTCATCGACATTATGGGTCCCACATCGTTTTCCAGTCAAACGATTTTGCTGTCCGTCAACTTCTTCCCGTCGACATGTCGACGGGAACGTATAACTAATTAACGTTTTAATTAATAAACAATAATTAAGTTTTATATTTTGCTGTCGACATGTCGACGACAACATTAAACTAAAAATATTGTTTTTTTAATTATGGCGTCGACATGTCGACGACATAATTTTAAAAACTATATTCATTTTTTAATGATGCCGTCGACATGTCGACGGCATAATTAAAAAACAATATCTCTAGTTTAATGTTGTCGTCGACATGTCGACGGCATCATTAATAACAACATGCTAACAGCAGGCTGCAAATATAGCAATTTTCCAGATTTTTCCGGATTTTTCGGAAAAATTTTACCAAAATCTGTAACCGTAATAGCACCTATAACCACTCAATATCAACATGTCCTAAACGTATAACTCGCCATCGGCTAAAACACTTGCAAATTATCGCTAAACACCCTCAAAATGCATAAAAACATATAAAGTCTACAAAACGGGGTGTGGTAATATCTAAACCTAGCTGCCATATCCACAAATGTTTTAATATCCACTACGTTCAAGTCGCCAAAAGGTTAAACTATACAATACTAACATATGGGTCGCCAAAATATTGTTTCAAGCATAAGTACAACATAAAATACCCAAGTTTGTACATCTACATCCCAAATCACTCATGATCATCAGCAGAACCCTCATCATCACCAGAACCATCCTCATCGCCTCTGCGACTCCCGCTCCCTCCAGCTGAGCCACTACCTCCAGCGCCACTGCCCGAGCCATCCACGTGCTGAGAACCTGCATGACTAAGATACTGGTGCCATAGCGGGTTGGACGACATAAAACCTGTCACCAAATCAAGCTTCGCCTTCATGGCCTTACGCTCTTCAGCTTATTCCCGGCTCTGCCTCTCGGCCTCAACAATCTTCTTCTCGGCCTCAGCAAGCTTTTTCTCCATCTCGGCGTATTCTGAAAATGAAATAATGAAAACTTAAAAACATCTATTGCAATACTTAATTTGAGTCATGATCGAGTAATCGATAATTAATATATTATAAAATTGTACATACTTGGAGGTGGAGGCGGGGTGTATGGTAACGGTGGCCTATTCAGCCCGGGTACGATCCTACCCCGTCCGGCGATGTGGCCCCTCTGCTTGCCCTTCAAAACCATCGCAAGTATCTGCTCCTCCGTGTACGCCACCCCTTCTTGCGTATTCGCTCCCAGATCACTTAGCCGAACCATCTCTTCCTATTTAATTGAGAAAAAAATTGAGAAAATTTATATATAAATATATATATATATATATATATATATATATATATATATATATATATATATATATATATATATAAGGTAGGGTTCTAGAGAAAAGTGCATTTTGGTAGAAAAGTGAGAAAAAAAGTTACTAGGGTCTAATTTGAAACATCTCAAACTTCATGGGTATGTTTTGAAACATACCCCCACCCCACCCCACCCGCCCCCCCCCCCCCCCCACCCCCGAAAAAAAAAAAATCCCGCCAAAAAAAATTTTTTTTTTGGGCAAATTTTTTTTTTTTTTTTTTTTTTTTTTTGGGCCAAAAATTTATAACACTGATGCACCTTTTTTTTTAGTGCATCTCAGTTAGAAAAATTGGTGCATCTCAGTTATAATAAGAATTTGAATTCGATTTGTTTTGATTCACGGTTTGACCCTAATTTTTTTTAAACGAATTAACCGAATAACCCGAAAACCGAACCGATAACACCCCTACAAGTAGCAACTTAGCCCAAAAGAAATGATATAACCATTTTAGCCCAGCTTGAGATGAAATACGTGAATGCACCTTTTTTTTTAGTGCATCTTAGTTATAAAAATTGGTGCATCTCAGTTATAACTGAGATGCACCAATTTTTATAACTGAGATGCACTAAAAAAAAAGGTGCATCTGGGTTATAAAATTTTTGCGGGAAATTGTTTGGCCCAAAAAAAAAAAAATTTTTTTTTGCCCAAAAAAAAATTTTTTTTGGCGGGAAAAATTTTTTTTTTTCGGGGGGGGTGGGGTGGGTGGGGGTGGGGGTAGAGTGCGAATTTACAAAAACTCCTTAAAGAATGAAGGAAAATACAATTAGGTCCCTGTAGTTTGGTGTGAAAAAAAGGAGGGGATGATTTGTACACTTTTCTCACTTTTCTACCAAAGTGGGTTTTTTTCATGATCTCACCTCTATATATATATATATATATATATATATATATATATATATATATATATATATATATATAAATATGTCGGGTTAATTACAAGATTATGTTTCAATGAATCATTAAAGTGCGATAATTGAGAAAAAAATTGAGAAAATTCATATATATATATATATATATATATATATATATATATATATATATAAGGTAGGGTTCTAGAGAAAAGTGCATTTTGGTAGAAAAGTGAGAAAAAAAGTTACTAGGGTCTAATTTGAAACATCTCAAACTTCATGGGTATGTTTTGAAACATACCCCCACCCGCCCCCCCCCCCCCCCCGCCCCCACCCCACCCCCGAAAAAAAAAAAAATCCCGCCAAAAATTTTTTTTTTTTTTGGGCAAATTTTTTTTTTTTATTTTTTTTTGGGCCAAAAATTTATAACACTGATGCACCTTTTTTTTTAGTGCATCTCAGTTAGAAAAATTGGTGCATCTCAGTTATAATAAGAATTTGAATTCGATTTGTTTTGATTCACGGTTTGACCCTAATTTTTTTTAAACGAATTAACCGAATAACCCGAAAACCGAACCGATAACACCCCTACAAGTAGCAACTTAGCCCAAAAGAAATGATATAACCATTTTAGCCCAGCTTGAGATGAAATACGTGAATGCACCTTTTTTTTTAGTGCATCTCAGTTATAACTGAGATGCACCAATTTTTATAACTGAGATGCACTAAAAAAAAAGGTGCATCTGGGTTATAAAATTTTTGCGGGAAATTGTTTGGCCAAAAAAAAAAAATTTTTTTTTGCCCAAAAAAAATTTTTTTTTGGCGGGAAATTTTTTTTTTTTTTCGGGGGGGGTGGGGTGGGTGGGGGTGGGGGTAGGGTGCGAATTTACAAAAACTCCTTAAAGAATGAAGGAAAATACAATTAGGTCCCTGCAGTTTGGTGTGAAAAAAAGGAGGGGATGATTTGTACACTTTTCTCACTTTTCTACCAAAGTGGGTTTTTTTCATGATCTCACCTCTATATATATATATATATATATATATATATATATATATATATATATATATATATATATATATATATGTCGGGTTAATTACAAGATTATGTTTCAATGAATCATTAAAGTGCGTGTTTGGGGAAATAAATAAATAAATAATAAATTAAAAAAAAATACTTACATATTGAACCTGAGCATCATCCTGCAACCACACACCATTATTGTCGCAGTGTGTGTCGTAAAACGACTGGATGAGTGACGGGTATTGTTTGTCCTTGTTGTTCTGAAATTGTATATACACATGCATATATATAAGATGAAACAAATTAAAAATGACAAATCAAACACCATATTTATTTTAATTAAACTTAAATACTTTTATAAAATTAAAATTAATTACTTTTATATAATTAAATTTTTTTATTAATATATAATTATAATTAAATAATTTTATAAAAATAAAATACTTTTATAAAAATAAAATGTGTCTTACATAGTCATGGCGAATAGCGGCCAATGACTTGGAACCGTGGCGGCTGTACACCGTCAACTTCTTTCGGTTCTCCTTGTTCACAGCAGCACGCTTCAGGTTCTTCTCGTTCATGTAAAACTTGATATGCTCCTCCAACACAGATGGCTCGACGTTCGGAGGAGGGTTTCTTCGTATCTCATCCACTTTTTCAGGCCCACAAGCCCTCTTCATCGTGCCCTTGTTGTCGGAGTAGACCTTAGCAATATACGCATTGAGGCCCGTCTCAATGGTTCTCCAATTGGGATCGCGCATTGTAACAACTCACATTCTTGGATCACTATTCATCCTCGGAATTTTACTATTCACTTTCACTATTCATTTCCGAAATTTAATTTTTATTTCATATTCTCGTGTGATAAATCATTTCCATGACAAGATAAATGTATGACGCTCATCAGATCATTTTCGCGAACGTTATTATGGAAATACACGTTTAGGGTAAAACGTCATTTAGAAATTCTACGCACAACGAAACTCGACCGCGTTAAGTGACCCCGCATCAGAAAAATGTTTGATACGCTCATGATTAATTAGAGAATTGATCGTGACTAAGAAAAATGTTACCAAATAGACCCTGGACCGTGAAAAACAGAAATTTAGGTTTTCAAGCACTTTTACTTAGTCGTAACCTTAGCCTATACATGCACCGCGTTTCTAAGACAATTTGAGTTTTCACATTATTTGGTAAAGTCAACATATTTTCCCTCCTCCTTTGACCAAAAATCATTCTTTGATTTTATAAGTAATTCCTTGATTTTTAGGCTTCCGGTTTTAGGTCTAAAAGACATTAAACACCACCAGACATTAGACTGAGCCCAGACTAGACATTATAAGTCATTTTAATTCATTTTTAATCTATTAGAAAAGTAACATTTTACTTTTCTTAATTTTACACAATATTCGTACAGTTTACGTATTACGCGTTTTAGACCCGTATTTCCAGTTTTAGCAGGGTTTGAGCAACCAAATAGAACCTACCACTCATTTTATATTTTATTATGGACTATATTGACAAGTTTATACATTCTTTCAAGTTTCATATTTTTAGGATACCCGGTTTTACGTTTTGAGGCTTAACAGTTTACGGTTAGCAACCTACGGAGTCAAAACTAGCTCTATATCTTGGATAATATCAACCAAAGACCAAAACTTCCTCCCCAAGCTTTCCAAACCGCCATAGGGAGGGGAGTCACACCCTTGTGTGTCTTGATCTTGTGCCTTGTTAACTAAGATGATTACATGTGTAAATTTCCCAAAAATATCCTAAGTTCCTAACCTCCTCATGAGACTATAAATACCCCCTCCTCCCCTCTTTGAACGTCCACCATCACCCTCACCCTCACCTCACACTTAGCTAATTCACTCCTAGTTACAAGCAAGATACAAGTGCAACATCAATCATAGAAACCCTAGCTTGGTTTTAGGTAATCAAAACACTTCCAAACCTCATATACTTTGGTGATTCTCTTGAGTTTAGATCCACTCAAGTCACCTAAACCTCATCACAAATCATTCAAGAATACAAGGTTAGCAAGAGTGGTTAAGTATTGGAAGCATGGCTATGGTTGGAAAGGTTTAGGAAGATTAAGTAGTGGTTCTTGGTTTTGATCTTGGTTCTAGTTAGTTTCTTCACAAGTTGTAAGCAAACCCTAACATACTCCTTGCTTAATTATCATTTTCATGCTCTTTGTGTTTCATTCATGCTATATATGGTCTTTGTATTGTCTTCATGATGTTTAAAAATGAGTAAAACAAGTATTAGTATACATATGTTAACCTATGTTATTTAAACAAGCAAACTAGTAACTTTATTGGAGAACCACGACCAAAATAAAGTAACCATGACATGAAACACTTACCTACTGTTATAGAGGACTTCAAAAGGAAAACATAGCAATTTGAATCACCTAAAACGAGTACACGAGTCAAAAGTTATGACCATTTGAAGCTAGCGAAACCAAAACGCCGAAACTGCCTAAACCTACTGTTTTGCATTCTGCCAATTTTGAAAGTCC
Organism: Artemisia argyi; assembly: GCA_030686995.1. Taxonomy (NCBI): domain Eukaryota; kingdom Viridiplantae; phylum Streptophyta; class Magnoliopsida; order Asterales; family Asteraceae; genus Artemisia; species Artemisia argyi. The sequence continues at coordinate 156,394,704 of CM060676.1, forward strand.
CACTTCTGGTCCGATTCATCAAAAAGTTAAAACACGAAAGTTGTCCGGAACGACGTTTTCGTTCAGGGACAAAGAAGCTCGAGCCCTGAAAACGCTTTCCGAGTGATATTTTCTTCAAATTCTTAACAGCCCAATTTTAGACCAAAGTTACTATATAATGATTATAATTAGATGAGACCAAGAGGTCTAATGACCTAAAGCCAAGACCACAACCATGGCTAAAGCCAAGGCTGAGTCTCAAGACCATGGTAGCCATGACCAAAGCCACGGCAAGGCCACGGCTAAGACCTTAAGACTTTCTAAACCGAAATCATTATAACTAGTATACATATTTTATATATTGAACACTACAATAGTAGGGAGCTTCATGTGAGGAGTTCCTATGGGTAAGCCGTCGAGATGAGTTGTGGATTTACGAATTAAAGTGTCCTGGCTCCTCGAACGTTTACTACATGACTTCTGAATTATGACGGCCCGAACGGTAGTAAGAGATATACAAACTATACATGTTTCATAAACCATTTTTATTCAACGACTTACACTATATACTAAGTACTACATCATGAACTATATGCAAGACATATATGGGCAATTCTTCGTACTCTTAGACATTACTCCAACCTAAGACACGACGTTCTATTACAGGTTACTCTTAGAGACTTTCGCGATTCGACTATCAGTTTCATTACTCATTACATAAACTTAAGGTGAGTCATAGCCCCTACTCTTTTCATACTTGTTTTAACTCTTGGGGGGGATACATGCTCAACTACTTGCTTACTTGTACAAATACTCAAAACATTTATACTCTTGATTGTTTTATACTTGATTGTCTTATACTTGATTGCATTATACTTGATTTCATACATACATGACTGTCTTTTATCTTTGGGAAGTGGCTCCCAGTAATCTTTTGTCTTTGGGAAGTGGCTCCCAGTAAACTTTTATCTTTGGGAATTGGCTCCCAGTTGTCTTTGGGAATTGGCTCCCAGTTGTCTTTGGGAATTGGCTCCCAGTTGTCTATGGGAATTGGCTCCCAAGTGAGGTCTTCGGAGATGAAGTGTAGACTCACGACTAATTGCTTAACTGTTTTGATGAACTTATACATGTCTTTATTATACTATATTGTAGCAGTGGGTTGTGGACACACAGGTTGCAAGTCTCTTATGGCGGGACTTGCAACTGAGTGGATTCTCAATGCCTTTGCTGTGTGAACATTCTTTAAGGCTTTTTGACTATTTTAAGACAAACTCTATGAACTCACCAACCATTGTGTTGACACTTGAGCATGTTTATCTCAGGTTAGTAAGGCGATAGCTAGTGCGTGGAACTTAGAGTCAAGCTGCATATTCTGAAGAATTACGCTTTTGTCATTTACCATTCAAACATTTGTATACATTTATGTATCATACTTTGGAATCTCATGTTTGTAACTTTGAATTCATTAATCGAATGGTAACTTTTCAAAACGTCTCATTTAGAGGTCGTTTTCTATATCTTGTGCTTTGTATTATGAAGTAGCACCCCAATGACACAGTCTTCCGCTGCCGTATTTTGGGGGTGTTACAGATTGGTACCAGAGCTTTGGTTATAGAGAACTAGGTTGCATTTAGTGCCTAGACTATAACTGCTATAGACGATGAGACCTTCCTCTTTGGTTGCTTTACACACACTACATACGCAGATGCTTTTGTTAGTTGTTGGTTCCAAGCTGTTAGATGATGTGACTTTAGTATTATAAGGAACCCCAGAATTTAGTCGAATCATTAAAAATTTGGAGCTCAGCAATAACTAATTAGTTAACTTGATCTTGTGACAGTTCTTGTTTGATTAGACACAAGATTTGAGTTAAATAATATTATTGCTTAGCTTTAGGGATTTGATGATTTGGTTATCTTACTATCTGTCTCAGATAGCGATTTTGTGTCGGAAATTCTTAAGTAGGATGATTTAGAATCTCTTTATTTAAATGGATTGGGACGCCTCTTTATTTAAATAAGGAAATTGTAAATCACCGATATAACACCCCGTAAAAATTTTCCTACGATTAACACGTTACCATAACATAGATTAACATTTTTACAGGAACAAAATTTTTTTTATGCACGACCTATTATGTGAACCACTACGATATTTGTGATTGACCATTTACCCAGGAACGATGCTTACACACAACCTTGATAGATTTAATATCGCGAATATAAATATATTTATATTTTAAACGTTAATAATTAAAACTATACGTTTCGTACATTTAACGTACATTATTTATATCATCCCGGAGCCTACGAAAATTCCCGAGACTACTCACTAATATTTTTGGAACATAACCCGACTCTCGAAACTCACGAATTGGGCCTACGTGACCCAAAGGGCCACACTTAAACCCAAACAGCCAAACTAAACGGACTGCTTAATCCTTTCTTTTTGTTTTGGGCCCAATCCACAACATAAGCCCACCAGGCCTGCCCAGCGATGGGTGTTTGTGTTAGCTTATTTTGTTTTCTTCTTCTTTTGTTTTCCAGCCGCGACCCAGCCCCAAAACGCCCTGGTTATTTCGCAATTTCAACACAAGACACCTACATATTATTGCTTCTATCATTCCACCTCGTGCCATAGAAACACGAATGGTATAAGATACACCCTCCCTCGCACGTTCACTACCCTAAAAACGACCCAAGCAAAACCCGAAACTCACCTTTGGCATTTTTACCCAAACGTGTCACCAGCCCTCTTAGCACCTCCCATGCTCCCCAATCACCACATAACGAATCCTAAACATCACATAAGTGTCAGAGAATGTCAGAAACTGAATGTGACATTTTCTTTGGTTGTTTTAACTCGATTGGACATAAAATAGGTGGCATATATTCGTTTCAATCCAACACACAACCACTTGCTTATTATCACACTCCAAACTCACTATATAAACCTCCTATACAAGCTCAGTTGAAAACACACACACAAAAACGTACCATATTCAAATTTCGTGAAGTTATAGTGTCAATTTGGGACAAACTTCTTGCCTAGTGAACGGAGGATAGAAACAAGATCAAGGAACCATTTTTGCTCAATTTGAACCCTTGCTGAGTCGTGAACCACTCTACATTCATCATTTGTACCAACTCGAACCATATATTAAGTTTACGCCACCCCTAGGGGTGAGGTGAGAATACTTGAACCATCTTTCTATTTATACATTTCATATTTTGATTTTTGCACATTCACTTTGTCTTAATCTCTCGTAAATTTAGAACGTAACATATACCTTTTATTCGACCCTCTAAATGTTTAATATACTAATAAACGAGATATACAAAGCTTTGAACTAGATAATAACGTATACTTAACAAACATAACACGTTTAGAAGGTCACAAACACATTCGAAATGATTTTAAAGACTTAGAATATTTTCAACCTTGGAACTATTTTCAGAAAAATGAATTGGACCGATTACTTTGGTCTCGTAAATAATTATTTCGACACATAACCTACTATTTTTATGATTCGACCTCGTTGACACCTTGGTAAACAATTGGGAAACACTTTTTATTCGAACCTATAAGCTTATATAAGCAGTATGCTCGACCCATTTTGAACCTACCAAAACTGTTTTTATAAAACTAAATAAGATAACACTTGGGCTTATTAGCCCGTTAAACAGTTTTTGAGCTTATTAGATAAGCTGATCGTAAAATCTCTTTTGTAATGTTTTTGTAACATAAAAATGAACCCGAGACCAGGCCCAAACCCCTCTTAAGCCCTTTGGATCATAAAACCTTAACGGGCCTTTAAAAGTGTCTCGTTAAGGCCCAATTAATGAAAAACAAGCTTTATAAATTAACGAGCTGTTGAAATAAGTTACATAAGCTATTCTGAGCTTAATTGAAAGATTAAAATGCTAAGTTTCGAAATTGGTAACATTTGGACTAACTTTGCAAAATTTTCATAACCGGGGACTAAAAATGCAAAAGTTGTAAACTTTGGGTTAAAACTGTAAATCTGAATTTTCTGAGGTTAGAAACAGTAAATATTGAAACTTGGAGTTGTAAAATGTAAATATTGATGATATTAGAACTTAAATTATAACGATCGTTAATTTTGGACTAACGGTGTAAAGTTAACCGTTAGGGTTAAAAATGTAAAATTCTGGAAACTTAAAGGATTTTCTGAAATATAAAATGTTTTATATTTAATATTTAATATAAAACATTTATTAAACATACGTTACTCGATTCGCGAACTATAAATACTTAACGACGTTAAGATATACGTTTTCTTTCATCGTACTCAATAAACTATGACTTGATATAAAATTTTCATCGATCATCAATGTACTTACAAGTTATATAAATATATAACTTTGTTTTTGAACTTCAAGCATTTAAACGGACACGAGTTTTAATAACAAACTGAATGACAAATATTCGCGATAAAACGAGATTTAGACTATCAACTAAAACATACCATATCTTTTAGGTTGTGTGTGAAGCCGTTGCCTTGCATCGTTGAGATTATGTTACTACCACTACTACTGTACCACTAAGGTGAGTCATAGCCCCTACTCTTACTTGTTTTACAATGATTTATAAACGTTTTTGGGGGAGATACATGCTTAATCACTGTTTTATACTTTTATAAGTACTCGTTAACTATTTACATATTACTGTGATTTCATAGCCCACTCTTTAACTATTTTTCCCGTGGGGGAGATACATGCTTAAAACTCGATCACAAGTCTTTTTACCGGGTATTGAAATACCGTCAGGCCAAATGTTATTTGCTTAAGTTACTATTGCCAAAAGTCCCTCGATCATGAACCTTAATCACTTGAAGGGTGAACGTAAATAAATGTGGATAGTACTATTAGTGATTGACAATCCTCGTTTGGTTGTTGGAGAAAACACCAGGCGCACTTTATTGTTCTTATAAATAGGTTATTGGCAAATACCTATCTTGAGGGCCTACTACTTACCGTCATAACTTGAGATTATGATTGGCTGTTAATCGTTGAGTATCATGAGCTTAAGGCAATAACAGGAATATCGATTTAAACTTATTGATTGTATGTGATTACAATACATTCTTAACTTGTGATTCGAAACTCGTGTTAAATGGATTTATAAATCAATTACTATTTTTGATGTTGACCCGGTGAAGGGTAACCCAACTGACTATTTTTGAATTAGTAAGGAAATCACTCATTTTCTGATTTTGATAAATCAACGATTTAAACCATGAACACTATGGATTTCCTCACACTTTAATTTGGATAATCAACTCTTATTATAAACACTGTGAACTTATAAACTCTTTGATTTTGGAAATCGATATTCGAAACTATAAACTCTATGAACTCACCAACCTTTGTGTTGACACTTTTTAGCATGTCTTATCTCAGGTAACTATACAAGAAGGAACTTGAAGGCACGGAGTGGGCTTGTAACCCGGCATGGGCTTAAATAAACATTTTGACATATTTCAAATAAACTTGTTGTTTAAATTATGAAACATCTTGATGTCTCGAATATTTGGTATTTTGAATGAATTAAACTTTAAAGCGTCACTTTTGTGTCGTTTTCTATGATTGTGACAAAGATCCTCGAAGTAACACCCAAAAAGTCTTCCGCTGACATTTTAAGTCTTCCGCTGACGTGACGATTTTGGGGGTGTTACAGATTGGTATTCAGAGTCACGGTTATAGAGAACCAGATGTTTTTAAACATTGGACTATAACCACACTTTAACTGGACCATTTTTACAAAATACCACTTCATGCCCTCCGTGCCTACATTCCAACATCTGGTAGAAAAGTTACTTCTCATTATTTCTTACTTATATAACTTGATATATACTCACATGCTACGATTATGCTAATAACTATGTTTACTAATCGGGATTATTACAAATACCGTGTCTTCATATTTCCATCCGCTAGACTATTATGTGACCTTTAAATAAGTTTATGGTACAACTACACCCTAGTATATTAATATATATATTTATATGCTCCCCCAACTATTTTGAGTACTATGCAAATCCTCTTTAATTGTCTCGCTTTCATCTTTATAGATGCTTACGACAAATCCACACATAAATTATTTTGTCTTAAAATAATTTACAACGTCTTAATTTGAATGGATTGGGACGCCCTTTTGTTCAAATCAAGAAATTGTAAATCATTGAACCATGAGTTTATATTTCCTTAGTTACATAGTTTGGGACGCTTCTCTATGTAAATAGTGAAATATAGATAAATAGGTTTAATTACTTCTGAGTTAACAGACATATAAAACCAAGAAAACCTAAATCTCATTAGAAACCGCGAATATTAATACACAACGATATAACTAGCATCGGTAATGCTATCATCACAAAAATCACTAAGTAAACCTTAACATCACTAAACGATTGATCCACCAAGCTGATGAAGAATGCCACCACTCCTACGAGTGCAAGAACCACAACTGGATGTAATACATCAAATACCCTGTATAACAAAAACCACACAATGAAACGCTAATGCCTAGTACACGAAGCTACAAATTCAAAAACAACACTCTTAATATTTCTTACCCCCATATTTCATCCACACTAACGACTAAAACCACGATTAGCATAAGAAATGCTATGATCCAATCCAAGGACTCCAGATCTTCTTTCGGGAAGAAAGTTACAACAAAATACGCAACTATGAGAACAATATAAGTATAAGACATATTAAAATTTTTATTTGAAGACAAAATGAACGATAAAGAGAAAAATCAGGAAATATATAGACATGTTGCCATGAATCACTATTCTTGCCATGTGCATTCACTTTTCCCCAAGTTAATATCTATCCACAAGAACTAAATAATTCGAGAATTATCTCCACACTATTCTCCTTGTAAAAATTTGTATCAACAAAACTCTTTTGTTTAACGGGTAGGTTACCCGCACAGATTTTTGTAAATTTTAAAACATGAAGAATAAATAAATTATCATCCTCATTTTGCTCACAATGAATTTTATTCAAACGACATATTATTATTAAACTTGACTGAAACACATAAAAACATTACAAACGATACTAAAAATTTAACATCACACTTCAGCGGTAGTCTGGGTGATCCCAAGTCTGAGAATTGTTAGAATCATATCCATCATCATAAGGGTCGAAGCTTGCCAACCTCTCTTCTTCTATTTGAGCCTCCAACCTACTCAGCTCCCGCTCCATGTCAGAAGTCCAACCACCATCATCGACCACCGCATTTTCCTCAAAACTTGGCTGGAATTGATCCAGATGAAGCAATTGTTGTTGTTGCACAACCACTCTTGGTGCAGAAGAACTCGATGCACCTTGTTGAAATGATTGCTGTTGCTGTAATTGCTGTTGTTGTTGCTGTTGCTGTTGCTGTAGTTGCTGTTGCTGTTGCTGTTGTTGCTGTTGCTGTTGACGTTGCTGCTGTTGCTGTTGTTGTTCAATCCTAGCCGCTTCGACATTCTCTTTAAAACTCCAACAGATCTTGCTGGAGCTATGGTCCTCTATCTGATGAACACAAACCCATAACGTTTCAATAATAGCCGCATCCTTACGATACCCATCATGCAAGAAAGTATCAATCACACGTTTCCGATCATCCGATATATCCGTACACTTTGCATAACGTTCTCTAAGCCGTTGTTTCGATTGTTTCACCACCTCCAACTCCAGAATGACCCTCAAAATAGCATTTTTACGATCCACATCACTATTTTCGGTCTCTGCTTTGATATATTGTTGGATTTGTTCAGCGGTGTGTGGTAGCTTACAGGCCATTGATTGTTTTGTGTGTGTGTGTATGTGGATAACCCAACACGTACCAATGGTATTTATAAAGAATTGGAAAAATAATTCTCAATTATTATATTAAATGTGACCGTTTGTATTCAAACGGTAAAACTTTTAAAACCATGTCCAATAAAACTAGCAACAAACTTTTTAGGATACGTGGTGAAAATTCTACCTCGTCTTTCGCAATTCAACACAAGTGGCAAGAAACAGATCACATTAAACACATAACACCATAAACTAAATCATAAACACACCACGTATGAATAATACCCTTAACCCTTAAGAAATTTTGAACATATCAAATAAATCCCTATGGACCTTCAAACATTATATAACAAATATTAGACCACCTCATAATCTGATATAACATGAAATGATAATATACGTATCGATAAACATTTCATACTCGCTTAAACCAAACAAAACGCACCCTCTCAACTTGGGCCTCAGTATTTCAATAACCCAACACTTCGTTGAATTTTAAACTAGATCAATAACTCGAGCCCAATATTGCTCGAATCCCAGAAATTAAATCATTTTCCCAAACAAATTTATGTCAAATAATTTCGAGTCATTTTCCGTGACATTTTCTTAACACTCTACAAATGTTTTGTACATTTCAAATTATCATGTACCTAAGAATCAACTAAAACGAACCTTTATCACTTAAATCAATCTTAGGACGGTCAAGATATCATCACCTCATTTTGTACGAACTTCAAACTATCCAACGATGCAAAAACTTGTACTTATAATCGACTTCCCACGAAACTAAACAAACTTTTGTTAACACTTTCGATCAAAAATTGTTAAAACTCACCAAATCTAACTACAATCAAACCAATGTTTTAACACATAATGCAAATTTAATGATCTATAAGCAATAAAAGCAAACGAAAATTTAACATAAACAACGACATTAGGAAACAAAGAAGATTTTATTCATACACTAGAGATTACATAGAAACACAACATTATTTCAACATTCCGGCCACTACACTACGACACTATTTCTTCACTTCCAAAACTTGTCAATGAAGATCGCTAGAACCACGAATGGTGCAAGAAACATTAAGATCCCAACCAATATAACACGATCTTCGTTCGAAACATACATTAGATAGATAGCGGTAACAATGGTGTACAAAATTGCAAGGATGGTGATGAAATGAGGCATGTCGACGAAAGGAATAAAGTGAGAAAGAAAAGTTAGGTAAAAAGGAGTATATAAATGGGATATTTAAAGAAAATAAGAGTTGGGTACTGTACACCACTGTGGTAAAATACTGTTTACACCTTAAAAACTACAAATAATATTACCACATAATAATTATATTTTGAACTAAAGTTCCCCCAAGTTTTTCTTTCAAAATCATACTAAGATTGAATACCATCAAGTAAAAAGCTAATGTGGTAGTAGATACGTTAAGCTGGAAAGTACAATTAGGAAGCTAATAATAAATACGTTATTTGTTCACCTTTTCCACTCACTTTTACAGCTACCTTATCTTAGAATCCCGGGACGGGATCCCGTTTAACGGGTAGGTAATATAACACCCCGTAAAAATTTTCCTACGATTAACACGTTACCATAACATAGATTAACCATTTTTACAGGAACAAAATTTTTTTTATGCACGACCTATTATGTGAACCACTACGATATTTGTGATTGACCATTTACCCAGGAACGATGCTTACACACAACCTTGATAGATTTAATATCGCGAATATAAATATATTTATATTTTAAACGTTAATAATTAAAACTATACGTTTCGTACATTTAACGTACATTATTTATATCATCCCGGAGCCTACGAAAATTCCCGAGACTACTCACTAATATTTTTGGAACATAACCCGACTCTCGAAACTCACGAATTGGGCCTACGTGACCCAAAGGGCCACACTTAAACCCAAACAGCCAAACTAAACGGACTGCTTAATCCTTTCTTTTTGTTTTGGGCCCAATCCACAACATAAGCCCACCAGGCCTGCCCAGCGATGGGTGTTTGTGTTAGCTTATTTTGTTTTCTTCTTCTTTTGTTTTCCAGCCGCGACCCAGCCCCAAAACGCCCTGGTTATTTCGCAATTTCAACACAAGACACCTACATATTATTGCTTCTATCATTCCACCTCGTGCCATAGAAACACGAATGGTATAAGATACACCCTCCCTCGCACGTTCACTACCCTAAAAACGACCCAAGCAAAACCCGAAACTCACCTTTGGCATTTTTACCCAAACGTGTCACCAGCCCTCTTAGCACCTCCCATGCTCCCCAATCACCACATAACGAATCCTAAACATCACATAAGTGTCAGAGAATGTCAGAAACTGAATGTGACATTTTCTTTGGTTGTTTTAACTCGATTGGACATAAAATAGGTGGCATATATTCGTTTCAATCCAACACACAACCACTTGCTTATTATCACACTCCAAACTCACTATATAAACCTCCTATACAAGCTCAGTTGAAAACACACACACAAAAACGTACCATATTCAAATTTCGTGAAGTTATAGTGTCAATTTGGGACAAACTTCTTGCCTAGTGAACGGAGGATAGAAACAAGATCAAGGAACCATTTTTGCTCAATTTGAACCCTTGCTGAGTCGTGAACCACTCTACATTCATCATTTGTACCAACTCGAACCATATATTAAGTTTACGCCACCCCTAGGGGTGAGGTGAGAATACTTGAACCATCTTTCTATTTATACATTTCATATTTTGATTTTTGCACATTCACTTTGTCTTAATCTCTCGTAAATTTAGAACGTAACATATACCTTTTATTCGACCCTCTAAATGTTTAATATACTAATAAACGAGATATACAAAGCTTTGAACTAGATAATAACGTATACTTAACAAACATAACACGTTTAGAAGGTCACAAACACATTCGAAATGATTTTAAAGACTTAGAATATTTTCAACCTTGGAACTATTTTCAGAAAAATGAATTGGATCGATTACTTTGGTCTCGTAAATAATTATTTCGACACATAACCTACTATTTTTATGATTCGACCTCGTTGACACCTTGGTAAACAATTGGGAAACACTTTTTATTCGAACCTATAAGCTTATATAAGCAGTATGCTCGACCCATTTTGAACCTACCAAAACTGTTTTTATAAAACTAAATAAGATAACACTTGGGCTTATTAGCCCGTTAAACAGTTTTTGAGCTTATTAGATAAGCTGATCGTAAAATCTCTTTTGTAATGTTTTTGTAACATAAAAATGAACCCGAGACCAGGCCCAAACCCCTCTTAAGCCCTTTGGATCATAAAACCTTAACGGGCCTTTAAAAGTGTCTCGTTAAGGCCCAATTAATGAAAAACAAGCTTTATAAATTAACGAGCTGTTGAAATAAGTTACATAAGCTATTCTGAGCTTAATTGAAAGATTAAAATGCTAAGTTTCGAAATTGGTAACATTTGGACTAACTTTGCAAAATTTTCATAACCGGGGACTAAAAATGCAAAAGTTGTAAACTTTGGGTTAAAACTGTAAATCTGAATTTTCTGAGGTTAGAAACAGTAAATATTGAAACTTGGAGTTGTAAAATGTAAATATTGATGATATTAGAACTTAAATTATAACGATCGTTAATTTTGGACTAACGGTGTAAAGTTAACCGTTAGGGTTAAAAATGTAAAATTCTGGAAACTTAAAGGATTTTCTGAAATATAAAATGTTTTATATTTAATATTTAATATAAAACATTTATTAAACATACGTTACTCGATTCGCGAACTATAAATACTTAACGACGTTAAGATATACGTTTTCTTTCATCGTACTCAATAAACTATGACTTGATATAAAATTTTCATCGATCATCAATGTACTTACAAGTTATATAAATATATAACTTTGTTTTTGAACTTCAAGCATTTAAACGGACACGAGTTTTAATAACAAACTGAATGACAAATATTCGCGATAAAACGAGATTTAGACTATCAACTAAAACATACCATATCTTTTAGGTTGTGTGTGAAGCCGTTGCCTTGCATCGTTGAGATTATGTTACTACCACTACTACTGTACCACTAAGGTGAGTCATAGCCCCTACTCTTACTTGTTTTACAATGATTTATAAACGTTTTTGGGGGAGATACATGCTTAATCACTGTTTTATACTTTTATAAGTACTCGTTAACTATTTACATATTACTGTGATTTCATAGCCCACTCTTTAACTATTTTTCCCGTGGGGGAGATACGTGCTTAAAACTCGATCACAAGTCTTTTTACCGGGTATTGAAATACCGTCAGGCCAAATGTTATTTGCTTAAGTTACTATTGCCAAAAGTCCCTCGATCATGAACCTTAATCACTTGAAGGGTGAACGTAAATAAATGTGGATAGTACTATTAGTGATTGACAATCCTCGTTTGGTTGTTGGAGAAAACACCAGGCGCACTTTATTGTTCTTATAAATAGGTTATTGGCAAATACCTATCTTGAGGGCCTACTACTTACCGTCATAACTTGAGATTATGATTGGCTGTTAATCGTTGAGTATCATGAGCTTAAGGCAATAACAGGAATATCGATTTAAACTTATTGATTGTATGTGATTACAATACATTCTTAACTTGTGATTCGAAACTCGTGTTAAATGGATTTATAAATCAATTACTATTTTTGATGTTGACCCGGTGAAGGGTAACCCAACTGACTATTTTTGAATTAGTAAGGAAATCACTCATTTTCTGATTTTGATAAATCAACGATTTAAACCATGAACACTATGGATTTCCTCACACTTTAATTTGGATAATCAACTCTTATTATAAACACTGTGAACTTATAAACTCTTTGATTTTGGAAATCGATATTCGAAACTATAAACTCTATGAACTCACCAACCTTTGTGTTGACACTTTTTAGCATGTCTTATCTCAGGTAACTATACAAGAAGGAACTTGAAGGCACGGAGTGGGCTTGTAACCCGGCATGGGCTTAAATAAACATTTTGACATATTTCAAATAAACTTGTTGTTTAAATTATGAAACATCTTGATGTCTCGAATATTTGGTATTTTGAATGAATTAAACTTTAAAGCGTCACTTTTGTGTCGTTTTCTATGATTGTGACAAAGATCCTCGAAGTAACACCCAAAAAGTCTTCCGCTGACATTTTAAGTCTTCCGCTGACGTGACGATTTTGGGGGTGTTACAACCGAACCATAAGTTTATGATCCCTTACTTACATAAATTTGGACGCTTCTTTATGTAAGTAATGAATTATAAATAAGTGGGCTTATGAGTATCCGGTACGACTCCTTAACCACAACCTTAGACGAATCAGAGTGAGCACCACTATATTAGAGATCCTGAATTCTCTTAGACACACCGTAAGTAGTTAACATCGACAGAACTTCGGGACGAAGTTCTCCTTAAGGGGTAGAGACTGTAACAACTCACATTTTTGGATCACTATTCATCCTCGGAATTTTACTATTCACTATCACTATTCATTTTCCGAAATTTAATTTTTATTTCATATTCTCGTGTGATAAATCATTTCCATGACAAGATAAATGTATGACACTCATCAGATCATTTTCGCGAACGTTATTAAGGAAATACACGTTTAGGGTAAAACGTCATTTAGAAATTCTACGCACAACGAAACTCGACCGCGTTAAGTGACCCCGCATCAGAAAAATGTTTGATACGCTCATGATTAATTAGAGAATTGATCGTGACTAAGAAAAATGTTACCAAATAGACCCTGGACCGTGAAAAACAGAAATTTAGGTTTTCAAGCACTTTTACTTAGTCGTAACCTTAGCCTATACCTGCACCGCGTTTCTAAGACAATTTGAGTTTTCACATTATTTGGTAAAGTCAACATATTTTCCCTCCTTCTTTGACCAAAAATCATTCTTTGATTTTATAAGTCATTCCTTGATTTTTAGGCTTCCGGTTTTAGGTCTAAAAGACATTAAACACCACCTGACATTAGACTGAGCCCAGACTAGATATTATAAGTCATTTTAATTCATTTTTAATCTATTAGAAAAGTAACATTTTACTTTTCTTAATTTTACACAATATTCGTACAGTTTACGTATTACGCGTTTTAGACCCGTATTTCCAGTTTTAGCAGGGTTTGAGCAACCCAATAGAACCTACCACTCATTTTATATTTTATTATGGACTATATTGACAAGTTTAGACATTCTTTCAAGTTTCATATTTTTAGGATACCCGGTTTTATGTTTTGAGGCTTAACAGTTTACGGTTAGCAACCTACGGAGTCAAAACTAGCTCTATATCTTGGATAATATCAACCAAAGACCAAAACTTCCTCCCCAAGCTTTCCAAACCGCCATAGGGGGGGGGAGTCACACCCTTGTGTGTCTTGATCTTGTGCCTAGTTAACTAAGATGATTACATGTGCAAATTTCCCAAAAATATCCTAAGTTCCTAACCTCCTCATGAGACTATAAATACCCCCTCCTCCCCTCTTTGAACGTCCACCATCACCCTCACCCTCACCTCACACTTAGCTAATTCACTCCTAGTTACAAGCAAGATACAAGTGCAACATCAATCATAGAAACCCTAGCTTGGTTTTAGGTAATCAAAACACTTCCAAACCTCATATACTTTGGTGATTCTCTTGAGTTTAGATCCACTCAAGTCACCTAAACCTCATCACAAATCATTCAAGAATACAAGGTTAGCAAGAGTGGTTAAGTATTGGAAGCATGGCTATGGTTGGAAAGGTTTAGGAAGATTAAGTAGTGGTTCTTGGTTTTGATCTTGGTTCGAGTTAGTTTCTTCACAAGTTGTAAGCAAACCCTAACATACTCCTTGCTTAATTATCATTTTCATGCTCTTTGTGTTTCATTCATGCTATATATGGTCTTTGTATTGTCTTCATGATGTTTAAAAATGAGTAAAACAAGTATTAGTATACATATGTTAACCTATGTTATTTAAACAAGCAAACTAGTAACTTTATTGGAGAACCACGACCAAAATAAAGTAACCATGACATGAAACACTTACCTACTGTTATAGAGGACTTCAAAAGGAAAACATAGCAATTTGAATCACCTAAAACGAGTACACGAGTCAAAAGTTATGACCATTTGAAGCTAGCGAAACCAAAACGCCGAAACTGCCTAAACCTACTGTTTTGCATTCTGCCAATTTTGAAAGTCCCACTTCTGGTCCGATTCATCAAAAAGTTAAAACACGAAAGTTGTCCGGAACGACGTTTTCGTTCAGGAACAAAGAAGCTCGAGCCCTGAAAACGCTTTCCGAGTGATATTTTCTTCAAATTCTTAACAGCCCATTTTTAGACCAAAGTTACTATATAATGATTATAATTAGATGAGACCAAGAGGTCTAATGACCTAAAGCCAAGACCACAACCATGGCTAAAGCCAAGGCTGAGTCTCAAGACCATGGTAGCCATGACCAAAGCCACGGCAAGGCCACGGCTAAGACCTTAAGACTTTCTAAACCGAAATCATTATAACTAGTATACATATTTTATATATTGAACACTACAATAGTAGGGAGCTTCATGTGAGGAGTTCATATGGGTAAGCCGTCGAGATGAGTTGTGGATTTACGAATTAAAGTGTCCTGGCTCCTCGAACGTTTACTACATGACTTCTGAATTATGACGGCCCGAACGGTAGTAAGAGATATACAAACTATACATGTTTCATAAACCATTTTTATTCAACGACTTACACTATATACTAAGTACTACATCATGAACTATATGCAAGACATATATGGGCAATTCTTCGTACTCTTAGACATTACTCCAACCTAAGACACGACGTTCTATTACAGGTTACTCTTAGAGACTTTCGCGATTCGACTATCAGTTTCATTACTCATTACATAAACTTAAGGTGAGTCATAGCCCCTACTCTTTTCATACTTGTTTTAACTCTTGGGGGGGATACATGCTCAACTACTTGCTTACTTGTACAAATACTCAAAACATTTATACTCTTGATTGTTTTATACTTGATTGTCTTATACTTGATTGCATTATACTTGATTTCATACATACATGACTGTCTTTTATCTTTGGGAAGTGGCTCCCAGTAATCTTTTGTCTTTGGGAAGTGGCTCCCAGTAAACTTTTATCTTTGGGAATTGGCTCCCAGTTGTCTTTGGGAATTGGCTCCCAGTTGTCTTTGGGAATTGGCTCCCAGTTGTCTATGGGAATTGGCTCCCAAGTGAGGTCTTCGGAGATGAAGTGTAGACTCACGACTAATTGCTTAACTGTTTTGATGAACTTATACATGTCTTTATTATACTATATTGTAGCAGTGGGTTGTGGACACACAGGTTGCAAGTCTCTTATGGCGGGACTTGCAACTGAGTGGATTCTCAATGCCTTTGCTGTGTGAACATTCTTTAAGGCTTTTTGACTATTTTAAGACAAACTCTATGAACTCACCAACCATTGTGTTGACACTTGAGCATGTTTATCTCAGGTTAGTAAGGCGATAGCTAGTGCGTGGAACTTAGAGTCAAGCTGCATATTCTGAAGAATTACGCTTTTGTCATTTACCATTCAAACATTTGTATACATTTATGTATCATACTTTGGAATCTCATGTTTGTAACTTTGAATTCATTAATCGAATGGTAACTTTTCAAAACGTCTCATTTAGAGGTCGTTTTCTATATCTTGTGCTTTGTATTATGAAGTAGCACCCCAATGACACAGTCTTCCGCTGCGGTATTTTGGGGGTGTTACACGCATGTGGGTCTGCAAGTCGAAGAATTGCTGCAAACAAATTTAAACAAATATACACAATTAAACAAATTTAAATAAATGTACACATTCAAATAATTAAATATAGAGATAGAATTAAAAGGAAAATAAAATAACTGACCCCGAGTCGGTTCATGAAGCCTTGTCGAGTCGCTTCGTCAAGGTCGTGCCAGGAGGGATAGTGCAACGGCAAGGACCTAACCAGCTCGCCAACATAGTTACTGAACCATGCGCGGTGGGGCCTAATATGAGTAAATGTCTTCTGATCACGATACTCGAACTCGATCGTTTGCGGGCCCGATTTAGTCACGGCTTTCCTGAGGCCTACGTTCTTGTTGGCTTCACGGACCTGTGCCCTGCCACCATCCCGACCTCCACCCCTGCTGCCACCTTGTCTCGCTCTACCTCCTCGTCGAGGTTTTTGTGACGAACCTACAATTTAAGTGAGTGAAAACGTTATAAAATAACATGTAACAAAATTCAAATTATCAAGTTTAAGTTTCTTACTACTACGGTGACCGCTAGTAATCGAACGATAAGGGGGTAGTGGGTCATCGGCACCGTCACCACCGTGACCTCGCGCTACTGCTGCCATCTGTGAAAGTACAAGTTGAATTAACATATAGAAATTCGGGAACAAATTAACATAAGCATGCACACATTCAAATACGTACACATTCAAAATAAATATACACATTTAAACAATCCATAACAATTTCATTCAAATAAGCTAAGTGTCGTTTTACAAGTTACAATTTAAGATCAATATGCTACATCTACATCACTATCATAAACAGCATCAGTCGCATCTTCAACTTCATCATCAGAATTGTTTGCATCAGAGTCTGCTAAATCATAAGGATCGTCGTCCTCATCATCAATAAATTCATCGTCGTCATCAACATGAATGACTGGTGGTGGTGCCTCAACTACCGTTGATCGACCATCGATATTTAAGGTTTCAAATGCCAAATCATTCAAATTAGCAGACAGTTGGAGATTCGATGATTTGTTGCCATGTATCACATCATCATCGTCTTCTGCCACAATGACATCCCAGGCTGTGTTGTGATTCACTTCTTGGACGACCTTCCAATGGAGTGGTCGTCTAGCAGGATCTTCAAGGTAGAAGACTTGTTTTACTTGTGTTGCGAGAATGTAAGGTTGATCTTCAAACGCTGTGCTACATGCCCAAATTTGTGTCATGTTGTTTCTAGTGTTATAACGTTCGACTCTACCTCTTTTGACCAAGTCGAACCACTTAACTCGAAACAGCACAACTTTGAACTTGGTATACGCGAACTCCAAAATTTCTTCTAGCTGACCATAATACATTTCTCCTTCCTTCTAGCCAGGAGAACAAATTCCGCTGTTCTGAGTTGTACGTTTTACATCGCGGCTGTGTACAACAAACTTCACACCGTTGACTACGCAAGAGTGAACTGAGGTTGCGGTCGATAATGGTCCACAAGCCAAAGCGAATAATGTTTCATAATCTTATTTTTTGTGAGTTATTTTGAAACTATTTCATATAAGGTAAACAGTTTCAAAATAAGCCAAAAAATTTAGCTTATGAAACATAAGCCGAAAACCAAACAAGCAATAAATATTCTACTTCTACTTCTATCGCACTAATATGAAATATATAAGCCGAAACAAACACCCTCTAACTTGAAGTATTCTACTTCTAATTCTATCGCAAAAAATTCCAATTCTAATTATACTTCTATATATAACGCAAAACTACTAATATTCTACTTCCCTTCAACTAATTTTTTCAACTAATTATAACGCAAAAATTCTAATTGTTCAAACTTATTTTTTGTGACTTATATATAACGCAAAAATTCTAATTATTCAAACTTATTTTTTATAACTTATTTTCTGTGACTTATATATAACGCAAAACTTCTAATTATTCTACTTAATCCGCAATATCCGAAACAAACAGCCTCTAACCTAAATTGAAAAAAAACACATCCGCAAACTAATACTTATTCACTCACATTTCACAAACATACTAACATGTGAAAAATAATACGGAAATGAAAAAAAATTACATACTGTCTCGGCTGTGGTGTCGGGCTGCAGTCTCGGGCTGCGGTCTTGGGCTGCAGTCTCGGGTTCGGGCTGTGATCTTGGGCTGCAGTCCCGGGCTGCGGTCTCGGGGCTCGGGCTATATTCATATATAAAAAGTTTAAAAAAAATGTTGTCGGCGACATGTCGTCGGGATACAAAAAGTTTAAAAATAAAATAAAAAAGGAACCACATTACCTCTGTCTCGGCTATCTCAGCTCTCGACTCTCGCTCTCGGCTGTCCCGGCTATTACCTACTGCTGCTGCTGTTGAAGAAAAAATTAACAATAAAACAAAATTAACAATAAAATTAAACAAAATTAACAAATATTAACAATAAAATTAAACAAAAAACAAAATTAACAAATATTAAACAAATTAACAAAAAAAAATTAAAAATTATACCTGCTCGTGTAGTGTCGGAGGTGGAGGAGAAGGAGGAGGGGAGGTTGGGGAAGAAGAAGAATTAAAAAAAGGAGGAGGAGAGGTTGGAGAAGAATTAAACATGTGGAAAACTAGAAGGGGGAGTTGAATAGTTTTACGTCTTTTTCGTTTTATTTGTTTTATAAAAGTTTGCTTCTAAAGAATAGACGTAAATTTCAAAGCTCTTTGATGCAAAAATATAGATACTAGTTTATTCACGGTTTTTGTATAAACACTACTTATATATAATGTTGAATGAAAATTTATAATCTCATATATCACATATAAACATATATATATATATATATATATATATATATACATATATATATATATATATATATATATATATATATATATATATATATATATAGGGTAAAGTTAAAATAAAAAGACAAATATCCGTAAAAAGAATAAAAAGAAAAAAAATTTCTAAAAAATTCTCGAAAAATTCCAAAAAAATTCCACAAGATCGGGTATGTTGGTGCAAAAAACTTTTGTGAAAGAAGTTTTTCTAATTTTGAGTTTTTTTATACGTTTTTTTTTAATGCACAAAAAACGAATTTTAATGCGCAAAAAAATTTTAATGCACAAAATTTTTAACTTGTTTTAGATAGATGCACAATGTTATTTTGATGAAAAAAGTCAAAAGAAGTTGGGTCCAAAACAGAATTTTTTATGCACAAAAAAGCGATTTAATGCACTAACGTATTTTTTTATAATTTTTTTTCGGATAAAGTATCCACTTTTAGAAAAACTTCCTTCACAAATTTTTCATGCACCAACATACCCGATCTTGTGGAATTGTTTTGGAATTTTTCGAGAATTTTTTAGAAATATTTTTTCTTTTTATTCTTTTTACGGAAATTTGTCTTTTTATTTGATCTTTACCCTATATATATATATATATATATATATATATATATATATATATATATATATATATATATATATATATATATATATATATATATATATATATATATATATGTATATGTATATGTATATGTGATTTAATATGAGTTTATGTACTTGGTTTGTTTGTTTAAAATTAATGTTGTGAATGAAGCTTAGTTTGATCTTTATGTGAAATGAATATATGCACAACACAAGCAATTATAACTATGTATGAAATGCTAATCAAGTAAACAAATAAAGAGTGAGAGATGAAAAGATCAAACCGAGAGACAAAGGATTTATAGTGGTTCGGCTACAAGGACACCTTCCTTGCCCTACTCCACTCCCCGAGCACCGAACTCGAGAGTTTTCTTCACTAGATCAAAAACCTCCCTTATGGCGGAGAGAACCTTACACACCAATATACACACCACAACTTCGTCACAACTTAATCACGACTTCTACACAACTTCTTCACACAATCTACTTCACACCAATCTTCTTCACACCTTTCTACCTCCTAACTCTTTTTCTTCACGCCACTAGTTTCTTCACACCTTCACAACTTAGTTCTATCCACTACTTCAAGATCTATACTACTTCACAACTTCTAGGCTTCAAGGTCTTCTCAACTTCAAGGCTTCAACTTCTTTGCTTTCACAACTAACCTCTACTTCAATATACTACCCCTTCTTATTTCTTCTACCACTAATCCTATGCACCTCTACTTCTTCACTTCTAGTACCACTTCACAACTTCAATAAATCTAGATCCTATATCTAAATCTAGCTAACCAATTTATATACTTTGTTCTCCAAAGAATGAATGATATACAAGATGAAATGATATAACAACTTAGATAGCAAGATGATACTAAGTTGTAATACTTCTAGTCTTGATAGATAGAAGTATTCTTCTCTTTGCACTTGAGTGAATGAAGCTTTGGATCACTTGGAAACAAAGACTTATGAATTATATGATCAAAGAATTTTTAAGATACAAAAGAAGGTTTGAATCAGAGAGTTTTTGTGCAAAAAGGTAGGTGAAAATTCCAGATTTAAGGTGGTGTTTATAGGCAAAGATTTCTGATAACTGGAGCGTGCCGGTCCACTTAAATCATGGCCAGTCCCCTTAAAATTAAGGGGACCGCCCCTTATAATTAAGGGGGCCGCCCAGCTGTAACGGCCAGAAATTCTGTCTTTTAGTGGGGAAAGTTTATTTGGTGAAAAACTAACTGATTTTGGTTAAAAATTTGAATTCATATATTTAGTGTGATTAAAACATTTTTCTTTATTACCAAAAGTGTTTTTCAAAAATATATAATAAGTTTATATATTAAAATAAAATTTGTAATAATTAATTTAATACCCCTTTGATCTTATAATGCATTATACACTTAGTTTATTCATACCTTAAGTGATTAGATGGTAAAAGTGATTATTTACTACTAAATACTTGTTTACGTCATGATCTTTGCTTTGATGGGTTTTCGTTTTGTGATTATCAAAACATAGAGATATCGAAAGATATGAATAACGTTTTTAGTCATTTATTTATATCAACAATCTCCCCCTTTTTGATGATTACAAAACCTAAACTCATTAAATCCAAAAATTAATTTTTAGACAAGTATTTAGTGAGTTTATATTCACTTCTCCCCCTTTTTGTAGAATCAAAAAGGTTTAAGCCGATAAGGTGAAAGCTCCCCCTTGATGTATGCTCCCCCTTGTTTGAGGGCACCAAGGGTTCGAGCTATGGAATTATTACAAGAAAAATATTAGAAGCACAAGCAAAACTATATAACATACAAATCACAAATAACAAGCATGGAAAAGAAGAATTTAAAACACATATAAAAGCATTCATTAATTCAAAATGATTATGTCAACCACATAATCATTGTTACATAAGCCATAATGATAGAATTCTAAACTAAGTAGAATATCCTATTGTGCCAACAAAGAGTGTCATCAAACTTTCTTGCATCCCAAAATGGTTGAGGTGTTTTATTTGAAAATAAGAAACATAAGCATATAAAATGCTTGGGTGAGAATGGTGAATGGGGACCATGTTGGTGGCTTGATGGAGGTAAACTTTTGGTAGCATGGATGTTGGTGAGTTTGGAGATGTGGAGCTTGGAGGTGGTGGATTTGAAGTTGGGTTTGTTGGTTGAGGGTTTTGATGTTGTTCAAGTGATGGTGTTTGTTGAGATCTAGTAAGAAGATACTCAATCCAAGTAAAGTGCTCATTCAATGCAATGGTTTGTTGTTGGAGGAAGACGCAACAAGGGCAATTGTTAACATGCTTCTCAATTTGGTTATTGTCGTGTGGTGATGATGGTGAGCTTGATTGAGGTGGATCCAAATTGCGTTGAGCAAGATGTAATGCTAAAAGAGCACTAAGCTCATGAGCCTCTTTTAGCTCCTCAACGAACTTCAAGTGTTCGCAGGAAGGTGATGGTGGAGGAGCATGATAGTTGTCTTGGGTGAAGGTTTGAACATGCAACATAGGAATGGCATGTGAGGTTGTAGGATGTGGTGGTGGTACTCTTGGTGGTGGAGACATGATTGAGCTTGGGTAATCATGAAAACATGATATGGGTGGAAGAGGTTCTTCATGAGTTGATGGTGTTTTTGTTGAATGAGCAACATGGGAAGTATTGATTGAGAGATTGGGATTGTTGTTTTGGGATTGAGCATGCTCATCATATGAAGAAGCATTAATGAGGGCATAAGTGGATGATAGGTTGTGAGATGAGTCATTAGTGTTGATTTGAGGTTTAGTTGTTGGTTGACTTGGAACAACATCACTTGAGTTATGACAAGAATCAAGTTTCCTCCTCCAAACGAGTTTGACGGAGATCCTTGCGGTTCTTGAAATCTTGGGTTTTTGGTTGTTGGGAGATGACATGTTTGGATGTGATGGCATTAATGATGGGAAGAAGGTATTTATAGTGTATGAGAAATGTGGTTTAGGAAGGTAAATTTTGAGGGATAGTATGGGACAAAATATGTTTGTGAATTTTAGGAAGTATAGGGTGAAATGGGTCAAAAAGTGATAAAGAAAACAGTAACCCCGACCATCAGATGGCCGGTCCCCTTAATTAGGGGCCGGTCCCCTTAAAATTAAGGGGGGCCGCCTTATATAATTAAGGGGGCCGCCCATCTGGTGAATTCAAGAATGCCAGAATTGGGTTTTTGGCAGAAAGTTTTCAGAAAGGTTGTGTTTTTGGGTTTGGATTCAAGTAAGTTCAACTCTTTGAGGCAATATAGGATGTACTACTCATAAATGTAGAGAATGTTATAAAAACAAATAAAGTAGACAAGTAATTTCTAATACACATGCAATCTACTTATTGACCAATTAAGTTAAACAATTAAGAAAGTAATAAGACATACTAGTCAAATATGCAACTATATGAGAATGATAATATGTAGGCTAGTACAAATATATTGATGAGTGCATACCAGTAACAAATGGGAAGATATGATTGTATGGACTTCAAGACTTGTTACAAACAAGATCCATATGGGCAAACCATGATTCTCATGAAATGATTTGATTAAATTGTAAACGTTTTTAGTTTTATTCAACAATGCTTTGAAATAGATTTAAGTGTGTATTGGAGTAAAATAAATTGAGTTTCGCTTCATAACATGTTGACAAATTGGATAAGAAAATTTTTCCAATCTTGATTTTGATAAAAATAAGGTTATGTTAGCTTACAGTTAAATATGTTATTTGAAGAAAGATGAGATAGACATTTGAAAGATAATATTTCAAAGCGAAAGATTTTAAACATGATATTTTATTTTTGATAGCAAGAAATCACAAATGAAGGATTTGAAATAGAAACTTATCATATTCAAGAGAACCAATTTAGCCCATTGTAACATATAATCATTTTCAATGGCAACTAGAGACATGAACGAGTGAAGGTAAATTCTAAAGATCTACATGCAATATGATTGAGAGGAATAAAGTAAATCATCTATACATACAAGATTAACACATGTATATGTATATAAAACTAATCATAGTATTGAATGCTAATAAGTTTTAATTATAGCACATCTATTTATGCAACTAGAATATTTATTAAGTCCAAATAGTAAGTATTCTACTATTGATCATAAATGATTTTCAATATAAATGATGAATAAGAAGAATGGTGATAGACTTACAATAAAGAGGGTTAGCTAGCCTAATTTCATGTATACAAATATTAGTAATAATGATCTATGAACATGGCAGCCTATAGGTTTAATCATATTAATATACTAATTAAAGCATACTTTAATATAATGTAATATTTACAAGTTTTTGAAAAGAAAACTTACCTCAGGTCCAGCTTTTCCTTAAGAGTGAGCATGTAAGAAGACATCTTTAAGGTTTGTCCAAAGCATGTCGAAGTAGCAAAGTAAAATCCCAACTCAATACAGATTAAGGAGACTTGATCCGAAATGCTTAATCGATCACAACAAACATCACAAGTCGTGTAGATCAAGAATAGTTACGCTTGAATCCTTCGTCTTGAGGTAGTAACGAACACACCATAAAACCAATACTCCAAAAGTGAAGAACAAAACGCCGAAACAATAAATGACCGCAACAACGTCATAAGCAAATCGTGTGTAGAGTGTGAATCAGAGTAATAGGAACCAATAGTCATCAAATGTAGGAGTGCAAGGTGAGCGATCCAAAAAGTAATAGTCTCTTCGTTCGTTAACTACCTAAACATGAAAAAGAGCTTGGTACCCAGATTCTCATGGGTCCGAAATGGTTAGTTGAGAACATCCATTGCATTTAAATGCCCATGATGAGGATGTTGTCAGGAAGTACAAGAATTCATCAAAAGTTTGTTTTAACTAACAAACAATGACTTTCTTGACTAGAGTGAAAAATAATGGATGTAAATAATACTAGTTCTAAATTTCTCCACTAGGTTTAACAAATTTTATTTGTTTTGATACATTTGTTAAAGGATCATTTGCGGTAAATCTTAAACCGGTTTTATCATAAAATGACTTTTGAATATTAAGTAGATATTTTAAAGATTTAGAACTATTTTCGAATTTGGCTAACATTTTTGCTTTTTCATTTTCCATTTTAATTTCATGTTTGTAATCTTGGCATTTTTTACATTCAAGATCAATTTCAATATTACTTTCAAGTCTAGACATTTTATCTTCTAAAATTATTTCTTTTTCAAAGTTATTTTCAACGGAAATTGAAGATCCAATTTTAAAAATAATTTTTGAGTCAATTTTGCAAAGAAGTTTGAGGTTGTTTTCCAATTTTGAAAATTCTAATATAAACTGATCATAGCAAAAATGTTCGGTTTCGGATTGTACCTTATTTGTAGTTGTACAATCTTTACATGCTATATGTTGATTAATTCCATCATCCATGTCGCTCCATGTTTTATTTGTAGTTTCGCTTAGATCTTGAAGCATGTAGTCCTTGCCATCAATACTTGTATTCACATTTGTTTGAATATTCTCAAAAGCCATATTTTCATCATCTTCTTCGTTATTGATACCTTCAATGATCACATTTGAACTAGTAGTACATGTGTTTATTTCAACTAAATATTTATCTATTAAATTTTCTAGAGTGACTAATTCTTGTGCAACATCAAGTTTATCATCTTTGGTTTTACATTTCTCTTGGTGAAAATTTAAAAGATATTTCCAAATATCATTTGCCGTTTTACAAAAGAATAATCTTTCATATTCAACTCTTGGTAGAGTTTTGAAAATAAGTAATTTAGCTTTAGTATTTTTATCAATCTTTGTTTGAAGATTATTATATTGATTTTCAAAATCCATTTTGGTTGGTTTAAGATCACCAATTGAAATGATATGCCAAAGATCAAGATCTATTGATTTCACATAATTTTCAAATTTATTTTTCCATTCAAGAAAATGATCATTTTCAAATAATAGTGGTTTTTGCTTAAATTCCCCTTCTAGATATTTTTCAAATTCCATAGATCGTTGCAAGTTTTAAAATACAATATATTTTAAAAATCTTGCTAGACGTGGCTCTGATACCAATTGTGGAAAACTAGAAGGGGGGTTGAATAGTTTTACGTCTTTTTCGTTTTAGAAAAGTTTGCTTCTAAAGAATAGACGTAAATTTCAAAGCTCTTTGATGCAAAAATATAGATACTAGTTTATTCACGGTTTTTGTATAAACACTACTTATATATAATGTTGAATGAAAATTTATAATCTCATATATCACATATATATATATATATATATATATATATATATATATATATATATATATATATATGTACTTGGTTTGTTTGTTTAAAATTAATGTTGTGAATGAAGCTTAGTTTGATCTTTATGTAAAATCAATATATGCACAACACAAGCAATTATAACTATGTATGAAATGCTAATCAAGTAAATAAATAAAGAGTGAGAGATGAAAAGATCAAACCGAGAGACAAAAGATTTATAGTGGTTCGGCTACAAGGACACCTTCCTTGCCCTACTCCACTCCCCGAGCACCGAACTCGAGAGTTTTCTTCACTAGATCAAAAACCTCTCTTATGGCGGAGAAAACCTTACACACCAATATACACACCAAAACTTCGTCACAACTTAATCACGACTTCTACACAACTTCTTCACACCAATCTACTTCACACCAATCTTCTTCACAATTTTCTACCTCCTAACTCTTCTTCTTCACGCCACTAGTTTCTTCACACCTTAACAACTTAGTTCTATCCACTACTTCAAGATCTATACTACTTCACAACTTCTAGGCTTCAAGGTCTTCTCAACTTCAAGGCTTCAACTTCTTTGCTTTCACAACTAATCTCTACTTCAATATACTACACCTTCTTATTTCTTCTACCACTAATCCTATGCACCTCTACTTCTTCACTTCTAGTACCACTTCACACCTTCAATAAATCTAGATCCTATATCTAAATCTAGCTAACCAATTTATACACTTTGTTCTCCAAAGACTGAATGATATACAAGATGAAATGATCAAACAACTTAGATAGCAAGATGATACTAAGTTGTAATACTTCTAGTCTTGATAGATAGAAGTATTCTTCTCTTTGCACTTGAGTGGATGAAGCTTTGGATCACTTGGAAACAAAGACTTATGAATTATATGATCAAATGATTTTTAAGATAGAAAAGAAGGTTTGAATCAGAGAGTTTTTGTGCAAAAAGGTAGGTGAAAATTCCAGATTTAAGGTGGTATTTACAGGCAAAGATTTCTGACAACTGGAGCGTGCCGGTCCCCTTAAATCATGGCCGGTCCCCTTAAAATTAAGGGGACCGCCCCTTATAATTAAGGGGGCCGCCCAACTGTAACAGCCAGAAATTCTGTCTTTTAGTGGTGAAAGTTTATTTGGTGAAAAACTAACTAATTTTGGTTAAAAATTTTAATTCATATATTTAGTGTGATTAAAACATTTTTCTTTATTACCAAAAGTGTTTTTCAAAAATATATAATAAGTTTATATATTAAAATAAACTTTGTAATAATTAATTTAATACCCTTTTGATCTTATAATGATTATACACTTTGTTTATTCATACATTAAGTGATTAGATGGTAAAAGTGATTATTTACTACTAAATACTTGTTTACGTCATGATCTTTGGTTTGATGGGTTTTCGTTTTGTGATTATCAAAACATAGTGATATCGAAAGATATGAATAACGTTTTTAGTCATTTATTTATATCAACAAAACAGAGGTGGAGGAGGAGGAGGAGGTGCACAGTGGTGCTCGAGTAGTTTCGGAGGTGGAGGAGTTGTGGTGGTGGCGGAGTAATGTGGTGGTGGCGAAGGAGTGTTGGTTGTGGTGGTGGAGGGGTAATCGCCGGCGAGGAGGGGGAGGAGTGTTATTTTTTTTCTAAGTAATGACAATAATTGAGACCAGATCTGCTTTTGTGTATACTTTTATATTCCCGTCGACATGTCGACGGGACTATAAAAGTAATTTTTAATAGTATTACTAATCCCGTCGGCATGTCGACGGGATTCTAAAGTTATTTTGTCGTTTGCGTTTGGCGGGACGTATTAAATTTTCACGAAATTTTTGGCGCGACATGTCGACGGGAAAATAACTTTTATAATTAAAAAATTTTATTTATTATAAATACTTTTATAAAATATTAAAAAATAAGTTTTATAAAATTACTTTAATATAATTAAAAAAATTTATTTATTATAAATACTTTTATAAAATATTAAAAAATAAGTTTAATAAAATTAATAAACTAAATTTATATAATTAAAAAAAATTATTTATTATAAATACTTTTATAAAGTTAAAAAAATATATATATTTAAAATTAATTACTTATATTATAATTAAAAAAAATCATTTATTAAAATATAAAATAAATAATAATTAGAATATCTCAAAATAATAAATCCCAACCATTAGATAACCTCGAGATCACAACACGTAAAAATTCAAGTCTTGTATCCTTGACCCAATGTTTTATAAATAACGAGGCGAGATAATATGCATGGTTGTACACGAGATGTTATGGTTATACACGAGATGTTAAACGAACGAGTCGAGATGAAATGGTTATACACGAGATGTTAAACGAACGAGTCGAGATGCTATGGTTATGCACGAGATGTTAAACGAATGAGTCGAGATGAAATGGTTATGCACGAGATGTTAAACGAACGAGTCGAGATGCAATAGTTATACACGAGATGTTAAACGAACGAATCGAGATGCAATGTTTAAACACGAGATGTTAAACGAACGAGTCGAGATGCAATGGTTATACACGAGATGTTAAACGAACGAGTCGAGATGCAATGGTTATACACAAGATGTTAAACGAACGAGTCGAGATGAAATGGTTATACACGAGATGTTAAACGAACGAGTCGAGAAGCAATGGTTATACACGAGATGTTAAACGAACGAGTCGAGATGAAATGGTTATACACGAGATGTTAAACGAACGAGTCGAGAAGCAATGGTTATACACGAGATGTTAAACGAACGAGTCGAGATGAAATGGTTATACACGAGATGTTAAACGAACGAGTCGAGATGCAATGGTTATACATGAGATGTTAAACGAACAAGTCGAGATGCTATGGTTATACACGAGATGTTAAACGAACGAGTCGAGATGAAATGGTTATACACGAGATGTTAAACGAACGAGTCGATTTGCTATGGTTATGCACCAGATGTTAAACGAACGAGTCGAGATGAAATAGTTATGCACGAGATGTTAAACAAACAAGTCGAGATGCAATGGTTATACACAAGATGTTAAACGAACGAGTCGAACTGCAATGTTTATACACGAGATGTTAAACGAACGAGTCGAGATGCAACGGTTGTACACGAGATGTTAAACGAACGAGTCGAGATGAAAAGGTTATACACGAGATGTTAAACGAACGAGTCGAGATGCAATGGTTATACATGAGATGTTAAACGAACGAGTCGAGATGCTATGGTTATACACGAGATGTTAAACGAACGAGTCGAGATGAAATGGTTATCCACGAGATGTTAAACGAACGAGTCGAGATGAAATGGTTATGCACGAGATGTTAAACGAACGAGTCGAGATGCAATGGTTATACACGAGATGTTAAAAGAACGAGTCGAGATGCAATGTTTATACACGAGATGTTAAACGAACGAGTCGAGATGCAATAGTTATACACGAGATGTTAAACGAACGAGTCGAGATGCAATGGTTATACACGAGATATTAAATGAACGAGTCGTGATGAAATGGTTATACACGAGATATTAAACGAACGAGTCGAGATGCAATGGTTACACACGAGATGTTAAACGAACGAGTCGAGATGAAATGGTTATACACGAGATGCAATGGTTATATTCCCGTCGACATATCGACGGAAAAATAACTTTTATAATTAAAAAAATTTATTTATTATAAATACTTTTATAAAATATTAAAAAATAAGTTTTATAAAATTACTTTAATATAATTAAAAAAATTTATTTATTATAAATACTTTTATAAAATATTAAAAAATAAGTTTTATAAAATTACTATAATATAATTAAAAAAAATTATTTATTATAAATACTTTTATAAAATATTAAAAAATAAGTTTTATAACATTAATAAACTAAATTTATATAATTAAAAAAATTTATTTATTATAAATACTTTTATAAAATTAAAAAAATATATATATTTAAAATTAATTACTTATATTATAATTAAAAAAAATCATTTATTAAAATATAAAATAAATAATAATTAGAATATCTCAAAATAATAAATCCCAACCATTAGATAACCTCGAGATCACAACACGTAAAAATTCAAGTCTTGTATCTTTGACCCAATGTTTTATAAATAACGAGGGGAGATATTATGCATGGTTGTACACGAGATGTTAAACGAACGAGTCGAGATGCAATGGTTATACACGAGATGTTAAACGAACGAGGCGAGATGAAATGGTTATACACGAGATGTTAAACGAACGAGTCGAGATGCAATGGTTATACACGAGATGTTAAACGAACTAGTCGAGATGAAATGGTTATACACGAGATGTTAAACGAACGAGTCTAGATGCAATGGTTATACATGAGATGTTAAACGAACGAGTCGAGATGCTATGGTTATACACGAGATGTTAAACGAACGAGTCGAGATGAAATGGTTATACACGAGATGTTAAACGAACGAGTCGAGATGCTATGGTTATGCACGAGATGTTAAACGAACGAGTCGAGATGAAATGGTTATGCACGAGATGTTAAACGAACCAGTCGAGATGTGATATGTGTCTAAATACACATATATTTGTATTGTATAAACCCACAAAAACAACCAAAAACACACAAATGACTCACAAAATGTTACAAATTCATCAAAATGTGTTTTATATGTGATTCAGGTACAAAAGATTGAAAAACAAGTGAAAAATGCGCAAAGTTCACACAAATGTCGTTTTCAGTCCCTGGAGTTACACAAAATATCAAAACTAGTCCCTAAATGATTTAAATGAATGAAAAGTAAACTTAAGTCCTTGGGAAACCAAAAATGTTCACAAAACATCCCTGGATAAAAGTTTACACAAACTGGCAATTTTTACCCCTCAAGTTACAAAATTGGCAAAATAGTCCTCGGGTATTCAAAACTTGGAATTTACAAAATATACCCTTGTACTATTCATGAACTTACATTTTGGAACAATTTGAATAACTTTTGGGAAATTACAAGTTAAGTCCCTCAAAAATCCAAAAATTACATTTTAGGTCCTTTAAAGTTTTTAAATGCAAAAATTATACTTTTGGTCCTTGTGTAATTGTTTAATGGCAGGTTTGGTCCTTAAAGATAGTTTGGAATATTGGCAAGAATGGTCCTTCACAAATTCAGAAGTTACAACAAAGGTCCTTGGGCCTTTAATACTACAAATACCAACCGGACCCTTAATTAAATCCAAACAAACAAACCAAATCCAGCCCATCCCTTGGCCCAATACTCCACCCCAGCCCACCTTTTAAATATCAAAAGCAGGGTCAAATGGTCAACCCCGCCAAATACCAGGGGTACTGTTCATCGTCTCCAATACCACCCCAGTCACAAACCAGGGTGGTTTTTACCACCTGTTTCCCCCTCCACTTGCCTATACTACTCCCCCTAACCCTCCTTTCCACCTCACAACCCACAATAAATGCTTCCACACCAAGATACACTCCACCTCTACCCACTTTCCCCTGTTTTTCTGCTGCAACTCAACCTACTTGACCCCCAAGCTCAGAAATATCTCAAATGTCCCCTACAACTATCCACAACACTCCACAATGCATTTAATGCATCCAAACCGCCTCAATCTACTTGTAGGACTTTTGGCGCCAAAAGTGTTTTCAAAGGCTAGGATGCATTCTGCTAGATTCAAGGGCTAAGATTGAAGCAGAGGACTTTTGTGTGATCACCAAGGGTATAGAGGCTATAAAAGGAAGAGAGAAGGCAGTGGAATAACCACCTTGGCCTTAAGCCATTGTCACCTTAGACTAGAATAGTTTTAGTGTAATCCTTTATTGCTTTCTTTAATTTAAATGTCATTTACAAGTTTTAATAGTGTAATGAACTCAAATTAGTGTAATGGAATTCTCTTTTAAGTTTAATGTCAAAGTTTCTTTAAGTTTCATGTTGTCTCCAATTCGTACCAATTTTACTTTTCCATGTCATTTATGTTTCTGTTTGATTAGT
The DNA here is from genome assembly GCA_030686995.1 of Artemisia argyi. NCBI lineage: Eukaryota > Viridiplantae > Streptophyta > Magnoliopsida > Asterales > Asteraceae > Artemisia > Artemisia argyi. The sequence continues at coordinate 156,426,954 of CM060676.1, forward strand.
GTTGTTTAATGGACGAACCTACGCCTTAAAAAGCCTTTAGACTCTATTTCATTAACTTTAATCATTTAAAATTAAAAATCATAGAAAAAAGTAGAAAATAGAAAAGAAATTCAAAAATAGTAGTTCTTATGTAACACAGCTTGGAGCATGGTTCATAATGGATGGCCATGGGTTTAGTTGCCTCATGGGAGGCTGTAGGATAGATTGTGTTCATTGGTTCATGGTTTTCAGCAGGATTCACCTTGTAAGCATTTTTTTACAAATTTTGTATTTCTTAGTTTTAATCTTTGTTCTGTGTTGATTAGTATAATTCTGTGTTTAATTGTTGTTATGTAATGATAATACAGCTTAATCATAGTTTGTTTAGTTTTAGAATTTGATTTGGCTCAAAATTACATCTTGACTGTCTTATATTCAATTTTTGATAATCATGGTTTAATACTTGTGTGACTACTTGTTTAAGCTTTAAAGGTCATGATTCAACCAATTACAGCCTGTGGATTTGATAAAATTAGTATAGGTAATCTTGTGTAATGAAAAGCTAGATTTATTTCCATTTAGGGTGTGTTTGGCTCAACTGATCCAGGGTGTTTAAATGAGGTATAAGTTGTTGTTTTTGATTGCTATATGTTATTCTAAGTTCTTTGAGGTATGACAGCCTTCAAACCTATTGCATAATCATACAAAAGTCAAAAATCAATATCTTGGATCCTCATGTGAACACTGTTATGATTTGAATGGCTAAACTCACCAAATGTGTTTAAATGTTGTTCATACATGTTTATTTTATGTTTTTATAACTTAATATAGCTTAATCAGTGCTTAAAATTCAGATCAAAGTTGATGAAAGTCAACTTTGATCATAAACCTTAAAAGTCAAAAATTACCTAAACCAGTTTTTTGAATTATATAGATAATTTTGTGTAGGCTTTATTATTAAGTTTTAGACTTTGTGCTTTTAATATGTTTTAGATTAGCTGCTTATCTGTCTGTATGATTTTTATAAATTTCTAGTTCAGCTTATTACTAGCTTAAATTTTAGCTTATTGTGACCTGTTTTTGCCCTGTGTCACCAATGGACTGTCAAGTTCATGAGCTTGTCAAAGTCTCATGACTTGACCCCATTGTGTGAATTTGGCTTCCTTGTTATGTCTTAGTACCATAGTTGTTAGTTTTATGCTTATTTGTTTATTTACAGCTAAATTAGGTAGCTTATCACCCTCACTATTTTGGTTACTCACCACTCATCACACTGAAGCAAACAGTGTGGTGAGTGATTTTCACAAGCCCATAGAAAGTTCCTCTCTGAGCTTAAGCTCTTGGTTTTTGGCTTTTTACAAAGCCAAACTACTAATTTCTACAACTCAGTGTTTGTTGAGCTCTTATGAGCTTATTTAAGATAAGTTGTGTGACCCTTGTGTTTGCCCACTCACAACATACCCCTGAGCACTCAGGGGTATTACACCATTTCCACAAGCTCACCACAAGCTCATTAGTGAACCTTAGACTGAGTGGCTTGACTTTTTAGGAAGCCTAGCACCCCACCTATAGGATTCTGCACTTAAGACTTATCTTGTAGCTTATTTACATGGGCTGCAAGCAGCTTAAACTTATCCCACTTAGAAAAAGGTTGCTGAGTCCTCAGTATACCTTACTCTCACTAGCCTGTTTTCATAAGCTCACAAAAAGCTTACCTGTTGGATCTAGCTTATGTGGTTGAGCTTTTTGGGAAGCTTAACCACTATACTTTAGGATCCAGTGCTTAGTTTCTATGCCCTAGCTTATTTGCTAGGGCTGCAAGTAGCTTTTTGTGTGTCCCATGTTCTGAGTACTTAACATCATACCACACCATACTCAGGAAATGGAGCCCTTTTCATAAGCTTCCCAAAAGTTCACCTGTGGACCCCACAGCTTGAGCTTTGGCTTTTTGAAAAGCCAAACACCTCAGCTTTAAACTCCAATTCTTAGTTTTGACTTATGAGCTTATTTACTAAGCTTAAATGTCCACTCTAATCAGTTGCAGGGGTGTTTGGAACTGAGTGTATCAGGGAATAGCTTATTTGCTTATTCTGAGCTTATAAGCTAATCTCTGATCACTAGCTTTTGTAAATATGTATATAATAATTGTATAGATACATTTTATATTTTACTTTTAAGTAGGGAGCTTATTACAGGTTCTTAGAAGCCTTCACTCAATCCAAGTTTAGCCAAAACAGCCAAACTGACTAAACCATAAGCTCATGCTTATAAGCACTTCTCAGTGCTTATTCTTGCACATACACACCAATTATACATGTACATATACATATACACACATACCTCTTTCTCACCTCTGTATAGCTTTTACAAGCTTGTTCCAAGCTCATGAGTCCACTGTGAGCCTTTAAGCTTAACTGTGTGACTCATAAGCTGTGAAACAGCTTATTTATAGGTTTTTAAAGTTAAGTTCTCTTAATATATGTATATTATATGTATTTAGTTAGTTTTATAAAAAAGAAAAACCAAAAAGAAAGCCTTTTTAAAGCTAAGTGATTGCTTCTATTTAGAAGGCTTATCATTTATTTGCTTTACTTAAGCTTTTTCACAAGCTCCTCAGAAGCTCAGTAGTGGATCAAATCCCTTGATCTTTAGCTTTTTGAAAAGTCCTACAACCCAACTTTCCAAATCAGTTTTCATTTTGAGCTTATAAGCTTATTTCATGAGCTTATTCTGCCCATTAAGTTGACTGAGAAGAGTGTTTGGTTGGCTGTGAGTGTGAAATTGCTTATTATAGCTTATAGCTTATTTCCCTTAGCTTATTTAGTATATATATATTACTTTAGGTATATCTAGCTTAGTTATAACTTATTTAACCTTAGGTAGCTTATTTGTAGCTTTTAGCTTAGTAAAAATCCTAGTTTAGGCTTATAAGCCAACTGTTAAGCTAATAAGCTCACACAGAGCTTATTGCTTAATTTTGTAAAAGTTGTGTTTATTAAACTTTAATATTTTTACTAGTTTTACAGGTTTGCAAAAAGAAAAACAAAAAAATAAAATAAAGGCAAAAATTTGGGTGTGGGTTGGATTCGAACTCAGGACCTCAAGGCTAGTATGCATGCTTAGTACCCACACCCCTTCCATTAGCTCTGGGGCACCAGTTCCGTTTACTCATGCACAAACAATATACTTAAGGGTGTTTTTCCCTTTTGGCTTATTGGAACTGCTGAGCTTATAGCAGCTTATTGGTATAAGCTGGTACCCCAAGCTTATTTTTCCTAGGACCCTTATTAGTATATTTAGTTTATATAATTTTTTCAGATTTTTTACTTTTCATTTAGTATTTTTTATAATTAATTTAGTTTACTTTTCTTTTAGATAATATTTAGTATATAATTTATAAAACAGCTTTTTTATAACTTTTATGAACTTTTTATATTTTTTACTGAGTCCTATGATGGAAAAGTAGTTCTATAAAAAGTTTCATAATTTTATAAATAAGTTTAGTATGTATAATAATTCATTTAGTTTAATTAGTTTAATTAATATATAATAGTATTTAATTTTGTTTTCTTATTTTTGTACATAAAATATAGTTTTTATATTTTTCTTAGCTTGTTATTAGTATAATAGATTTATGTAAAAAGTTTTAGATTTTTGTTTGCTTATTTAGTATTTATAGTAATTAAATAATAGTATTAATAAATAGATAATAGTAAATAATTAATAATAAATAGGATATTTGTATAATAAATATATTTTTAGTTTCAAAATTTCTTTTATATTATTTTACACTTTTCTAAGTTTTAATTTTATTTTCTTAGCTTTATTTTACATTTTCTTTATATTTATGTAAATTACTAAATAGTAAATAAATAGTTATTAATAATAATTAATATAACACTTGTAAATATTACTTTAAATACTTTGTAAATATAGTTATTTATTTTATTTCTTTTTAATTTGCATTTAAGCCGTAAGGCATGCAAATTCCCTCTTTGGGAAAGTTTTGTTTTATACGTTACGTTTACGTTTATTTAAACTTAAACGTACGTTTGTAAATACTTTATCATTTTAAGGTTTCTGATTGTACGTTTCTTAATTGAACTAGCTGTGACAGAGCTATTACTATTCACATTCAGTGTTAGTCAATCAGATTCCTATTTTTCCTATACTAATATTAATTCAACAATTCACAAGTCATTATATTTAGGATATCACGCCTCACCAGGACATTAACGATCCAAGGATATTTAAACCCTTGGTAAACTTGCGTTCTCTCCCGGGCTGTCGCCCTCTTTTTATTACGGTTATCCATTTGGTTAGCTTGTATAAATAAGTATATAGTCCGGGAGGAATCAAGATGCAATGGTTATACACGAGATGTTAAACGAACGAGTCAAGATGCAATCTTTATACACGAGATGTTAAACGAACGAGTCGAGATGCAATGGTTATACACGAGATGTTAAATGAACGAGTCGAGATACAATGGTTATACACAAGATGTTAAACGAACGAGTCGAGATGAAATGGTTATACACGAGATGTTAAACGAACGAGTCGAGATGCAATGGTTATACACGAGATGTTAAACGAATGAGTCGAGATGAAATGGTTATACACGAGATGTTAAACGAACGAATCAAGTTGCTTTGGTTATGCACTAGATGTTAAACGAACGAGTCGATATGCTATGGTTATACACGAGATGTTAAACGAACGAGTCGAGATGAAATGGTTATACACGAGATGTTAAACGAACGAGTCAAGTTGCTTTGGTTACGCACCAGATGTTAAACGAACGAGTCGAGATGAAATAGTTATGCACGAGATGTTAAACTAACGAGTCGAGATGCAATGGCTATACACGAGATGTTAAACGAACGAGTCGAGATGCAATGTTTATACACGAGATGTTAAACGAACGAGTCGAGATGCAATGGTTATACACGAGATGTTAAACGAACTAGTCGAGATGAAATGGTTATACACGAGATGTTAAACGAATGAGTCGAGATGCAATGGTTATACATGAGATGTTAAACAAACGAGTCGAGATGCTATGGTTATACACGAGATGTTAAACGAACGAGTCGAGATGAAATGGTTATACACGAGATGTTAAACGAACGAGTCGAGATGCTATGGTTATGCACGAGATGTTAAACGAACGAGTCGAGATGCAATGGTTATACACGTGATGTTAAACGAACGAGTCGAGATGCAATGTTTGTACACGAGATGTTAAACGAACGAGTCGAGATGCAATGGTTATACACGAGATGTTAAACGAACGAGTCGAGATGCAATGGTTATACACGAGATGTTAAACGAACGAGTCGAGATGAAATGGTTATACACGAGATGTTAAACGAACGAGTCGAGATGCAATGGTTATACACGAGATGTTAAACGAACGAGGCGAGATGCAATGTTTATACACGAGATGTTAAACGAACGAGTCGAGATGCAGTGGTTATACACGAGATGTTAAACGAACGAGTCGAGATGCAATGGTTATGCATGAGATGTTAAACGAACGAGTCGAGATGCTATGGTTAACACGAGATGTTTAACGAACGAGTCGAGATGAAATGGTTATACACGAGATGTTAAACAAACGAGTCGAGATGCTATGGTTATGAACAAGATGTTAAACGAACGAGTCGAGATGAAATGGTTATGCACGAGATGTTAAACGAACGAGTCGAGATGCAATGGTTATACACGTGATGTTAAACGAACGAGTCTGTCACAACTCGTAATTTCCGGTCATTTTCCAAACCTCGACAATTTACTATTCACAAGTTACTATTCATCATTTACTATTCATCGTTTTTGAGGTCAATTCGACATTTTGAGAAGCGTTCATAAATTTTACTATTCACTTGACACTATTCATTTCCGAGAGAAAACCACTATTCATGTGCATTACTCATTTCATCGTAAACTTAGTTTACGGGTGTTCAAAATTCGCGTAACCGTATTGGTTCAGGAACGAATTCATGCATTATTATCAGGGACACTTCATACGGACTAGAAATGGTCTACATATCATCATTAGGGCACTTGCATACTATTCCACTCGTATTATAATTAAATTATATTTTCGATATGATTAACGATTTACGTATGTTTATTTTAAATAAACACTAATACGCGAACTATAAATGTGTCTAACATGTCCGACACTCCCGACTATTGTCCCAATATATTTTTATATTCATTTTAATAATATAAAAATTATAATAGTAATTTACCCGGTATTTTGGAAATTTAATTAATTAGTATCGTACGTTTAATTAAATTACGACGATTTTCTGTGAAAACTAAATAATAATCACCCAAACTCTCCGTACTTGTACCCAACATATTTTTACAATTTTTATAACTTTATTATGTCCCGAATAACTTCAATAAAATTTATTTTTAGTTAACCCGGTACCCGACTAAACCTAAAACTAAAAATACTACACCTAAACCACTAACTTTCTAATTTAATCCCAAGACAACCCCCCCCCCCCCCCCCATTGTCCTAATAATATCTAATCTCACCAATAAAATTTATTACCACCAAACTTTTGTCCCCTAAGTATATAATAAACCTTTTTCACTCATTTTCTCACATTTCATTTTTATTAGTTGTAAGAAAACTTTTTCCTCTCTTTTCTCTTGGTGTAGAACCGGCCAAGGCAAGACAAGGAAGCAAAAACCTTAAATTTTCCAAGATCATACTATAAACTTGTTCATTTAGTAGTCCTTGTTAGAGTTTTGAAATAAAAACTCAAGGATTAGTAGGCTTTTTATCATCCAAACTCCCTAAACCTTCAAGTAAGTTAACAAACTCATTTTTATGATTTTTACAAGTTATTACCATGTTTATATATTTTTCTTTCAAGAAATCATGCATGTATAAACTTATACCACATCATTTTTGTATATAATAAAGTTTTAACCCTAGAAATGAAACCATATGAAACCCTTGTTAGACCTAGTTGATTTATGATGTTCAAGGACCCATGACGCCCTAAGAAGGTATATGGTATGATTAGACTAGATTTGTGGTGATAAAAAGTGGTTTAATTGAAGTTAGAACTAGTCTAGAACCTTGGAAATAAGTTTTGAACAAATAGAAATACCTACTGTCCCATTTTGGTAAACCCAGAAAAATACGAATTTACACAGTACACTTTGACAATATTTTTAGAAAATACTTTCAAAAACGAAACTTTAGGCGAAAGAACGGATTAAAAAGAGCTTATAACGAAGGAGTTATGATTTTTGTAAACTTGACGACGAAAACTATTTTTATAAAAACTGCTTGCTGTTTGGCAGTTTTCGACGGACAAATAGAGGTGTTAAAAGAAACCTTGTGGAACCAAGTTATCAAAAATATATTAATACATACTAAAACGAATCCGTGGGCATAAAGAACGAGTAAAATGAGCTTAAAACGACCAAGTTATACGCGTTATAAAGTCGTCAAAACTATATATATATATATATATATATATATATATATATATATATATATATATATATATATATATATATATATATATATATATATATATATATTGGTCACAAATAAAAATAATAACTACGTACTAAAAGTGGTATATTTTTAGAAATATTACTAAGAACTATATTTTTAACAAATGAATACGTAGGACCCAAAATAATATTTATACGACTTAACGACATTATTTTAAGGTTTTCCATACGAGTAATACAACGCTAACATTTTTGTACGATATATATTACGACAAGTTTTATAACTCCAAATGGACTTATTTTCCTAAGTATGGAAACTATTTTACTATGACAATAACGAGTATTTCCAAGTCACGAGTGGTATAAGTATCATGTGCATGTGCATTCATTTCCATACGGCACGATCTAAATTAGATCACGGTTATTCATTTAGGTTGCGGCTAGTGTGCGCGCCTTATTGTCCCGATCACCTTACCATCATTGTACCATCTTTGTACCATCATTACGAGGTGAGTTTTCATAGCCCCGTTTTCAATTACTTATTTTGATTTCAAATCCCACGGGGGAGAATACATTGCACTATTATTTTTGTACATGCCCAAGTATTGCAAATTCCATACATTGCTTAAGTTGCCTAATTACCATGTCTTGACAAGTCCCCATTTATTATCATGGACCGTTAATTTCTAGTACTAAGCGAGAGTGGATGAATAGATCTATTGAGGGTGACGCCTCCATTCGCGTTGGGTTGCTCCAACGGGACGAATGCATTTCATGTCTTATCGAATTGAGTGCCTGGTAAACACTCTGTTGGGGCCATTATTATGTCTAGCTTCTGGGTCATGAGCTTAAGGGACAATGTAGCTTTTTGACATTTTGTCACTTTATTTTATACTTGTGGCTTATGTACATACGATTTAACTTATAAACCTATGATTATTCACCAACATTCGTGTTGACCGTTTTTCGCAATGTATTTCTCAGGTAACTAAGGCATATTCTCATGGCATTCATGGAGTCGCGGAGTCGACGCGTCTCACTATATTTTCTGCACTTATGATACGTTTGATCTTGTTCAATCTGTTTATTCTAAATTGGCAACAACTTTTTGGGACCTATGTTTTGTAAACTCTGAATGTTTTTAATGATCAAACGACGTATTTTTCCAAACGACACTTTAGGTCGTTCAATGTAACTGTAACTGTGATGCTATGACAGTCACCCCCAGGTATTCCATTCCGCTGCCATACAGGTATTTTGGGGGTGTGACAGATTGGCATCAGAGCTAAGGTTATAGCGAACTAGGATGTATCATGGACCCTAGACTATAACCACATCATCATAGCATCTCATCATTTCATCGTAGGTGCATATTCATTATACATATTGTTCCATGCACACAATGTTCGAGTTATTCATACCCATACTCATATATATATATGATTATATTGACCTGGTTCACAAGTGACATGTCTTCAGATACCCATCCTGTTATCCTTTCGTCGGATTCCGACATTAAAGATGCCTTGTCATCTTCCCCTACCATTATATCACCAGCTGTACTTACACCACCATTAGCACTATTAAATTGTCATAGGAACAGGGTTTTCCTATCATTCAGCCATACATAGAATGTCGTTTGGTAGAGTATTCAGACTTAATTTTAATGGACTTATTAAGATGCTTATTACAAGGGAGATAGCATGTTTTCTTTCCTTCACTAGTAGGACGCTTACTACTTTGGTACTACCACCACCGTTGGTTACTTATTTCACTATTGGTCGTCCCATAGTGCGTACTTTAACTTTACCTCTTAGATGTCGCGAGATAGCGCGAAAGAGGGTAGTATCCCATTCACTATTATCACCATTATCTCCTAACTCATCACTAGGATCTCATTGTCATCAATGTTATTCTCATTCTTTAGAATACCACCATTGTCATTTCCCTTTTACATTTCCACTTGCCATGAATTAGATAACACCTTACGGAAAATACCAAGATCACGGACTCAACAGGAACCCCCGCAACACCAGGAAGTCTCTAGACTAGACTTATACCTTTACTAGCTTTTACTATTATCTTAGCAACGAGAGGTGTGGCATAGTTCAAAGAAACTTGTGGTATTTTGATTGTTGTACAACGGAATCACCAAGTGTTGGCTCTACCATATGGATATGGTTGTGCCATCTATGATATCGGTTCATGTAGACCAAAAATTTCATGTATTATATTCATGTGTTATGAATAGAATGATCTTTATTACCTATAGATTCTCATAGACTCGTATGATTTGGTGAAAATAGATTTAAGCAAACCACTCCAAGCATGACGCAAGCTACTGTTGGACAAGTCATTGCCAAGAACATGGCCACTGCCTTCAACAAGGAACTTACCCACGTGGAATTTATGGGTTGTAATCCCTCCTTCTTTAGCGGAAATGTAGACACAAAGGAATTTCTCAAATGGTTCGAAGAATTAGAAACAATATTTCAATGTGGCGACTGTCGTAATGAAGACAAAGTTAAGTTCGCCACTTGCACTTTTCAGGAGCATGCCCAGAAATGGTGGACTAAGCATGTTCAGGTAGTAGGAGTTGATGTTGCTTACTCACACTCTTGGGAGAACCTAAAAAGGATGATGAGTTTGAAGTTCTGTGGGAAAAGCGAATTACAAGCAATTGAACAGGAAACACTAAACCTTACCATGGTAGGAGATGATGTTGTTAAGTATACTGCTTCTTTTTATGAGTGCACTCGACTAGGCTCTGCAATGGATGAACCAGAAAGCAAGAAACTTGAAAGGTACATCGGAGGACTTTCTCCTGAAATTCGTATGTTGGTCCACTCATTGGAACCCGATACCATGCCTAAGGCTATCAGAATGGCAATCGAAGCAAAAGAACGCATAGCTCACACCAAGATCTTAGGAAGAAAAAGTGACAATAAAAGGAAGTGGAACAACAACCGAGGTGAAAATGCCACACAAGGACCACGCAAGAGACAAAGAGTTGCTAAACCTAATGCTGCAGGTCTAAAGGAAAAGAATGATTACCTTGGTATTTTACCTAAATGTGATAGGTGTCAGAAGCACCATAACCCAGGTCGTTGTCCAGATTTGTGTGGCAACTGCAAGAAGCTTGGTCACCACACCAAAGATTGTAGACTTCCAATTGTGGGTGATAATCAGAGACCATCAATAACATGTTTTGAATGTGGAGTAGTGGGACACTTCAAGAGTGCATGCCCGGTGTTGAGAGACCGGAACTGGAGGAAGCAGTTCATGTTCTAAAACCATAGTTCGAGCCCTTTAGGGTTGTACTTTCTTTTGGTACTTTCCATAAGTACGTTGGTGTAACCTAGTTATATTAAGCACTTTCCTATCTAATGTAATGACTATCTTTAGTTATCTCTGTGCTAATCGTAACCTTCGTTTATTCCATTTCCTATTGCAATTGTGCAATTTTCAATCGTTACGTAACATTATACCATTGTCTTAGTAATGGAATTAGGCCGATTTCGTATTTGACAGGTTGTAGATTATTACCATTCCATAGGATTTACCCACGTATCCAATAAACCATTCAACGAGTTTTATTTCAAACTATTTTACTACTTTATGGGGGAATTGTTTTACCGAATTTCTAAAACAAACCGTTTTGTTACCATACTATAAACTGATTTTTCCGATATTACGCCAAATATTTACTATTATTACGCGAAACAATTTTTATATTATTTTGAAAGGAAATAACTAGAATACCATTTTAATAACAATACGTTGAACACCATCTAAAACTTTTGAGAAAAGTAATACTATTTTGAATAATCGAGCATCGCATCATTGGTCCTCAAGTATACATAGCCTGATCACCTATGTATAATTCAGGAAGGATAATGCTATGAAGAAAATAATTATATTTTTGGGATTGTTAATAACAATCTTCATTCGAAAGCGTTGTAAACAAATAAACTCTTTTATAAATGTCTTTTCTGACAAACTCTCCCTGGATACTTACCCCACATGTCCCCTACTTAGCCATTAAGTTGGACTTTCCATTTACTTCTCTAGGAGAGACTTTCCATATCAACTACAAATAGGATTCCTCGATACAAGGAAAAACAATGAAAGGATTACAGAACTACTAACCTATACTAGAAGTATACACCAAGACAATTTATGACTCAACAACAAATCTAAGATACCAATGAGACCATCTGACTCACCATCTCTGACCTAGATGTCCAATTTTATTCGATGGTACTAGCTAGATTGAGCTACAGGATCGAACGCATTGTGAAGGTACGCTAAGCAACACCATAGGAATAAACCAAGCCTCCTAACCGATACTATAGAGTGTTTTGATTTAACATGGCCTTATCTAAACGCAAACTTCCCGGTAATAAGTTCACCAAAAAAAAATTGATTAAGTTAAGGATATCGGTATAGGATGTCCTAAGGAGTTGTGTTCCCAAGAAATTCTAGATAACCTCACCTATACATCAAGAGAGGCATCAGGCCCAAGCATATCTCCCCAACTACATGTGAAGACAATACGGAAATTCATCGACATAGTATCAATTGAAACCGTCATGATGACAATTTCAACGATAAACCATCTCGAGACTAAAGTTGGTTGAATACCTAGGCTTGTAGTTCTGCCCGATAACCACCAATAGGCACCATCCAATATCAGGAACCGAACATCAGACATCTATGCATTATGCGAACATTACCTATCCTACTATTTTATCCTTGTTAGTATTTTCACTTTAAGTAAAGTCGATTTAAAATTTGTGTTTATACAAATCACATATCTTGTAGAAAATAATTTTTGAATTGCCTATTTTGAACGAATACGATCCTTTTAATCAATATTTAGCAAAACCATTGTAAAATGGGAAATATATAAACACCAAACTTTGGTAAACAGTCCTATTCACCACCTGTTTGAAAACCGCGTCCCATTTCCTAACTATTGAATTTTGAATCATCAAGAAAGATATTATTTAGTAAACTATTTGCTCCATTTTTCTAAAATTCGTTTATTCAGAAAAAGATTTCGACCAAAAACTCAAAAATCGCGAAATAAATTTTGAAAACCAATCATCATAATACATCGCTTATGCATTTAGTACTTTGTGATTTGACAATAAGGAATATTGGAATATGTGATGAAGGAAATTAGGAGGAACACCATAGAACGATTACGAACTCTAGTAGGAGAGACCAAGCCCGATAGGCAAAGAATGACACATGTCTTAGCAATCCACTAGACCAAGACACAAAGGATCAAAGATTGTTACCAATATTATATCTTCTTCGTATGACGCCAAGTTCGAAAGACAGAACGTTAAGGATTTAGTCACAAGATTTACTGTACCCAATTCAATTATTTCTGATAAAGGTAATCGGATCACCTTAGACTTCTAGCAATCATTTTAAGATTTCCTTCGGAACTCCACTTAGAGATAAACACCGCCTATTATCCTTAGACCGATGGTCAGAACGAGAGAACGATTCAAACATAGGAAAGTTATGCTCAGAGCATAAGTGATTGACTCTAGAAATGGTTGGACTAACCTTTTATCATAAATCAGATTCGTTTGCAACAATAGTTATCGCATGAGCGTAGAGACTACACCATTTGAGGCACTTTATGGTCGAAGTACCAATTACCCATTTACAGACCAAAATCGGAAAGTTAAATTCATTAGTCTAGAACTAAACTATGGAACAACAAAGGAAATCTCACAAGTCAAGAACCAGTTACAAGCAACGAGAAACTGGTAGAAGTTAAGTTGGTACATGACGCACATCATGCGGATTGGGTATCCTTGAACAACAAACCAACTAGATTCACGTGAGGAAACCAACTAAGTTGAAAGCTTTGCCTTGGAAAGGCATGATACAATTTTGGTAAACACGAGAGATTGAACCTCTAGTATATTGGACCATTTAAGATTCATTTTAGAATCGACCAGCTGACATATAAGAATTAAGTTCTGGCAGAGTTCAGCAACATATATTATCCATATTACATTATAAACCTGAAGAAGCACTGATCATCTATTGACGAACCAAACGCGGAAAAGGCCAAACTCACTATTTCTGTAAGCATTCATGAAATAACCAGGAATTTCCTACAAGTCAAGAATCAATTACAAATTCTATAAGTTGTAAACCCTTAAAACTTCAAGTTGGTAGCCAGATCATGTTTGAAAGTTCTGCCTAGGAAAGGCATGATATTATTCGGAAAAATTTGGAAAGTTAGCACTGATATACACTGGACCATGTAATAGTTCAGACAAAGTAGGCCTAGTGGCCGTCAGACTTGAGCCTTGTTAAAGAACAGCCGGATTACACAACTATGTTTCACCTATTCAAATACCAGGAAATGACTTTCAGATTAATCACTTATGATCCCATTTGGAAAGGAAATCCAACCCAAGGACAAACGTAAACTTGGTAAGAGAACCAATAGAAATCATGGACTGTTAGGTCGAACGGTTGAAACAGAGTCGAATTCCTATCGTGAAAGTTCGCTGGAATTCTCAAATATTATCATCTTTTCACCAATACCACTTCGGAGACTAACACAAACTGAACTTCGGGACGAAGTTCCTGTTAGAGGGGAAGACTGTCACAACTCGTAATTTCCGGTCATTTTCCAAACCTCGACAATTTACTATTCACAAGTTACTATTCATCATTTACTATTCATCGTTTTTGAGGTCAATTCGACATTTTGAGAAGCGTTCATAAATTTTACTATTCACTTGACACTATTCATTTCCGAGAGAAAACCACTATTCATGTGCATTACTCATTTCATCGTAAACTTAGTTTACGGGTGTTCAAAATTCGCGTAACCGTATTGGTTCAGGAACGAATTCATGCATTATTATCAGGGACACTTCATACGGACTAGAAATGGTCTACATATCATCATTAGGGCACTTGCATACTATTCCACTCGTATTATAATTAAATTATATTTTCGATATGATTAACGATTTACGTATGTTTATTTTAAATAAACACTAATACGCGAACTATAAATGTGTCTAACATGTCCGACACTCCCGACTATTGTCCCAATATATTTTTATATTCATTTTAATAATATAAAAATTATAATAGTAATTTACCCGGTATTTTGGAAATTTAATTAATTAGTATCGTACGTTTAATTAAATTACGACGGTTTTCTGTGAAAACTAAATAATAATCACCCAAACTCTCCGTACTTGTACCCAACATATTTTTACAATTTTTATAACTTTATTATGTCCCGAATAACTTCAATAAAATTTATTTTTAGTTAACCCGGTACCCGACTAAACCTAAAACTAAAAATACTACACCTAAACCACTAACTTTCTAATTTAATCCCAAGACAACCCCCCCCTTTCCCTCCTTTTTGAGGCCGGCCAACCCCCCCCCCCCCCCATTGTCCTAATAATATCTAATCTCACCAATAAAATTTATTACCACCAAACTTTTGTCCCCTAAGTATATAATAAACCTTTTTCACTCATTTTCTCACATTTCATTTTTATTAGTTGTAAGAAAACTTTTTCCTCTCTTTTCTCTTGGTGTAGAACCGGCCAAGGCAAGACAAGGAAGCAAAAACCTTAAATTTTCCAAGATCATACTATAAACTTGTTCATTTAGTAGTCCTTGTTAGAGTTTTGAAATAAAAACTCAAGGATTAGTAGGCTTTTTATCATCCAAACTCCCTAAACCTTCAAGTAAGTTAACAAACTCATTTTTATGATTTTTACAAGTTGTTACCATGTTTATATATTTTTCTTTCAAGAAATCATGCATGTATAAACTTATACCACATCATTTTTGTATATAATAAAGTTTTAACCCTAGAAATGAAACCATATGAAACCCTTGTTAGACCTAGTTGATTTATGATGTTCAAGGACCCATGACGCCCTAAGAAGGTATATGGTATGATTAGACTAGATTTGTGGTGATAAAAAGTGGTTTAATTGAAGTTAGAACTAGTCTAGAACCTTGGAAATAAGTTTTGAACAAATAGAAATACCTACTGTCCCATTTTGGTAAACCCAGAAAAATACGAATTTACACAGTACACTTTGACAATATTTTTAGAAAATACTTTCAAAAACGAAACTTTAGGCGAAAGAACGGATTAAAAAGAGCTTATAACGAAGGAGTTATGATTTTTGTAAACTTGACGACGAAAACTATTTTTATAAAAACTGCTTGCTGTTTGGCAGTTTTCGACGGACAAATAGAGGTGTTAAAAGAAACCTTGTGGAACCAAGTTATCAAAAATATATTAATACATACTAAAACGAATCCGTGGGCATAAAGAACGAGTAAAATGAGCTTAAAACGACCAAGTTATACGCGTTATAAAGTCGTCAAAACTAGATATATATATATATATATATATATATATATATATATATATATATATATATATATATATATATTGGTCACAAATAAAAATAATAACTACGTACTAAAAGTGGTATATTTTTAGAAATATTACTAAGAACTATATTTTTAACAAATGAATACGTAGGACCCAAAATAATATTTATACGACTTAACGACATTATTTTAAGGTTTTCCATACGAGTAATACAACGCTAACATTTTTGTACGATATATATTACGACAAGTTTTATAACTCCAAATGGACTTATTTTCCTAAGTATGGAAACTATTTTACTATGACAATAACGAGTATTTCCAAGTTACGAGTGGTATAAGTATCATGTGCATGTGCATTCATTTCCATACGGCACGATCTAAATTAGATCACGGTTATTCATTTAGGTTGCGGCTAGTGTGCGCGCCTTATTGTCCCGATCACCTTACCATCATTGTACCATCTTTGTACCATCATTACGAGGTGAGTTTTCATAGCCCCGTTTTCAATTACTTATTTTGATTTCAAATCCCACGGGGGAGAATACATTGCACTATTATTTTTGTACATGCCCAAGTATTGCAAATTCCATACATTGCTTAAGTTGCCTAATTACCATGTCTTGACAAGTCCCCATTTATTATCATGGACCGTTAATTTCTAGTACTAAGCGAGAGTGGATGAATAGATCTATTGAGGGTGACGCCTCCATTCGCGTTGGGTTGCTCCAACGGGACGAATGCATTTCATGTCTTATCGAATTGAGTGCCTGGTAAACACTCTGTTGGGGCCATTATTATGTCTAGCTTCGGGGTCATGAGCTTAAGGGACAATGTAGCTTTTTGACATTTTGTCACTTTATTTTATACTTGTGGCTTATGTACATACGATTTAACTTATAAACCTATGATTATTCACCAACATTCGTGTTGACCGTTTTTCGCAATGTATTTCTCAGGTAACTAAGGCATATTCTCATGGCATTCATGGAGTCGCGGAGTCGACGCGTCTCACTATATTTTCTGCACTTATGATACGTTTGATCTTGTTCAATCTGTTTATTCTAAATTGGCAACAACTTTTTGGGACCTATGTTTTGTAAACTCTGAATGTTTTTAATGATCAAACGACGTATTTTTCCAAACGACACTTTAGGTCGTTCAATGTAACTGTAACTGTGATGCTATGACAGTCACCCCCAGGTATTCCATTCCGCTGCCATACAGGTATTTTGGGGGTGTGACAGATTGGCATCAGAGCTAAGGTTATAGCGAACTAGGATGTATCATGGACCCTAGACTATAACCACATCATCATAGCATCTCATCATTTCATCGTAGGTGCATATTCATTATACATATTGTTCCATGCACACAATGTTCGAGTTATTCATACCCATACTCATATATATATATGTACACGAGATGTTAAACGAACGAGTCGAGATGAAATGGTTATACACGAGATGTTAAACGAACGAGTCGAGATGCAATGGTTATACATGAGAAGTTAAACGAACGAGTCGAGATGCTATGGTTATACACGAGATGTTAAACGAACGAGTCAAGATGAAATGGTTATCCATGAGATGTTAAACGAACGAGTCGAGATGAAATGGTTATGCACGAGATGTTAAACGAACGAGTCGAGATGCAATGGTTATACACGAGATGTTAAACGAACGAGTCGAGATGCAATGTTTATACACGAGATGTTAAACGAACGAGTCGAGATGCAATGGTTATACACGAGATGTTAAACGAACGAGTCGAGATGCAATGGTTATGCACGAGATGTTAAACGAACGAGTCGAGATGAAATGGTTATACACGAGATGTTAAACGAACGAGTCGACATTCAATGGTTATACACGAGATGTTAAACGAACGAGTCGAGCTGAAATGGTTATACATGAGATGTTCAACGAACGAGTCGAGATGCAATGGTTATACATGAGATGTTAAACGAACGAGTCGAGATGCTATGGTTATACACGAGATGTTAAACGAACGAGTCGAGATGAAATGGTTATACGAGAGATGTTAAACGAACGCGTCGAGTTGCAATGGTTATGCACCAGATGTTAAACAAACGAGTCGAGATGAAATAGTTATGCACGAGATGTTAAACGAACGAGTCGAGATGCAATGGTTATATACGAGATGTTAAACGAATGAGTCGAGATGCAATGTTTATACACGAGATGTTAAACGAACGAGTCGAGATGCAATGGTTATACACGAGATGTTAAACGAACGAGTCGAGATGAAATGGTTATACACGAGATGTTAAACGAACGAGTCGAGATGCTATGGTTATACACGAGATGTTAAACGAACGAGTCGAGATGCTATGGTTATGCACGAGATGTTAAACGAACGAGTCGAGATGAAATGGTTATGCACGAGATGTTAAACGAACGAGTCGAGATGTAATAGTTATACACGAGATGTTAAACGAACGAATCGAGATGCAATGTTTAAACACGAGATGTTAAACGAACGAGTCGAGATGCAATGGTTATACACGAGATGTTAAACGAACGAGTCGAGATGCAATGGTTATACACAAGATGTTAAATGAACGAGTCGAGAAGCAATGGTTATACACGAGATGTTAAACGAACGACTCGAGATGAAATGGTTATACACGAGATGTTAAACGAACGAGTCGAGATGCAATGGTTATACATGAGATGTTAAACGAACGAGTCGAGATGCTATGGTTATACACGAGATGTTAAACGAACGAGTCGAGATGAAATGGTTATACACGAGATGTTAAACGAACGAGTCGAGTTGCTATGGTTATGCACCAGATGTTAAACGAACGAGTCGAGATGAAATAGTTATGCACGAGATGTTAAACGAACAAGTCGAGATGCAATGGTTATACACGAGATGTTAAACGAACGAGTCGAACTGCAATGTTTATACACGAGATGTTAAACGAACGAGTCGAGATGCAACGGTTGTACACGAGATGTTAAACGAACGAGTCGAGATGAAATGGTTATACACGAGATGTTAAACGAACGAGTCGAGATGCAATGGTTATACATGAGATGTTAAACGAACGAGTCGAGATGCTATGGTTATACACGAGATGTTAAACGAACGAGTCGAGATGAAATGGTTATCCACGAGATGTTAAACGAACGAGTCGAGATGAAATGGTTATCCACGAGATGTTAAACGAACGAGTAGAGATGCAATGGTTATACACGAGATGTTAAACGAACGAGTCGAGATGCAATGTTTATACACGAGATGTTAAACGAACGAGTCGAGATGCAATAGTTATACACGAGATGTTAAACGAACGAGTCGAGATGCAATGGTTATACACGAGATATTAAATGAACGAGTCGAGATGAAATGGTTATACACGAGATATTAAACGAACGAGTCGAGATGCAATGGTTACACACGAGATGTTAAACGAACGAGTCGAGATGAAATGGTTATACACGAGATGTTAAACGAACGAGTCGAGATTCAATGGTTATACACGAGATGTTAAACGAACGAGTCGAGCTGAAATGGTTATACACGAGATGTTAAACGAACGAGTCGAGATGCAATGGTTATACATGAGATGTTAAACGAACGAGTCGAGATGCTATGGTTATACACGAGATGTTAAACGAACGAGTCAAGATGAAATGGTTATACACGAGATGTTAAACGAACGAGTCGAGTTGCTATGGTTATGCACCAGATGTTAAACAAACGAGTCGAGATGAAATAGTTATGCACGAGATGTTAAACGAACGAGTCGAGATGCAATGGTTATACACGAGATGTTAAACGAACGATTCGAGATGCAATGTTTATACACGAGATGTTAAACGAACGAGTCGAGATGCAATGGTTATACACGAGATGCTAAACGAACGAGTCGAGATGAAATGGTTATACACGAGATGTTAAACGAACGAGTCGAGATGAAATGGTTATGCACGAGATGTTAAACGAACGAGTCGAGATGAAATGGTTATACACGAGATGTTAAACGAACGAGTCGAGTTGCTATGGTTATGCACCAGATGTTAAACGAACGAGTCGAGATGAAATAGTTATGCACGAGATGTTAAACGAACAAGTCGAGATGCAATGGTTATACACGAGATGTTAAACGAACGAGTCGAACTGCAATGTTTATACACGAGATGTTAAACGAACGAGTCGAGATGCAACGGTTGTACACGAGATGTTAAACGAACGAGTCGAGATGAAATGGTTATACACGAGATGTTAAACGAACGAGTCGAGATGCAATGGTTATACATGAGATGTTAAACGAACGAGTCGAGATGCTATGGTTATACACGAGATGTTAAACGAACGAGTCGAGATGAAATGGTTATCCACGAGATGTTAAACGAACGAGTCGAGATGAAATGGTTATCCACGAGATGTTAAACGAACGAGTAGAGATGCAATGGTTATACACGAGATGTTAAACGAACGAGTCGAGATGCAATGTTTATACACGAGATGTTAAACGAACGAGTCGAGATGCAATAGTTATACACGAGATGTTAAACGAACGAGTCGAGATGCAATGGTTATACACGAGATATTAAATGAACGAGTCGAGATGAAATGGTTATACACGAGATATTAAACGAACGAGTCGAGATGCAATGGTTACACACGAGATGTTAAACGAACGAGTCGAGATGAAATGGTTATACACGAGATGTTAAACGAACGAGTCGAGATTCAATGGTTATACACGAGATGTTAAACGAACGAGTCGAGCTGAAATGGTTATACACGAGATGTTAAACGAACGAGTCGAGATGCAATGGTTATACATGAGATGTTAAACGAACGAGTCGAGATGCTATGGTTATACACGAGATGTTAAACGAACGAGTCAAGATGAAATGGTTATACACGAGATGTTAAATGAACGAGTCGAGTTGCTATGGTTATGCACCAGATGTTAAACAAACGAGTCGAGATGAAATAGTTATGCACGAGATGTTAAACGAACGAGTCGAGATGCAATGGTTATACACGAGATGTTAAACGAACGATTCGAGATGCAATGTTTATACACGAGATGTTAAACGAACGAGTCGAGATGCAATGGTTATACACGAGATGCTAAACGAACGAGTCGAGATGAAATGGTTATACACGAGATGTTAAACGAACGAGTCGAGATGAAATGGTTATGCACGAGATGTTAAACGAACGAGTCGAGATGAAATGGTTATACACGAGATGTTAAACGAACGAGTCGAGTTGCTATGGTTATGCACCAGATGTTAAACGAACGAGTCGAGATGAAATAGTTATGCACGAGATGTTAAACGAACAAGTCGAGATGCAATGGTTATACACGAGATGTTAAACGAACGAGTCGAACTGCAATGTTTATACACGAGATGTTAAACGAACGAGTCGAGATGCAACGGTTGTACACGAGATGTTAAACGAACGAGTCGAGATGAAATGGTTATACACGAGATGTTAAACGAACGAGTCGAGATGCAATGGTTATACATGAGATGTTAAACGAACGAGTCGAGATGCTATGGTTATACACGAGATGTTAAACGAACGAGTCGAGATGAAATGGTTATCCACGAGATGTTAAACGAACGAGTCGAGATGAAATGGTTATCCACGAGATGTTAAACGAACGAGTAGAGATGCAATGGTTATACACGAGATGTTAAACGAACGAGTCGAGATGCAATGTTTATACACGAGATGTTAAACGAACGAGTCGAGATGCAATAGTTATACACGAGATGTTAAACGAACGAGTCGAGATGCAATGGTTATACACGAGATATTAAATGAACGAGTCGAGATGAAATGGTTATACACGAGATATTAAACGAACGAGTCGAGATGCAATGGTTACACACGAGATGTTAAACGAACGAGTCGAGATGAAATGGTTATACACGAGATGTTAAACGAACGAGTCGAGATTCAATGGTTATACACGAGATGTTAAACGAACGAGTCGAGCTGAAATGGTTATACACGAGATGTTAAACGAACGAGTCGAGATGCAATGGTTATACATGAGATGTTAAACGAACGAGTCGAGATGCTATGGTTATACACGAGATGTTAAACGAACGAGTCAAGATGAAATGGTTATACACGAGATGTTAAATGAACGAGTCGAGTTGCTATGGTTATGCACCAGATGTTAAACAAACGAGTCGAGATGAAATAGTTATGCACGAGATGTTAAACGAACGAGTCGAGATGCAATGGTTATACACGAGATGTTAAACGAACGAGTCGAGATGCAATGTTTATACACGAGATGTTAAACGAACGAGTCGAGATGCAATGGTTATACATGAGATGTTAAACGAACGAGTCGAGATGCTATGGTTATACACGAGATGTTAAACGAACGAGTCGAGATGAAATGGTTATCCACGAGATGTTAAACGAACGAGTCGAGATGAAATGGTTATCCACGAGATGTTAAACGAACGAGTAGAGATGCAATGGTTATACACGAGATGTTAAACGAACGAGTCGAGATGCAATGTTTATACACGAGATGTTAAACGAACGAGTCGAGATGCAATAGTTATACACGAGATGTTAAACGAACGAGTCGAGATGCAATGGTTATACACGAGATATTAAATGAACGAGTCGAGATGAAATGGTTATACACGAGATATTAAACGAACGAGTCGAGATGCAATGGTTACACACGAGATGTTAAACGAACGAGTCGAGATGAAATGGTTATACACGAGATGTTAAACGAACGAGTCGAGATTCAATGGTTATACACGAGATGTTAAACGAACGAGTCGAGCTGAAATGGTTATACACGAGATGTTAAACGAACGAGTCGAGATGCAATGGTTATACATGAGATGTTAAACGAACGAGTCGAGATGCTATGGTTATACACGAGATGTTAAACGAACGAGTCAAGATGAAATGGTTATACACGAGATGTTAAATGAACGAGTCGAGTTGCTATGGTTATGCACCAGATGTTAAACAAACGAGTCGAGATGAAATAGTTATGCACGAGATGTTAAACGAACGAGTCGAGATGCAATGGTTATACACGAGATGTTAAACGAACGAGTCGAGATGCAATGTTTATACACGAGATGTTAAACGAACGAGTCGAGATGCAATGGTTATACACGAGATGCTAAACGAACGAGTCGAGATGAAATGGTTATACACGAGATGTTAAACGAACGAGTCGAGATGAAATGGTTATGCACGAGATGTTAAACGAACGAGTCGAGATGCAATGGTTATACACGAGATGTTAAACGAACGAGTCGAGATGCAATGGTTATACACGAGATGTTAAACGAACGAGTCGAGATGCAATGGTTATACATGAGATGTTAAACGAACGAGTCGAGATGCTATGGTTATACACGAGATGTTAAACGAACGAGTCGAGATGCAATGGTTATACACGAGATGTTAAACAAACGAGTCGAGATGCTATGGTTATGCACGAGATGTTAAACGAACGAGTCGAGATGAAATGGTTATGCACGAGATGTTAAACGAACGAGTCGAGATGCAATGGTTATACACGTGATATTAAATGAACGAGTCGAGATGCAATGTTTGTACACGAGATGTTAAACGAACGAGTCGAGATGCAATGGTTATACACGAGATGTTAAACGAACGAGTCAAGATGAAATGGTTATACACGAGATGTTAAACGAACGAGTCGAGTTGCTATGGTTATGCACCAGATGTTAAACAAACGAGTCGAGATGAAATAGTTATGCACGAGATGTTAAACGAACGAGTCGAGATGCAATGGTTATACACGAGATGTTAAACGAACGATTCGAGATGCAATGTTTATACACGAGATGTTAAACGAACGAGTCGAGATGCAATGGTTATACACGAGATGCTAAACGAACGAGTCGAGATGAAATGGTTATACACGAGATGTTAAACGAACGAGTCGAGATGAAATGGTTATGCACGAGATGTTAAACGAACGAGTCGAGATGCAATGGTTATACACGAGATGTTAAACGAACGAGTCGAGATGCAATGGTTATACACGAGATGTTAAACGAACGAGTCGAGATGCAATGGTTATACATGAGATGTTAAACGAACGAGTCGAGATGCAATGTTTATACACGAGATGTTAAACGAACGAGTCGAGATGCAATGGTTATACACGAGATGTTAAACGAACGAGTCGAGATGCAATGGTTATGCACGAGATGTTAAACGAACGAGTCGAGATGAAATGGTTATACACGAGATGTTAAACGAACGAGTTGACATTCAATGGTTATACACGAGATGTTAAACGAACGAGTCGAGCTGAAATGGTTATACATGAGATGTTCAACGAACGAGTCGAGATGCAATGGTTATACATGAGATGTTAAACGAACGAGTCGAGATGCTATGGTTATACACGAGATGTTAAACGAACGAGTCGAGATGAAATGGTTATACACGAGATGTTAAACGAACGCGTCGAGTTGCAATGGTTATGCACCAGATGTTAAACAAACGAGTCGAGATGAAATAGTTATGCACGAGATGTTAAACGAACGAGTCGAGATGCAATGGTTATACACGAGATGTTAAACGAACGAGTCGAGATGCAATGTTTATACACGAGATGTTAAACGAACGAGTCGAGATGCAATGGTTATACACGAGATGTTAAACGAACGAGTCGAGATGAAATGGTTATACACGAGATGTTAAACGAACGAGTCGAGATGCTATGGTTATACACGAGATGTTAAACGAACGAGTCGAGATGCTATGGTTATGCACGAGATGTTAAACGAACGAGTCGAGATGAAATGGTTATGCACGAGATGTTAAACGAACGAGTCGAGATGTAATAGTTATACACGAGATGTTAAACGAACGAATCGAGATGCAATGTTTAAACACGAGATGTTAAACGAACGAGTCGAGATGCAATGGTTATACACGAGATGTTAAACGAACGAGTCGAGATGCAATGGTTATACACAAGATGTTAAATGAACGAGTCGAGAAGCAATGGTTATACACGAGATGTTAAACGAACGACTCGAGATGAAATGGTTATACACGAGATGTTAAACGAACGAGTCGAGATGCAATGGTTATACATGAGATGTTAAACGAACGAGTCGAGATGCTATGGTTATACACGAGATGTTAAACGAACGAGTCGAGATGAAATGGTTATACACGAGATGTTAAACGAACGAGTCGAGTTGCTATGGTTATGCACCAGATGTTAAACGAACGAGTCGAGATGAAATAGTTATGCACGAGATGTTAAACGAACAAGTCGAGATGCAATGGTTATACACGAGATGTTAAACGAACGAGTCGAACTGCAATGTTTATACACGAGATGTTAAACGAACGAGTCGAGATGCAACGGTTGTACACGAGATGTTAAACGAACGAGTCGAGATGAAATGGTTATACACGAGATGTTAAACGAACGAGTCGAGATGCAATGGTTATACATGAGATGTTAAACGAACGAGTCGAGATGCTATGGTTATACACGAGATGTTAAACGAACGAGTCGAGATGAAATGGTTATCCACGAGATGTTAAACGAACGAGTCGAGATGAAATGGTTATCCACGAGATGTTAAACGAACGAGTAGAGATGCAATGGTTATACACGAGATGTTAAACGAACGAGTCGAGATGCAATGTTTATACACGAGATGTTAAACGAACGAGTCGAGATGCAATAGTTATACACGAGATGTTAAACGAACGAGTCGAGATGCAATGGTTATACACGAGATATTAAATGAACGAGTCGAGATGAAATGGTTATACACGAGATATTAAACGAACGAGTCGAGATGCAATGGTTACACACGAGATGTTAAACGAACGAGTCGAGATGAAATGGTTATACACGAGATGTTAAACGAACGAGTCGAGATTCAATGGTTATACACGAGATGTTAAACGAACGAGTCGAGCTGAAATGGTTATACACGAGATGTTAAACGAACGAGTCGAGATGCAATGGTTATACATGAGATGTTAAACGAACGAGTCGAGATGCTATGGTTATACACGAGATGTTAAACGAACGAGTCAAGATGAAATGGTTATACACGAGATGTTAAATGAACGAGTCGAGTTGCTATGGTTATGCACCAGATGTTAAACAAACGAGTCGAGATGAAATAGTTATGCACGAGATGTTAAACGAACGAGTCGAGATGCAATGGTTATACACGAGATGTTAAACGAACGAGTCGAGATGCAATGTTTATACACGAGATGTTAAACGAACGAGTCGAGATGCAATGGTTATACACGAGATGCTAAACGAACGAGTCGAGATGAAATGGTTATACACGAGATGTTAAACGAACGAGTCGAGATGAAATGGTTATGCACGAGATGTTAAACGAACGAGTCGAGATGCAATGGTTATACACGAGATGTTAAACGAACGAGTCGAGATGCAATGGTTATACACGAGATGTTAAACGAACGAGTCGAGATGCAATGGTTATACATGAGATGTTAAACGAACGAGTCGAGATGCTATGGTTATACACGAGATGTTAAACGAACGAGTCGAGATGCAATGGTTATACACGAGATGTTAAACAAACGAGTCGAGATGCTATGGTTATGCACGAGATGTTAAACGAACGAGTCGAGATGAAATGGTTATGCACGAGATGTTAAACGAACGAGTCGAGATGCAATGGTTATACACGTGATATTAAATGAACGAGTCGAGATGCAATGTTTGTACACGAGATGTTAAACGAACGAGTCGAGATGCAATGGTTATACACGAGATGTTAAACGAACGAGTCGAGATGCAATGGTTATACACGAGATGTTAAACGAACGAGTCGAGATGAAATGGTTATACACGAGATGTTAAACGAACGAGTCGAGATGCAATGGTTATACACGAGATGTTAAACGAACGAGTCGAGATGAAATGGTTATACACGAGATGTTAAACGAACGAGTCGAGGTGCTATGGTTATACACGAGATGTTAAACGAACGAGTCGAGATGCTATGGTTATGCACGAGATGTTAAACGAACGAGTCGAGATGAAATGGTTATGCACGAGATGTTAAACGAACGAGTCGAGATGTAATAGTTATACACGAGATGTTAAACGAACGAATCGAGATGCAATGTTTAAACACGAGATGTTAAACGAACGAGTCGAGATGCAATGGTTATACACGAGATGTTAAACGAACGAGTCGAGATGCAATGGTTATACACAAGATGTTAAATGAACGAGTCGAGAAGCAATGGTTATACACGAGATGTTAAACGAATGAGTCGAGATGAAATGGTTATACACGAGATGTTAAACGAACGAGTCGAGATGCAATGGTTATACATGACATGTTAAACGAACGAGTCGAGATGTTATGGTTATACACGAGATGTTAAACGAACGAGTCGAGATGAAATGGTTATACACGAGATGTTAAACGAACGAGTCGAGTTGCTATGGTTATGCACCAGATGTTAAACGAACGAGTCGAGATGAAATAGTTATGCACGAGATGTTAAACGAACAAGTCGAGATGCAATGGTTATACACGAGATGTTAAACGAACGAGTCGAACTGCAATGTTTATACACGAGATGTTAAACGAACGAGTCGAGATGCAACGGTTGTACACGAGATGTTAAACGAACGAGTCGAGATGAAATGGTTATACACGAGATGTTAAACGAACGAGTCGAGATGCAATGGTTATACATGAGATGTTAAACGAACGAGTCGAGATGCTATGGTTATACACGAGATGTTAAACGAACGAGTCGCGATGAAATGGTTATCCACGAGATGTTAAACGAACGAGTCGAGATGAAATGGTTATCCACGAGATGTTAAACGAACGAGTAGAGATGCAATGGTTATACACGAGATGTTAAACGAACGAGTCGAGATGCAATGTTTATACACGAGATGTTAAACGAACGAGTCGAGATGCAATAGTTATACACGAGATGTTAAACGAACGAGTCGAGATGCAATGGTTATACACGAGATATTAAATGAACGAGTCGAGATGAAATGGTTATACACGAGATATTAAACGAACGAGTCGAGATGCAATGGTTACACACGAGATGTTAAACGAACGAGTCGAGATGAAATGGTTATACACGAGATGTTAAACGAACGAGTCGAGATTCAATGGTTATACACGAGATGTTAAACGAACGAGTCAAGCTGAAATGGTTATACACGAGATGTTAAACGAACGAGTCGAGATTCAATGGTTATACACGAGATGTTAAACGAACGAGTCGAGATGAAATGGTTATACACGAGATGTTAAACGAACGAGTCGAGATGCAATGGTTATACACGAGATGTTAAACGAACGAGTCGAGATGAAATGGTTATACACGAGATGTTAAACGAACGAGTCGAGGTGCTATGGTTATACACGAGATGTTAAACGAACGAGTCGAGATGCTATGGTTATGCACGAGATGTTAAACGAACGAGTCGAGATGAAATGGTTATGCACGAGATGTTAAACGAACGAGTCGAGATGTAATAGTTATACACGAGATGTTAAACGAACGAATCGAGATGCAATGTTTAAACACGAGATGTTAAACGAACGAGTCGAGATGCAATGGTTATACACGAGATGTTAAACGAACGAGTCGAGATGCAATGGTTATACACAAGATGTTAAATGAACGAGTCGAGAAGCAATGGTTATACACGAGATGTTAAACGAATGAGTCGAGATGAAATGGTTATACACGAGATGTTAAACGAACGAGTCGAGATGCAATGGTTATACATGAGATGTTAAACGAACGAGTCGAGATGCTATGGTTATACACGAGATGTTAAACGAACGAGTCGAGATGAAATGGTTATACACGAGATGTTAAACGAACGAGTCGAGTTGCTATGGTTATGCACCAGATGTTAAACGAACGAGTCGAGATGAAATAGTTATGCATGAGATTTTAAACGAACAAGTCGAGATGCAATGGTTATACACGAGATGTTAAACGAACGAGTCGAACTGCAATGTTTATACACGAGATGTTAAACGAACGAGTCGAGATGCAACGGTTGTACACGAGATGTTAAACGAACGAGTCGAGATGAAATGGTTATACACGAGATGTTAAACGAACGAGTCGAGATGCAATGGTTATACATGAGATGTTAAACGAACGAGTCGAGATGCTATGGTTATACACGAGATGTTAAACGAACGAGTCGAGATGAAATGGTTATCCACGAGATGTTAAACGAACGAGTCGAGATGAAATGGTTATCCACGAGATGTTAAACGAACGAGTAGAGATGCAATGGTTATACACGAGATGTTAAACGAACGAGTCGAGATGCAATGTTTATACACGAGATGTTAAACGAACGAGTCGAGATGCAATAGTTATACACGAGATGTTAAACGAACGAGTCGAGATGCAATGGTTATACACGAGATATTAAATGAACGAGTCGAGATGAAATGGTTATACACGAGATATTAAACGAACGAGTCGAGATGCAATGGTTACACACGAGATGTTAAACGAACGAGTCGAGATGAAATGGTTATACACGAGATGTTAAACGAACGAGTCGAGATTCAATGGTTATACACGAGATGTTAAACGAACGAGTCGAGCTGAAATGGTTATACACGAGATGTTAAACGAACGAGTCGAGATGCAATGGTTATACATGAGATGTTAAACGAACGAGTCGAGATGCTATGGTTATACACGAGATGTTAAACGAACGAGTCGAGATGAAATGGTTATACACGAGATGTTAAACGAACGAGTCGAGTTGCTATGGTTATGCACCAGATGTTAAACAAACGAGTCGAGATGAAATAGTTATGCACGAGATGTTAAACAAACGAGTCGAGATGCAATGGTTATACACGAGATGTTAAACGAACGAGTCGAGATGCAATGTTTATACACGAGATGTTAAACGAACGAGTCGAGATGCAATGGTTATACACGAGATGCTAAACGAACGAGTCGAGATGAAATGGTTATACACGAGATGTTAAACGAACGAGTCGAGATGAAATGGTTATGCACGAGATGTTAAACGAACGAGTCGAGATGCAATGGTTATACACGAGATGTTAAACGAACGAGTCGAGATGCAATGGTTATACACGAGATGTTAAACGAACGAGTCGAGATGCAATGGTTATACATGAGATGTTAAACGAACGAGTCGAGATGCTATGGTTATACACGAGATGTTAAACGAACGAGTCGAGATGCAATGGTTATACACGAGATGTTAAACAAACGAGTCGAGATGCTATGGTTATGCACGAGATGTTAAACGAACGAGTCGAGATGAAATGGTTATGCACGAGATGTTAAACGAACGAGTCGAGATGCAATGGTTATACACGTGATATTAAACGAACGAGTCGAGATGCTATGTTTGTACACGAGATATTAAACGAACGAGTCGAGATGCAATGGTTATACACGAGATGTTAAACGAACGAGTCGAGATGCAATGGTTATACACGAGATGTTAAACGAACGAGTCGAGATGAAATGGTTATACACGAGATGTTAAACGAACGAGTCGAGATTCAATGGTTATACACGAGATGTTAAACGAACGAGTCGAGCTGAAATGGTTATACATGAGATGTTAAACGAACGAGAAGAGATGCAATGGTTATACATGAGATGTTAAACGAACGAGTCGAGATGCTATGGTTATACACGAGATGTTAAACGAACGAGTCGAGATGAAATGGTTATACACGAGATGTTAAACGAACGAGTCGAGTTGCTATGGTTATGCACCATGTAACACCCCCAAAATACCGCAGCGGAAGACTGTGTCATAGGGGTGCTACTTTATAATACAAAGTATAAGTTATAGAAAACGAACTCTAAATGAGACGTTTTGAAAAGTTACCATTCGATTAATGAATTCAAAGTTACAAACATGAGATTCCAAAGTATGATACATAAATGTATACAAAATGTTGAATGGTAAATGATAAAAGCGTAAGTCTTCAGAATATGCAGCTTGACTCTAAGTTCCACGCACTAGCTATCGCCTTACTAACCTGAGATAAACATGCTAAAGTGTCAACACAATGGTTGGTGAGTTCATAGAGTTTGTCTTAAAACAGTTGAAAAAGCCTTAAAGAATGATCACACAGCAAAGGCATCATGAATCCACTCAGTTACAAGTCCCGCCATAAGAGACTTGTAACCTGTGTGTTCACAACCCACTGCTACAATATAGTATAATAAAGACATGTATAAGTTCATCAAGACAATTAAGCAATTAGTAGTGAGTCTCTACTTCATCTCCGAAGACCTCACTTTTATGATGTATCCAACATTCGCAAATGTTAGGATGTATCAAAGACAACTGGGAGTCAATTCCCAAAGACAACTGGGAGCCACTTCCCAAAGATAACTACTAGCCCATAAATAGAATAACGCAATTAAGTATAACGCAGTCATGTATGTAAGCAATCAAGTATAACACAGTCAAGTATAGACGTTTTGAGTATTTGTACAAGTAAACAAGTAGTTGAGCATGTGTCTCCCCCAAAGAGTTAAGACAAATATGAAAAGAGTAGGGGCTATGACTCACCTTAAGTCTATGTAATGAGAAATGAAAGTGGTAGTCGAATCGCGAAAGTCTCTAAGAGCAGCCTATAATAGAACGTTGCGACTTAGGTTTGGAGTAACGTCTAAGAATACGGAGAATTGCCCATATATGTCTTGCATAATGTTCATGATGTAGTACTTAGTATATAGTGTAAGTCTTTGAAATATAAATGGCTTATGAAACATGTATAGGTTGTATATCTCTTACTACCGTTCGGGCCGACATAATTCAGAAGTCATGGAGTAAACGTTCGAGGAGCCAGGACACTTTAACTCGTAAATCCACAACTCGTCTCGACGGCTTACTCAATGAACTCCTCACATGAGGCTCCCTACTATTGTAGTATTTGATAACATATATATAAGTTTTTGATCTTTAAAAGTTATATGGTCTTTAGCCGTGGCTTTGCCGTGACCTTGGTCATTGTTACCATGGGTTTGAGACTCAACCTTGGCTTTAGCCATGGTTGTGGTCTTGGCTTTAGGTCATTAGACCTCTTGGTCTTAGTAATTCATAACTATAATATAGTGACTTTGGTCTAAAAATGGGCTGTTAAGAATTTGAAGAACATTATCACTCAGAAAGCATTTTCAGGTCTCGAGCTTCTTTCGTGTTTTAACTTTTTGATGAATCGGACCAGAAGTGGGACTTTCAAAATCATAATTTGATCAGAATGGTATTTAGGCAGTTTTGCCGTTTTGGTTTCGCTAACTTCAAATGGTCATAACTTTTGACTCGTGTACTCGTTTTGGGTGATTCAAATTGCTATGTTTTCCTTGTTAAGTCCTCTTTAACAATAAGTAAGTGTCAAATATCAAAGTTATACTATTTTGGTCGTGGTTTTCCATAAAAATCACTAGTTTGCTTGTTTACTTGTCATAAGTTAACATATGTATACCAATACTCGTTTTATCCATTTTTAAACATCATGAACACAATACAAAGACCATATATAGCATGAAAGAAACATAATAAGCATGAAATGATATTGAGCAAGAAAGTGTATAAGGGTTTGCTTACAACTTTTGGCTTTCTAAAGAAAGGAAGTCAAGTATAGAACTAGGACACTAAACCTAAGCTTGTAAACCCTTCACCATAACTCTTGTAACCATTGATAGACTTGATATAGACCTTGTGAAAACCCATTAACTTCAGCCCCTAATCACCTTGTGTAGCTCCTAATTCAACCATGGAATCACCAAACAAACTTAAGAACTAGGTAGAGAATACTAAGGCCTTGAACTTTGTAGTGTAACTTGTATATTGAAGATCAAAGGATCATGGTGCTATGATAAAAGGTTGTGGCGTTTTTATGGTGAAGAAAGGAAGCAAATGAGCTCTCTATTTATAGTAAGAATGAGGAGGTTAGGAAGGTGGCTAGGAAACTACATAAACTTGGAGACAAAGTTGTAAATAAAAATGATCCAATGGCTAAAGTCATGAGATGATGCCACAAGTGTGAATGCCCCCCCCTAGTGGCGGTTTGAAGAACTTGGAGAACAAGGTGTGGACTTTTGATGGTATTATCCTAAGTATGTAGCTAGTTTTGACTCCGTAAATCGCTAACCGTAAATGATTAAGCCTCAAAACGTAAAACCGGGTATCCTAAAAATATGAAACTTATAAATATGGTTAAACATGTCAATATAGTCCATAATAAAATATAAAATGAGTGGTAGGTTCTATCGGGTGCTAAAACCCTGCTAAAAACTGGAAACACGGGTCTAAAACGCGTAATTCGCGTAAAACGCTGAACTGAAAAACGTAAAATTCCGAAACTTTTGGAATTGTCCTAAAATGAGAGAAAATCATATTTCTATTGTTTATAATGTTTTATGGACATATCGGGATGCTAGAAGGACGTTTAAACCTAAAAGTGAATCTCGGACACGGCTTTGTGATTTTTGCAGAAATGATCCGACGAGCGTCAAACTCTCGGATTATCATTAAAATAGTTTAACTTACGAGAATATGAAATAAAAATTTCTGAGATGAATAGTGAAAAGTGAATAGTAAAAAGTGAATAGTGAAATTTTCGGGAATAAAAGTTAACCTGAAATTGCGAATTGTTACACACCAGATGTTAAACAAACGAGTCGAGATGAAATAGTTATGCACGAGATGTTAAACGAACGAGTCGAGATGCAATGGTTATACACGAGATGTTAAACGAACGAGTCGAGATGCAATGTTTATACACGAGATGTTAAACGAACGAGTCGAGATGCAATGGTTATACACGAGATGTTAGACGAACGAGTCGAGATGAAATGGTTATACATGAGATGTTAAACGAACGAGTCGAGATGCAATGGTTATACATGAGATGTTAAACGAACGAGTCGAGATGCTATGGTTATACACGAGATGTTAAACGAACGAGTCGAGATGAAATGGTTATACACGAGATGTTAAACGAACGAGTCGAGTTGCTATGGTTATGCACCAGATGTTCAACAAACGAGTCGAGATGAAATAGTTATGCACGAGATGTTAAACGAACGAGTCGAGATGCAATGGTTATACACGAGATGTTAAACGAACGAGGCGAGATGCAATGTTTATACACGAGATGTTAAACGAACGAGTCGAGATGCAATGGTTATACACGAGATGCTAAACGAACGAGTCGAGATGAAATGGTTATACACGAGATGTTAAACGAACGAGTCGAGATGAAATGGTTATGCACGAGATGTTAAACGAACGAGTCGAGATGCAATGGTTATACACGAGATGTTAAACGAACGAGTCGAGATGAAATGGTTATACACGAGATGTTAAACGAACGAGTCGAGATGCAATGGTTATACATGAGATGTTAAACGAACGAGTCGAGATGCTATGGTTATACACGAGATGTTAAACGAACGAGTCGAGATGCAATGGTTATACACGAGATGTTAAACAAACGAGTCGAGATGCTATGGTTATGCACGAGATGTTAAACGAACGAGTCGAGATGAAATGGTTATGCACGAGATGTTAAACGAACGAGTCGAGATGCAATGGTTATACACGTGATATTAAACGAACGAGTCGAGATGCAATGTTTGTACACGAGATGTTAAACGAACGAGTCGAGATGCAATGGTTATACACGAGATGTTAAACGAACGAGTCGAGATGCAATGGTTATACACGAGATGTTAAACGAACGAGTCGAGATGAAATGGTTATACACGAGATGTTAAACGAACGAGTCGAGATTCAATGGTTATACACGAGACGTTAAACGAACGAGTCGAGCTGAAATGGTTATACATGAGATGTTAAACGAACGAGAAGAGATGCAATGGTTATACATGAGATGTAAAACGAACGAGTCGAGATGCTATGGTTATACACGAGATGTTAAACGAACGAGTCGAGATGAAATGGTTATACACGAGATGTTAAACGAACGAGTCGAGTTGCTATTGTTATGCACCAGATGTTAAACAAACGAGTCGAGATGAAATAGTTATGCACGAGATGTTAAACGAACGAGTCGAGATGCAATGGTTATACACGAGATGTTAAACGAACGAGTCGAGATGCAATGTTTATACACGAGATGTTAAACGAACGAGTCGAGATGCAATAGTTATACACGAGATGTTAAACGAACGAGTCGAGATGCAATGGTTATACACGAGATGTTAAACGAACGAGTCGAGATTTAATGGTTATACACGAGATGTTAAACGAACGAGTCGAGATGCAATGGTTATACACGAGATGTTAAACGAACGAGTCGAGATGAAATGGTTATACACGAGATGTTAAACGAACGAGTCGAGATTCAATGGTTATACACGAGATGTTAAACGAACGAGTCAAGCTGAAATGGTTATACACGAGATGTTAAACGAACGAGTCGAGATGAAATGGTTATACACGAGATGTTAAACGAACGAGTCGAGTTGCTATGGTTATGCACCAGATGTTAAACAAACGAGTCGAGATGAAATAGTTATGCACGAGATGTTAAACGAACGAGTCGAGATGCAATGGTTATACACGAGATGTTAAACGAACGAGGCGAGATGCAATGTTTATACACGAGATGTTAAACGAACGAGTCGAGATGCAATAGTTATACACGAGATGTTAAACGAACGAGTCGAGATGCAATGGTTATACACGAGGTATTAAATGAACGAGTCGAGATGAAATGGTTATACACGAGATATTAAACGAACGAGTCGAGATGCAATGGTTACACACGAGATGTTAAACGAACGAGTCGAGATGAAATGGTTATACACGAGATGTTAAACGAACGAGTCGAGATTTAATGGTTATACACGATATGTTAAACGAACGAGTCGAGCTGAAATGGTTATACACGAGATGTTAAACGAACGAGTCGAGATGCAATGTTTATACACGAGATGTTAAACGAACGAGTCGAGATGCAATAGTTATACACGAGATGTTAAACGAACGAGTCGAGATGCAATGGTTATACACGAGATATTAAATGAACGAGTCGAGATGAAATGGTTATACACGAGATATTAAACGAACGAGTCGAGATGCAATGGTTACACACGAGATGTTAAACGAACGAGTCGAGATGAAATGGTTATACACGAGATGTTAAACGAACGAGTCGAGATTCAATGGTTATACACGAGATGTTAAACGAACGAGTCGAGCTGAAATGGTTATACACGAGATGTTAAACGAACGAGTCGAGATGCAATGGTTATACATGAGATGTTAAACGAACGAGTCGAGATGCTATGGTTATACACGAGATGTTAAACGAACGAGTCGAGATGAAATGGTTATACACGAGATGTTAAACGAACGAGTCGAGTTGCTATGGTTATGCACCAGATGTTAAACAAACGAGTCGAGATGAAATAGTTATGCACGAGATGTTAAACGAACGAGTCGAGATGCAATGGTTATACACGAGATGTTAAACGAACAAGTCGAGATGCAATGTTTATACACGAGATGTTAAACGAACGAGTCGAGATGCAATGGTTATACACGAGATGCTAAACGAACGAGTCGAGATGAAATGGTTATACACGAGATGTTAAACGAACGAGTCGAGATGAAATGGTTATGCACGAGATGTTAAACGAACGAGTCGAGATGCAATGGTTATACACGAGATGTTAAACGAACGAGTCGAGATTCAATGGTTATACACGAGATGTTAAACGAACGAGTCGAGATGCAATGGTTATACATGAGATGTTAAACGAACGAGTCGAGATGCTATGGTTATACACGAGATGTTAAACGAACGAGTCGAGATGCAATGGTTATACACGAGATGTTAAACAAACGAGTCGAGATGCTATGGTTATGCACGAGATGTTAAACGAACGAGTCGAGATGAAATGGTTATGCACGAGATGTTAAACGAACGAGTCGAGATGCAATGGTTATACACGTGATATTAAACGAACGAGTCGAGATGCTATGTTTGTACACGAGATATTAAACGAACGAGTCGAGATGCAATGGTTATACACGAGATGTTAAACGAACGAGTCGAGATGCAATGGTTATACACGAGATGTTAAACGAACGAGTCGAGATGAAATGGTTATACACGAGATGTTAAACGAACGAGTCGAGATTCAATGGTTATACACGAGATGTTAAACGAACGAGTCGAGCTGAAATGGTTATACATGAGATGTTAAACGAACGAGAAGAGATGCAATGGTTATACATGAGATGTTAAACGAACGAGTCGAGATGCTATGGTTATACACGAGATGTTAAACGAACGAGTCGAGATGAAATGGTTATACACGAGATGTTAAACGAACGAGTCGAGTTGCTATGGTTATGCACCATATGTTAAACAAACGAGTCGAGATGAAATAGTTATGCACGAGATGTTAAACGAACGAGTCGAGATGCAATGGTTATACACGAGATGTTAAACGAACGAGTCGAGATGCAATGTTTATACACGAGATGTTAAACGAACGAGTCGAGATGCAATGGTTATACACGAGATGTTAGACGAACGAGTCGAGATGAAATGGTTATACATGAGATGTTAAACGAACGAGTCGAGATGCAATGGTTATACATGAGATGTTAAACGAACGAGTCGAGATGCTATGGTTATACACGAGATGTTAAACGAACGAGTCGAGATGAAATGGTTATACACGAGATGTTAAACGAACGAGTCGAGTTGCTATGGTTATGCACCAGATGTTAAACAAACGAGTCGAGATGAAATAGTTATGCACGAGATGTTAAACGAACGAGTCGAGATGCAATGGTTATACACGAGATGTTAAACGAACGAGGCGAGATGCAATGTTTATACACGAGATGTTAAACGAACGAGTCGAGATGCAATGGTTATACACGAGATGCTAAACGAACGAGTCGAGATGAAATGGTTATACACGAGATGTTAAACGAACGAGTCGAGATGAAATGGTTATGCACGAGATGTTAAACGAACGAGTCGAGATGCAATGGTTATACACGAGATGTTAAACGAACGAGTCGAGATGAAATGGTTATACACGAGATGTTAAACGAACGAGTCGAGATGCAATGGTTATACATGAGATGTTAAACGAACGAGTCGAGATGCTATGGTTATACACGAGATGTTAAACGAACGAGTCGAGATGCAATGGTTATACACGAGATGTTAAACAAACGAGTCGAGATGCTATGGTTATGCACGAGATGTTAAACGAACGAGTCGAGATGAAATGGTTATGCACGAGATGTTAAACGAACGAGTCGAGATGCAATGGTTATACACGTGATATTAAACGAACGAGTCGAGATGCAATGTTTGTACACGAGATGTTAAACGAACGAGTCGAGATGCAATGGTTATACACGAGATGTTAAACGAACGAGTCGAGATGCAATGGTTATACACGAGATGTTAAACGAACGAGTCGAGATGAAATGGTTATACACGAGATGTTAAACGAACGAGTCGAGATTCAATGGTTATACACGAGATGTTAAACGAACGAGTCGAGCTGAAATGGTTATACATGAGATGTTAAACGAACGAGAAGAGATGCAATGGTTATACATGAGATGTAAAACGAACGAGTCGAGATGCTATGGTTATACACGAGATGTTAAACGAACGAGTCGAGATGAAATGGTTATACACGAGATGTTAAACGAACGAGTCGAGTTGCTATTGTTATGCACCAGATGTTAAACAAACGAGTCGAGATGAAATAGTTATGCACGAGATGTTAAACGAACGAGTCGAGATGCAATGGTTATACACGAGATGTTAAACGAACGAGTCGAGATGCAATGTTTATACACGAGATGTTAAACGAACGAGTCGAGATGCAATGGTTATACACGAGATGTTAGACGAACGAGTCGAGATGAAATGGTTATACATGAGATGTTAAACGAACGAGTCGAGATGCAATGGTTATACATGAGATGTTAAACGAACGAGTCGAGATGCTATGGTTATACACGAGATGTTAAACAAACGAGTCGAGATGAAATGGTTATACACGAGATGTTAAACGAACGAGTCGAGTTGCTATGGTTATGCACCAGATGTTAAACAAACGAGTCGAGATGAAATAGTTATGCACGAGATGTTAAACGAACGAGTCGAGATGCAATGGTTATACACGAGATGTTAAACGAACGAGGCGAGATGCAATGTTTATACACGAGATGTTAAACGAACGAGTCGAGATGCAATAGTTATACACGAGATGTTAAACGAACGAGTCGAGATGCAATGGTTATACACGAGATATTAAATGAACGAGTCGAGATGAAATGGTTATACACGAGATATTAAACGAACGAGTCGAGATGCAATGGTTACACACGAGATGTTAAACGAACGAGTCGAGATGAAATGGTTATACACGAGATGTTAAACGAACGAGTCGAGATTTAATGGTTATACACGATATGTTAAACGAACGAGTCGAGCTGAAATGGTTATACACGAGATGTTAAACGAACGAGTCGAGATGCAATGGTTATCCATGAGATGTTAAACGAACGAGTCGAGATGCTATGGTTATACACGAGATGTTAAACGAACGAGTCGAGATGCAATGGTTATACACGAGATGTTAAAAAAACGAGTCGAGATGCTATGGTTATGCACGAGATGTTAAACGAACGAGTCGAGATGAAATGGTTATGCACGAGATGTTAAACGAACGAGTCGAGATGCAATGGTTATACACGTGATATTAAACGAACGAGTCGAGATGCAATGTTTGTACACGAGATATTAAACGAACGAGTCGAGATGCAATGGTTATACACGAGATGTTAAACGAACGAGTCGAGATGAAATGGTTATACACGAGATGTTAAACGAACGAGTCGAGATTCAATGGTTATACACGAGATGTTAAACGAACGAGTCGAGCTGAAATGGTTATACATGAGATGTTAAACGAACGAGAAGAGATGCAATGGTTATACATGAGATGTTAAACGAACGAGTCGAGATGCTATGGTTATACACGAGATGTTAAACGAACGAGTCGAGATGAAATGGTTATACACGAGATGTTAAACGAACGAGTCGAGTTGCTATGGTTATGCACCAGATGTTAAACAAACGAGTCGAGATGAAATAGTTATGCACGAGATGTTAAACGAACGAGTCGAGATGCAATGGTTATACACGAGATGTTAAACGAACGAGTCGAGATGCAATGTTTATACACGAGATGTTAAACGAACGAGTCGAGATGCAATGGTTATACACGAGATGTTAGACGAACGAGTCGAGATGAAATGGTTATACATGAGATGTTAAAAGAACGAGTCGAGATGCAATGGTTATACATGAGATGTTAAACGAACGAGTCGAGATGCTATGGTTATACACGAGATGTTAAACGAACGAGTCGAGATGAAATGGTTATACACGAGATGTTAAACGAACGAGTCGAGTTGCTATGGTTATGCACCAGATGTTAAACAAACGAGTCGAGATGAAATAGTTATGCACGAGATGTTAAACGAACGAGTCGAGATGCAATGGTTATACACGAGATGTTAAACGAACGAGGCGAGATGCAATGTTTATACACGAGATGTTAAACGAACGAGTCGAGATGCAATGGTTATACACGAGATGCTAAACGAACGAGTCGAGATGAAATGGTTATACACGAGATGTTAAACGAACGAGTCGAGATGAAATGGTTATGCACGAGATGTTAAACGAACGAGTCGAGATGCAATGGTTATACACGAGATGTTAAACGAACGAGTCGAGATGAAATGGTTATACACGAGATGTTAAACGAACGAGTCGAGATGCAATGGTTATACATGAGATGTTAAACGAACGAGTCGAGATGCTATGGTTATACACGAGATGTTAAACAAACGAGTCGAGATGCTATGGTTATGCACGAGATGTTAAACGAACGAGTCGAGATGAAATGGTTATGCACGAGATGTTAAACGAACGAGTCGAGATGCAATGGTTATACACGTGATATTAAACGAACGAGTCGAGATGCAATGTTTGTACACGAGATGTTAAACGAACGAGTCGAGATGCAATGGTTATACACGAGATGTTAAACGAACGAGTCGAGATGCAATGGTTATACACGAGATGTTAAACGAACGAGTCGAGATGAAATGGTTATACACGAGATGTTAAACGAACGAGTCGAGATTCAATGGTTATACACGAGATGTTAAACGAACGAGTCGAGCTGAAATGGTTATACATGAGATGTTAAACGAACGAGAAGAGATGCAATGGTTATACATGAGATGTTAAACGAACGAGTCGAGATGCTATGGTTATACACGAGATGTTAAACGAACGAGTCGAGATGAAATGGTTATACACGAGATGTTAAACGAACGAGTCGAGTTGCTTTTGTTATGCACCAGATGTTAAACAAACGAGTCGAGATGAAATAGTTATGCACGAGATGTTAAACGAACGAGTCGAGATGCAATGGTTATACACGAGATGTTAAACGAACGAGTCGAGATTCAATGTTTATACACGAGATGTTAAACGAACGAGTCGAGATGCAATGGTTATACACGAGATGTTAGACGAACGAGTCGAGATGAAATGGTTATACATGAGATGTTAAACGAACGAGTCGAGATGCAATGGTTATACATGAGATGTTAAACGAACGAGTCGAGATGCTATGGTTATACACGAGATGTTAAACGAACGAGTCGAGATGAAATGGTTATACACGAGATGTTAAACGAACGAGTCGAGTTGCTATGGTTATGCACCAGATGTTAAACAAACGAGTCGAGATGAAATAGTTATGCACGAGATGTTAAACGAACGAGTCGAGATGCAATGGTTATACACGAGATGTTAAACGAACGAGGCGAGATGCAATGTTTATACACGAGATGTTAAACGAACGAGTCGAGATGCAATAGTTATACACGAGATGTTAAACGAACGAGTCGAGATGCAATGGTTATACACGAGATATTAAATGAACGAGTCGAGATGAAATGGTTATACACGAGATATTAAACGAACGAGTCGAGATGCAATGGTTACACACGAGATGTTAAACGAACGAGTCGAGATGAAATGGTTATACACGAGATGTTAAACGAACGAGTCGAGATTTAATGGTTATACACGATATGTTAAACGAACGAGTCGAGCTGAAATGGTTATACACGAGATGTTAAACGAACGAGTCGAGATGCAATGGTTATCCATGAGATGTTAAACGAACGAGTCGAGATGCTATGGTTATACACGAGATGTTAAACGAACGAGTCGAGATGCAATGGTTATACACGAGATGTTAAAAAAACGAGTCGAGATGCTATGGTTATGCACGAGATGTTAAACGAACGAGTCGAGATGAAATGGTTATGCACGAGATGTTAAACGAACGAGTCGAGATGCAATGGTTATACACGTGATATTAAACGAACGAGTCGAGATGCAATGTTTGTACACGAGATATTAAACGAACGAGTCGAGATGCAATGGTTATACACGAGATGTTAAACGAACGAGTCGAGATGCAATGGTTATACACGAGATGTTAAACGAACGAGTCGAGATGAAATGGTTATACACGAGATGTTAAACGAACGAGTCGAGATTCAATGGTTATACACGAGATGTTAAACGAACGAGTCGTGCTGAAATGGTTATACATGAGATGTTAAACGAACGAGAAGAGATGCAATGGTTATACATGAGATGTTAAACGAACAAGTCGAGATGCTATGGTTATACACGAGATGTTAAACGAACGAGTCGAGATGAAATGGTTATACACGAGATGTTAAACGAACGAGTCGAGTTGCTATGGTTATGCACCAGATGTTAAACAAACGAGTCGAGATGAAATAGTTATGCACGAGATGTTAAACGAACGAGTCGAGATGCAATGGTTATACACGAGATGTTAAACGAACGAGTCGAGATGCAATGTTTATACACGAGATGTTAAACGAACGAGTCGAGATGCAATGGTTATACACGAGATGTTAGACGAACGAGTCGAGATGAAATGGTTATACATGAGATGTTAAACGAACGAGTCGAGATGCAATGGTTATACATGAGATGTTAAACGAACGAGTCGAGATGCTATGGTTATACACGAGATGTTAAACGAACGAGTCGAGCTGAAATGGTTATACACGAGATGTTAAACGAACGAGTCGAGTTGCTATGGTTATGCACCAGATGTTAAACAAACGAGTCGAGATGAAATAGTTATGCACGAGATGTTAAACGAACGAGTCGAGATGCAATGGTTATACACGAGATGTTAAACGAACGAGGCGAGATGCAATGTTTATACACGAGATGTTAAACGAACGAGTCGAGATGCAATGGTTATACACGAGATGCTAAACGAACGAGTCGAGATGAAATGGTTATACACGAGATGTTAAACGAACGAGTCGAGATGAAATGGTTATGCACGAGATGTTAAACGAACGAGTCGAGATGCAATGGTTATACACGAGATGTTAAACGAACGAGTCGAGATGAAATGGTTATACACGAGATGTTAAACGAACGAGTCGAGATGCAATGGTTATACATGAGATGTTAAACGAACGAGTCGAGATGCTATGGTTATACACGAGATGTTAAACGAACGAGTCGAGATGCAATGGTTCTACACGAGATGTTAAACAAACGAGTCGAGATGCTATGGTTATGCACGAGATGTTAAACAAACGAGTCGAGATGAAATGGTTATGCCCGAGATGTTAAACGAACGAGTCGAGATGCAATGGTTATACAC
The DNA here is from genome assembly GCA_030686995.1 of Artemisia argyi. NCBI lineage: Eukaryota > Viridiplantae > Streptophyta > Magnoliopsida > Asterales > Asteraceae > Artemisia > Artemisia argyi. The sequence continues at coordinate 156,470,745 of CM060676.1, forward strand.
GTGATATTAAACGAACGAGTCGAGATGCAATGTTTGTACACGAGATGTTAAACGAACGAGTCGAGATGCAATGGTTATACATGAGATGTTAAACGAACGAGTCGAGATGCAATGGTTATACACGAGATGTTAAACGAACGAGTCGAGATGAAATGGTTATACACGAGATGTTAAACGAACGAGTCGAGATTCAATGGTTATACACGAGATGTTAAACGAACGAGTCGAGCTGAAATGGTTATACATGAGATGTTAAACGAACGAGAAGAGATGCAATGGTTATACATGAGATGTTAAACGAACGAGTCGAGATGCTATGGTTATACACGAGATGTTAAACGAACGAGTCGAGATGAAATGGTTATACACGAGATGTTAAACAAACGAGTCGAATTGCTATGGTTATGCACCAGATGTTAAACAAACGAGTCGAGATGAAATAGTTATGCACGAGATGTTAAACGAACGAGTCGAGATGCAATGGTTATACACGAGATGTTAAACGAACGAGTCGAGATGCAATGTTTATACACGAGATGTTAAACGAACGAGTCGAGATGCAATGGTTATACACGAGATGTTAGACGAACGAGTCGAGATGAAATGGTTATACATGAGATGTTAAACGAACGAGTCGAGATGCAATGGTTATACATGAGATGTTAAACGAACGAGTCGAGATGCTATGGTTATACACGAGATGTTAAACGAACGAGTCGAGATGAAATGGTTATACACGAGATGTTAAACGAACGAGTCGAGTTGCTATGGTTATGCACCAGATGTTTAACAAACGAGTCGAGATGAAATAGTTATGCACGAGATGTTAAACGAACGAGTCGAGATGCAATAGTTATACACGAGATGTTAAACGAACGAGGCGAGATGCAATGTTTATACACGAGATGTTAAACGAACGAGTCGAGAAGCAATAGTTATACACGAGATGTTAAACGAACGAGTCGAGATGCAATGGTTATACACGAGATATTAAATGAACGAGTCGAGATGAAATGGTTATACACGAGATATTAAACGAACGAGTCGAGATGCAATGGTTACACACGAGATGTTAAACGAACGAGTCAAGATGAAATGGTTATACACGAGATGTTAAACGAACGAGTCGAGATTTAATGGTTATACACGATATGTTAAACGAACGAGTCGAGCTGAAATGGTTATACACGAGATGTTAAACGAACGAGTCGAGATGCAATGGTTATACATGAGATGTTAAACGAACGAGTCGAGATGCTATGGTTATCCACGAGATGTTAAACGAACGAGTCGAGATGAAATGGTTATATACGAGATGTTAAACGAACGAAGTCGAGTTGCTATGGTTATGCACCAGATGTTAAACAAACGAGTCGAGATGAAATAGTTATGCACGAGATGTTAAACGAACGAGTCGAGATGCAATGGTTATACACGAGATGTTAAACGAACGAGTCGAGATGAAATGGTTATGCACGAGATGTTAAACGAACGAGTCGAGATGCAATGGTTATACACGAGATGTTAAACGAACGAGTCGAGATGCAATGGTTATACACGAGATGTTAAACGAACGAGTCGAGATGCAATGGTTATACATGAGATGTTAAACGAACGAGTCGAGATGCTATGGTTATACACGAGATGTTAAACGAACGAGTCGAGATGCAATGGTTATACACGAGATGTTAAACAAACGAGTCGAGATGCTATGGTTATGCACGAGATGTTAAACGAACGAGTCGAGATGAAATGGTTATGCACGAGATGTTAAACGAACGAGTCGAGATGCAATGGTTATACACGTGATGTTAAACGAACGAGTCGAGATGCAATGTTTTTACACGAGATGTTAAACGAACGAGTCGAGATGCAATGGTTATACACGAGATGTTAAACGAACGAGTCGAGATGCAATGGTTATACACGAGATGTTAAACGAACGAGTCGAGATGAAATGGTTGTACACGAGATGTTAAACGAACTAGTCGAGATTCAATGGTTATACACGAGATGTTAAACGAACGAGTCGAGCTGAAATGGTTATACATGAGATGTTAAACGAACGAGTCGAGATGCAATGGTTATACATGAGATGTTAAACGAACGAGTCGAGATGCTATGGTTATACTCGAGATGTTAAACGAACGAGTCGAGATGAAATGGTTATACACGAGATGTTAAACGAACGAGTCGAGTTGCTATGGTTATGCACCAGATGTTAAACAAACGAGTCGAGATGAAATAGTTATGCACGAGATGTTAAACGAACGAGTCGAGATGCAATGGTTATACACGAGATGTTAAACGAACGAGTCGAGATGCAATGTTTATACACGAGATGTTAAACGAACGAGTCGAGATGCAATGGTTAAACACGAGATGTTAGACGAACGAGTCGAGATGAAATGGTTATACACGAGATGTTAAACGAACAAGTCGAGATGCTATGGTTATACACGAGATGTTAAACGAACGAGTCGAGATGCTATGGTTATACACGTGATATTAAACGAACGAGTCGAGATGCAATGTTTGTACACGAGATGTTAAACGAACGAGTCGAGATGCAATGGTTATACATGAGATGTTAAACGAACGAGTCGAGATGCAATGGTTATACACGAGATGTTAAACGAACGAGTCGAGATGAAATGGTTATACACGAGATGTTAAACGAACGAGTCGAGATTCAATGGTTATACACGAGATGTTAAACGAACGAGTCGAGCTGAAATGGTTATACATGAGATGTTAAACGAACGAGAAGAGATGCAATGGTTATACATGAGATGTTAAACGAACGAGTCGAGATGCTATGGTTATACACGAGATGTTAAACGAACGAGTCGAGATGAAATGGTTATACACGAGATGTTAAACAAACGAGTCGAATTGCTATGGTTATGCACCAGATGTTAAACAAACGAGTCGAGATGAAATAGTTATGCACGAGATGTTAAACGAACGAGTCGAGATGCAATGGTTATACACGAGATGTTAAACGAACGAGTCGAGATGCAATGTTTATACACGAGATGTTAAACGAACGAGTCGAGATGCAATGGTTATACACGAGATGTTAGACGAACGAGTCGAGATGAAATGGTTATACATGAGATGTTAAACGAACGAGTCGAGATGCAATGGTTATACATGAGATGTTAAACGAACGAGTCGAGATGCTATGGTTATACACGAGATGTTAAACGAACGAGTCGAGATGAAATGGTTATACACGAGATGTTAAACGAACGAGTCGAGTTGCTATGGTTATGCACCAGATGTTTAACAAACGAGTCGAGATGAAATAGTTATGCACGAGATGTTAAACGAACGAGTCGAGATGCAATAGTTATACACGAGATGTTAAACGAACGAGGCGAGATGCAATGTTTATACACGAGATGTTAAACGAACGAGTCGAGAAGCAATAGTTATACACGAGATGTTAAACGAACGAGTCGAGATGCAATGGTTATACACGAGATATTAAATGAACGAGTCGAGATGAAATGGTTATACACGAGATATTAAACGAACGAGTCGAGATGCAATGGTTACACACGAGATGTTAAACGAACGAGTCAAGATGAAATGGTTATACACGAGATGTTAAACGAACGAGTCGAGATTTAATGGTTATACACGATATGTTAAACGAACGAGTCGAGCTGAAATGGTTATACACGAGATGTTAAACGAACGAGTCGAGATGCAATGGTTATACATGAGATGTTAAACGAACGAGTCGAGATGCTATGGTTATCCACGAGATGTTAAACGAACGAGTCGAGATGAAATGGTTATATACGAGATGTTAAACGAACGAAGTCGAGTTGCTATGGTTATGCACCAGATGTTAAACAAACGAGTCTAGATGAAATAGTTATGCACGAGATGTTAAACGAACGAGTCGAGATGCAATGGTTATACACGAGATGTTAAACGAACGAGTCGAGATGAAATGGTTATGCACGAGATGTTAAACGAACGAGTCGAGATGCAATGGTTATACACGAGATGTTAAACGAACGAGTCGAGATGCAATGGTTATACACGAGATGTTAAACGAACGAGTCGAGATGCAATGGTTATACATGAGATGTTAAACGAACGAGTCGAGATGCTATGGTTATACACGAGATGTTAAACGAACGAGTCGAGATGCAATGGTTATACACGAGATGTTAAACAAACGAGTCGAGATGCTATGGTTATGCACGAGATGTTAAACGAACGAGTCGAGATGAAATGGTTATGCACGAGATGTTAAACGAACGAGTCGAGATGCAATGGTTATACACGTGATGTTAAACGAACGAGTCGAGATGCAATGTTTTTACACGAGATGTTAAACGAACGAGTCGAGATGCAATGGTTATACACGAGATGTTAAACGAACGAGTCGAGATGCAATGGTTATACACGAGATGTTAAACGAACGAGTCGAGATGAAATGGTTGTACACGAGATGTTAAACGAACTAGTCGAGATTCAATGGTTATACACGAGATGTTAAACGAACGAGTCGAGCTGAAATGGTTATACATGAGATGTTAAACGAACGAGTCGAGATGCAATGGTTATACATGAGATGTTAAACGAACGAGTCGAGATGCTATGGTTATACTCGAGATGTTAAACGAACGAGTCGAGATGAAATGGTTATACACGAGATGTTAAACGAACGAGTCGAGTTGCTATGGTTATGCACCAGATGTTAAACAAACGAGTCGAGATGAAATAGTTATGCACGAGATGTTAAACGAACGAGTCGAGATGCAATGGTTATACACGAGATGTTAAACGAACGAGTCGAGATGCAATGTTTATACACGAGATGTTAAACGAACGAGTCGAGATGCAATGGTTAAACACGAGATGTTAGACGAACGAGTCGAGATGAAATGGTTATACACGAGATGTTAAACGAACAAGTCGAGATGCTATGGTTATACACGAGATGTTAAACGAACGAGTCGAGATGCTATGGTTATGCACGAGATGTTAAACGAACGAGTCGAGATGAAATGGTTATGCACGAGATGTTAAACGAACGAGTCGAGATGCAATGGTTATACACGAGATGTTAAACGAACGAGGCGAGATGCAATGTTTATACACAAGATGTTAAACGAACGAGTCGAGATGCAATGGTTATACACGAGATGTTAAACGAACGAGTCGAGATGCAATGGTTATACACGAGAAGTTAAACGAACGAGTCGAGATGCAATGGTTATACATGAGATGTTAAACGAACGAGTCGAGATGCTATGGTTATACACGAGATGTTAAACGAACGAGTCGAGATGAAATGGTTATACACGAGATGTTAAACAAACGAGTCGAGATGCTATGGTTATGCACGAGATGTTAAACGAACGAGTCGAGATGAAATGGTTATGCACGAGATGTTAAACGAACGAGTCAAGATGCAATGGTTATACACGTGATGTTAAACGAACGAGTCGAGATGCAATGTTTGTACACGAGATGTTAAACGAACGAGTCGAGATGCAATGGTTATACACGAGATGTTAAACGAACGAGTCGAGATGCAATGGTTATACACGAGATGTTAAACGAACGAGTCGAGATGAAATGGTTATACACGAGATGTTAAACGAACGAGTCGAGATTCAATGGTTATACACGAGATGTTAAACGAACGAGTCGAGCTGAAATGGTTATACATGAGATGTTAAACGAACGAGTCGAGATGCAATGGTTATACATGAGATGTTAAACGAACGAGTCGAGATGCTATGGTTATACACGAGATGTTAAACGAACGAGTCGAGATGAAATGGTTATACACGAGATGTTAAACGAACGAGTCGAGTTGCTATGGTTATGCACCAGATGTTAAACAAACGAGTCGAGATGAAATAGTTATGCACGAGATGTTAAACGAACGAGTCGTGATGCAATGGTTATACACGAGATGTTAAACGAATGAGTCGAGATGCAATGTTTATACACGAGATGTTAAACGAACGAGTCGAGATGCAATGGTTATACACGAGATGTTAAACGAACGAGTCGAGATGCAATGGTTATACACGAGATGTTAAACGAACGAGTCGAGATGAAATGGTTATACACGAGATGTTAAACGAACGAGTCGAGATTCAATGGTTATACACGAGATGTTAAACGAACGAGTCGAGCTGAAATGGTTATACATGAGATGTTAAACGAACGAGTCGAGATGCAATGGTTATACATGAGATGTTAAACGAACGAGTCGAGATGCTATGGTTATACACGAGATGTTAAACGAACGAGTCGAGACGAAATGGTTATACACGAGATGTTAAACGAACGAGTCGAGTTGCTATTGTTATGCACCAGATGTTAAACAAACGAGTCGAGATGAAATAGTTATGCACGAGATGTTAAACGAAAGAGTCGAGATGCAATGGTTATACACGAGATGTTAAACGAACGAGTCGAGATGCAATGTTTATACACGAGATGTGAAACGAACGAGTCGAGATGCAATGGTTATACACGAGATGTTAAACGAACGAGTCGAGATGAAATGGTTATACACGAGATGTTAAATGAACGAGTCGAGATGCTATGGTTATACACGAGATGTTAAACGAACGAGTCGAGATGCTATGGTTATGCACGAGATGTTAAACGAACGAGTCGAGATGCTATGGTTATGCACGAGATGTTAAACGAACGAGTCGAGATGAAATGGTTATGCACGAGATGTTAAACGAACGAGTCGAGATGCAATAGTTATACACGAGATGTTAAACGAACAACTCGAGATGCAATGTTTAAACACGAGATGTTAAACGAACGAGTCGAGATGCAATGATTATACACGAGATGTTAATCGAACGAGTCGAGATGCAATGGTTATACACAAGATGTTAAACGAACGAGTCGAGATGAAATGGTTATACACGAGATGTTAAACGAACGAGTCGAGATGCAATGGTTATACACGAGATGTTAAACGAACGAGTCGAACTGCAACGTTTATACACGAGATGTTAAACGAACGAGTCGAGATGCAACGGTTGTACACGAGATGTTAAACGAACGAGTCGAGATGAAATGGTTATACACGAGATGTTAAACGAACGAGTCGAGATGCAATGGTTATACATGAGATGTTAAACGAACGAGTCGAGATGCTATAGTTATACACGAGATGTTAAACGAACGAGTCGAGATGAAATGGTTATCCACGAGATGTTAAACGAACGAGTCGAGATGAAATGGTTATGCACGAGATGTTAAACGAACGAGTCGAGATGCAATGGTTATACACGAGATGTTAAACGAACGAGTCGAAATGCAATGTTTATACACGAGATGTTAAACGAACGAGTCGAGATGCAATAGTTATACACGAGATGTTAAACGAACGAGTCGAGATGCAATGGTTATACACGAGATATTAAATGAACGAGTCGAGATGAAATGGTTATACACGAGATATTAAACGAACGAGTCGAGATGCAATGGTTACACACGAGATGTTAAACGAACGAGTCGAGATGAAATGGTTATACACGAGATGTTAAACGAATGAGTCGAGTTGCTATGGTTAAGCACCAGATGTTAAACAAACGAGTCGAGATGAAATAGTTATGCATGAGATGTTAAACGAACGAGTCGAGATGCAATGGTTATACACGAGATGTTAAACGAACGAGTCGAGATGCAATGTTTATACACGAGATGTTAAACGAACGAGTCGAGATGCAATGGTTATACACGAGATGTTAAACGAACGAGTCGAGATGAAATGGTTACACACGAGATGTTAAATGAACGAGTCGAGATGCTATGGTTATACACGAGATGTTAAACGAACGAGTCGAGATGCTATGGTTATGCACGAGATGTTAAACGAACGAGTCGAGATGCAATGGTTATACACGAGATGTTAAACGAACGAGTCGAGATGAAATGGTTATACACGAGATGTTAAACGAACGAGTCGAGATTCAATGGTTATACACGAGATGTTAAACGAACGAGTCGAGCTGAAATGGTTATACATGAGATGTTAAACGAACGAGTCGAGATGCAATGGTTATACATGAGATGTTAAACGAACGAGTCGAGATGCTATGGTTATACACGAGATGTTAAACGAACGAGTCGAGATGAAATGGTTATACACGAGATGTTAAACGAACGAGTCGAGTTGCTATGGTTATGCACCAGATGTTAAACAAACGAGTCGAGATGAAATAGTTATGCACGAGATGTTAAACGAACGAGTCGTGATGCAATGGTTATACACGAGATGTTAAACGAATGAGTCGAGATGCAATGTTTATTCACGAGATGTTAAACGAACGAGTCGAGATGCAATGGTTATACACGAGATGTTAAACGAACGAATCGAGATGCAATGGTTATACACGAGATGTTAAACGAACGAGTCGAGATGAAATGGTTATACACGAGATGTTAAACGAACGAGTCGAGATTCAATGGTTATACACGAGATGTTAAACGAACGAGTCGAGCTGAAATGGTTATACATGAGATGTTAAACGAACGAGTCGAGATGCAATGGTTATACATGAGATGTTAAACGAACGAGTCGAGATGCTATGGTTATACACGAGATGTTAAACGAACGAGTCGAGATGAAATGGGTATACACGAGATGTTAAACGAACGAGTCGAGTTGCTATGGTTATGCACCAGATGTTAAACAAACGAGTCGAGATGAAATAGTTATGCACGAGATGTTAAACGAACGAGTCGAGATGCAATGGTTATACACGAGATGTTAAACGAACGAGTCGAGATGCAATGTGTATACACGAGATGTTAAACGAACGAGTCGAGATGCAATGGTTATACACGAGATGTTAAACGAACGAGTCGAGATGAAATGGTTATACACGAGATGTTAAATGAACGGGTCGAGATGCTATGGTTATACACGAGATGTTAAGCGAACGAGTCGAGATGCTATGGTTATGCACGAGATGTTAAACGAACGAGTCGAGATGCTATGGTTATGCACGAGATGTTAAACGAACGAGTCGAGATGAAATGGTTATGCACGAGATGTTAAACGAACGAGTCGAGATGCAATAGTTATACACGAGATGTTAAACGAACGACTCGAGATGCAATGTTTAAACACGAGATGTTAAACGAACGAGTCGAGATGCAATGATTATACACGAGATGTTAATCGAACGAGTCGAGATGCAATGGTTATACACAAGATGTTAAACGAACGAGTCGAGATGAAATGGTTATACACGAGATGTTAAACGAACGAGTTGAGAAGCAATGGTTATACACGAGATGTTAAACGAACGAGTCGAGATGAAATGGTTATACACGAGATGTTAAACGAACGAGTCGAGATGCAATGGTTATACATGAGATGTTAAACGAACGAGTCGAGATGCTATGGTTATACACGATATGTTAAACGAACGAGTCGAGATGAAATGGTTATACACGAGATGTTAAACGAACGAGTCGAGTTGCTATGGTTATGCACCAGATGTTAAACGAACGAGTCGAGATGAAATAGTTATGCATGAGATGTTAAACGAACAAGTCGAGATGCAATGGTTATACACGAGATGTTAAACGAACGAGTCGAACTGCAACGTTTATACACGAGATGTTAAACGAACGAGTCGAGATGCAACGGTTGTACACGAGATGTTAAACGAACGAATCAAGATGAAATGGTTATACACGAGATGTTAAACGAACGAGTCGAGATGCAATGGTTATACATGAGATGTTAAACGAACGAGTCGAGATGCTATAGTTATACACGAGATGTTAAAAGAACGAGTCGAGATGAAATGGTTATCCACGAGATGTTAAACGAACGAGTCGAGATGAAATGGTTATGCACGAGATGTTAAACGAACGAGTCGAGATGCAATGGTTATACACGAGATGTTAAACGAACGAGTCGAGATGCAATGTTTATACACGAGATGTTAAACGAACGAGTCGACATGCAATAGTTATACACGAGATGTTAAACGAACGAGTCGAGATGCAATGGTTATACACGAGATATTAAATGAACGAGTCGAGATGAAATGGTTATACACGAGATATTAAACGAACGAGTCGAGATGCAATGGTTACACACGAGATGTTAAACGAACGAGTCGAGATGAAATGGTTATACACGAGATGTTAAACGAACGAGTCGAGTTGCTATGGTTATGCACCAGATGTTAAACAAACGAGTCGAGATGAAATAGTTATGCACGAGATGTTAAACGAACGAGTTGAGATGCAATGGTTATACACGAGATGTTAAACGAACGAGTCGAGATGCAATGTTTATACACGAGATGTTAAACGAACGAGTCGAGATGCAATGGTTATACACGAGATGTTAAACGAACGAGTCGAGATGAAATGGTTATACACGAGATGTTAAATGAACGAGTCGAGATGCTATGGTTATACACGAGATGTTAAACGAACGAGTCGAGATGCTATGGTTATGCACGAGATGTTAAACGAACGAGTCGACATGCTATGGTTATGCACGAGATGTTAAACGAACGAGTCGAGATGAAATGGTTATGCACGAGATGTTAAAAGAACGAGTCGAGATGCAATAGTTATACACGAGATGTTAAACGAACGACTCGAGATGCAATATTTAAACACGAGATGTTAAACGAACGAGTCGAGATGCAATGATTATACACGAGATGTTAATCGAACGAGTCGAGATGCAATGGTTATACACAAGATGTTAAACGAACGAGTCGAGATGAAATGGTTATACACGAGATGTTAAACGAACGAGTCGAGAAGCAATGGTTATACACGAGATGTTAAACGAACGAGTCGAGATGAAATGGTTATACACGAGATGTTAAACGAACGAGTCGAGATGCAATGGTTATACATGAGATGTTAAACGAACGAGTCGAGATGCTATGGTTATACACGATATGTTAAACGAACGAGTCGAGATGAAATGGTTATACACGAGATGTTAAACGAACGAGTCGAGTTGCTATGGTTATGCACCAGATGTTAAACGAACGAGTCGAGATGAAATAGTTATGCATGAGATGTTAAACGAACAAGTCGAGATGCAATGGTTATACACGAGATGTTAAACGAACGAGTCGAACTGCAACGTTTATACACGAGATGTTAAACGAACGAGTCGAGATGCAACGGTTGTACACGAGATGTTAAACGAACGAGTCGAGATGAAATCGTTATACACGAGATGTTAAACGAACGAGTCGAGATGCAATGGTTATACATGAGATGTTAAACGAACGAGTCGAGATGCTATAGTTATACACGAGATGTTAAACGAACGAGTCGAGATGAAATGGTTATCCACGAGATGTTAAACGAACGAGTCGAGATGAAATGGTTATGCACGAGATGTTAAACGAACGAGTCGAGATGCAATGGTTATACACGAGATGTTAAACGAACGAGTCGAGATGCAATGTTTATACACGAGATGTTAAACGAACGAGTCGAGATGCAATAGTTATACACGAGATGTTAAACGAACGAGTCGAGATGCAATGGTTATACACGAGATATTAAATGAACGAGTCGAGATGAAATGGTTATACACGAGATATTAAACGAACGAGTCGAGATGCAATGGTTACACACGAGATGTTAAACGAACGAGTCGAGATGAAATGGTTATACACGAGATGCAATGGTTATATTGTCGTCGACATGTCGACGGGAAAATAACTTTTATAATTAAAAAAATTTATTTATTATAAATACTTTTATAAAATATTAAAAAATAAGTTTTATAAAATTACTTTAATATAATTAAAAAAATTTATTTATTATAAATACTTTTATAAAATATTAAAAAATAAGTTTTATAAAATTAATAAACTAAATTTATATAATTAAAAAAATTTATTTATTATAAATACTTTTATAAAATTAAAAAAATATATATATTTAAAATTAATTACTTATATTATAATTAAAAAAAATCATTTATTAAAATATAAAATAAATAATAATTAGAATATCTCAAAATAATAAATCCCAACCGTTAGATAACCTCGAGATCACAACACGTAAAAATTCAAGTCTTGTATCCTTGACCCAATGTTTTATAAATAACGAGGCGAGATAATATGCATGGTTGTACACGAGATGTTAAACGAACGAGTCGAGATGCAATGGTTATACACGAGATGTTAAACGAACGAGTCGAGATGAAATGGTTATACATGAGATGTTAAACGAACGAGTCGAGATGCAATGGTTATACACGAGATGTTAAACGAACGAGTCGAGATGAAATGGTTATACACGAGATGTTAAACGAACGAGTCTAGATGCAATGGTTATACATGAGATGTTAAACGAACGAGTCGAGATGCTATGGTTATACACGAGATGTTAAACGAAAGACTCGAGATGAAATGGTTATACACGAGATGTTAAACGAACGAGTCGAGATGCTATGGTTATGCACGAGATGTTAAACGAACGAGTCGAGATGCTATGGTTATGCACGAGATGTTAAATGAACGAGTCGAGATGCAATGGTTATACACGAGATGTTAAACGAACGAGTCAAGATGCAATGTTTATACACGAGATGTTAAACGAACGAGTCGAGATGCAATGGTTATACACGAGATGTTAAACGAACGAGTCGAGATACAATGGTTATACACGAGATGTTAAACGAACGAGTCGAGATGAAATGGTTATACACGAGATGTTAAACGAACGAGTCGAGATGCAATGGTTATACACGAGATGTTAAACGAACGAGTCGAGCTGAAATGGTTATACACAAGATGTTAAACGAACGAGTCGAGATGCAAAGGTTATACATGAGATGTTAAACGAACGAGTCGAGATGCTATGGTTATACACGAGATGTTAAACGAACGAGTCGAGATGAAATGGTTATACACGAGATGTTAAATGAACGAGTCGAGATGCTATGGTTATGCAGGAGATGTTAAACGAACGAGTCGAGATGAAATGGTTTTGCACGAGATGTTAAACGAACGAGTCAAGATGCAATGGTTATACACGTGATGTTAAACGAACGAGTCGAGATGCAATGTTTGTACACGAGATGTTAAACGAACGAGTCGAGATGCAATGGTTATACACGAGATGTTAAACGAACGAGTCGAGATGCAATGGTTATACACGAGATGTTAAACGAACGAGTCGAGATGAAATGGATATACACGAGATGTTAAACGAACGAGTCGAGATGCAATGGTTATACACGAGATGTTAAACGAACGAGTCGAGATTCAATGGTTATACACGAGATGTTAAACGAACGAGTCGAGCTGAAATGGTTATACATGAGATGTTAAACGAACGAGTCGAGATGCAATGGTTATACATGAGATGTTAAACGAACGAGTCGAGATGCTATGGTTATACACGAGATGTTAAACGAACGAGTCGAGATGAAATGGTTATACACGAGATGTTAAACGAACGAGTCGAGTTGCTATGGTTATGCACCAGATGTTAAACAAACGAGTCGAGATGAAATAGTTATGCACGAGATGTTAAACGAACGAGTCGAGATGCAATGGTTATACACGAGATGTTAAACGAACGAGTCGAGATGCAATGTTTATACACGAGATGTTAAACGAACGAGTCGAGATGCAATGGTTATACACGAGATGTTAGACGAACGAGTCGAGATGAAATGGTTATACATGAGATGTTAAACGAACGAGTCGAGATGCTATGGTTTTACACGAGATGTTAAACGAACGAGTCGAGATGCTATGGTTATGCATGAGATGTTAAACGAACGAGTCGAGATGAAATGGTTATGCACGAGATGTTAAACGAACGAGTCGAGATGCAATGGTTATACACGAGATGTTAAACGAACGAGGCGAGATGCAATGTTTATACACGAGATGTTAAACGAACGAGTCGAGATGCAATGGTTATACACGAGATGTTAAACGAACGAGTCGAGATGCAATGGTTATACACGAGATGTTAAACAAACGAGTCGAGATGCAATGGTTATACATGAGATGTTAAACGAACGAGTCGAGATGCTATGGTTATACACGAGATGTTAAACGAACGAGTCGAGATGAAATGGTTATACACGAGATGTTAAACAAACGAGTCGAGATGCTATGGTTATGCACGAGATGTTAAACGAACGAGTCGAGATGAAATGGTTATGCACGAGATGTTAAACGAACGAGTCGAGATGCAATGGTTATACAGGTGATGTTAAACGAACGAGTCGAGATGCAATGTTTGTACACGAGATGTTAAACGAACGAGTCGAGATGCAATGGTTATACACGAGATGTTAAACGAACGAGTCGAGATGCAATGGTTATACACGAGATGTTAAACGAACGAGTCGAGATGAAATGGTTACACACGAGATGTTAAATGAACGAGTCGAGATTCAATGGTTATACACGAGATGTTGAACGAACGAGTCGAGCTGAAATGGTTATACATGAGATGTTAAACGAACGAGTCGAGATGCAATGGTTATACATGAGATGTTAAACGAACGAGTCGAGATGCTATGGTTATACACGAGATGTTAAACGAACGAGTCGAGATGAAATGGTTATACACGAGATGTTAAACGAACGAGTCGAGTTGCTATGGTTATGCACCAGATGTTAAACAAACGAGTCGAGATGAAATCGTTATGCACGAGATGTTAAACGAACGAGTCGAGATGCAATGGTTATACACGAGATGTTAAACGAACGAGTCGAGATGCAATGTTTATACACGAGATGTTAAACGAACGAGGCGAGATGCAATGGTTATACAGGAGATGTTAAACGAACGAGTCGAGATGAAATGGTTATACACGAGATGTTAAATGAACGAGTCGAGATGCTATGGTTATACACGAGATGTTAAACGAACGAGTCGAGATGCTATGGTTATGCACGAGATGTTAAACGAACGAGTCGAGATGCTATGGTTATGCACGAGATGTTAAACGAACGAGTCGAGATGAAATGGTTATGCACGAGATGTTAAACGAACGAGTCGAGATGCAATAGTTATACATGAGATGTTAAACGAACGACTCGAGATGCAATGTTTAAACACGAGATGTTAAACGAACGAGTCGAGATGCAATGATTATACACGAGATGTTAATGGAACGAGTCGAGATGCAATGGTTATACACAAGATGTTAAACAAACGAGTCGAGATGAAATGGTTATACACGAGATGTTAAACGAACGAGTCGAGAAGCAATGGTTATACACGAGATGTTAAACGAACTAGTCGAGATGAAATGGTTATACACGAGATGTTAAACGAACGAGTCGAGCTGAAATGGTTATACATGAGATGTTAAACGAACGAGTCGAGATGCAATGGTTATACATGAGATGTTAAACGAACGAGTCGAGATGCTATGGTTATACACGAGATGTTAAACGAACGAGTCGAGATGAAATGGTTATACACGAGATGTTAAACGAACGAGTCGAGTTGCTATGGTTATGCACCAGATGTTAAACAAACGAGTCGAGATGAAATAGTTATGCACGAGATGTTAAACGAACGAGTCGAGATGCAATGGTTATACACGAGATGTTAAACGAACGAGTCGAGATGCAATGTTTATACACGAGATGTTAAACGAACGAGTCGAGATGCAATGGTTATACACGAGATGTTAGACGAACGAGTCGAGATGAAATGGTTATACATGAGATGTTAAACGAACGAGTCGAGATGCTATGGTTATACACGAGATGTTAAACGAACGAGTCGAGATGCTATGGTTATGCATGAGATGTTAAACGAACGAGTCGAGATGAAATGGTTATGCACGAGATGTTAAACGAACGAGTCGAGATGCAATGGTTATACACGAGATGTTAAGCGAACTAGGCGAGATGCAATGTTTATACACGAGATGTTAAACGAACGAGTCGAGATGCAATGGTTATACACGAGATGTTAAACGAACGAGTCGAGATGCAATGGTTATACACGAGATGTTAAACGAACGAGTCGAGATGCAATGGTTATACATGAGATGTTAAACGAATGAGTCGAGATGCTATGGTTATACACGAGATGTTAAACGAACGAGTCGAGATGAAATGGTTATACACGAGATGTTAAACAAACGAGTCGAGATGCTATGGTTATGCACGAGATGTTAAACGAACGAGTCGAGATGAAATGGTTATGCACGAGATGTTAAACGAACGAGTCGAGATGCAATGGTTATACAGGTGATGTTAAACGAACGAGTCGAGATGCAATGTTTGTACACGAGATGTTAAACGAACGAGTCGAGATGCAATGGTTATACACGAGATGTTAAACGAACGAGTCGAGATGCAATGGTTATACACGAGATGTTAAACGAACGAGTCGAGATGAAATGGTTACACACGAGATGTTAAATGAACGAGTCGAGATTCAATGGTTATACACGAGATGTTGAACGAACGAGTCGAGCTGAAATGGTTATACATGAGATGTTAAACGAACGAGTCGAGATGCAATGGTTATACATGAGATGTTAAACGAACGAGTCGAGATGCTATGGTTATACACGAGATGTTAAACGAACGAGTCGAGATGAAATGGTTATACACGAGATGTTAAACGAACGAGTCGAGTTGCTATGGTTATGCACCAGATGTTAAACAAACGAGTCGAGATGAAATCGTTATGCACGAGATGTTAAACGAACGAGTCGAGATGCAATGGTTATACACGAGATGTTAAACGAACGAGTCGAGATGCAATGTTTATACACGAGATGTTAAACGAACGAGTCGAGATGCAATGGTTATACAGAAGATGTTAAACGAACGAGTCGAGATGAAATGGTTATACACGAGATGTTAAATGAACGAGTCGAGATGCTATGGTTATACACGAGATGTTAAACGAACGAGTCGAGATGCTATGGTTATGCACGAGATGTTAAACGAACGAGTCGAGATGCTATGGTTATGCACGAGATGCTAAACGAACGAGTCGAGATGAAATGGTTATGCACGAGATGTTAAACGAACGAGTCGAGATGCAATAGTTATACATGAGATGTTAAACGAACGACTCGAGATGCAATGTTTAAACACGAGATGTTAAACGAACGAGTCGAGATGCAATGATTATACACGAGATGTTAATGGAACGAGTCGAGATGCAATGGTTATACACAAGATGTTAAACGAACGAGTCGAGATGAAATGGTTATACACGAGATGTTAAACGAACGAGTCGAGAAGCAATGGTTATACACGAGATGTTAAACGAACTAGTCGAGATGAAATGGTTATACACGAGATGTTAAACGAACGAGTCGAGATGCAATGGTTATACATGAGATGTTAAACGAACGACTCGAGATGCTATGGTTATACACGAGATGTTAAACGAACGAGTCGAGATGAAATGGTTATACACGAGATGTTAAACGAACGAGTCGAGTTGCTATGGTTATGCACCAGATGTTAAACAAACGAGTCGAGATGAAATAGTTATGCACGAGATGTTAAACGAACGAGTCGAGATGCAATGGTTATACACGAGATGTTAAACGAACGAGTCGAGATGCAATGTTTATACACGAGATGTTAAACGAACGAGTCGAGATGCAATGGTTATACAGGAGATGTTAAACGAACGAGTCGAGATGAAATGGTTATACACGAGATGTTAAATGAACGAGTCGAGATGCTATGGTTATACACGAGATGTTAAACGAACGAGTCGAGATGCTATGGTTATGCACGAGATGTTAAACGAACGAGTCGAGATGCTATGGTTATGCACGAGATGTTAAACGAACGAGTCGAGATGATGTGGTTATGCACGAGATGTTAAACGAACGAGTCGAGATGCAATAGTTATACACGAGATGTTAAACGAACGACTCGAGATGCAATGTTTAAACACGAGATGTTAAACGAACGATTCGAGATGCAATGATTATACACGAGATGTTAATGGAACGATTCGAGATGCAATGGTTATACACAAGATGTTAAACGAACAAGTCGAGATGAAATGGTTATACACGAGATGTTAAACGAACGAGTCGAGAAGCAATGGTTATACACGAGATGTTAAACGAACGAGTCGAGATGAAATGGTTATACACGAGATGTTAAACGAACGAGTCGAGATGCAATGGTTATACATGAGATGTTAAACGAACGAGTCGAGATGCTATGGTTATACACGATATGTTAAACGAACGAGTCGAGATGAAATGGTTATACACGAGATGTTAAACGAACGAGTCGAGTTGCTATGGTTATGCACCAGATGTTAAACGAACGAGTCGAGATGAAATAGTTATGCATGAGATGTTAAACGAACAAGTCGAGATGCAATGGTTATACACGAGATGTTAAACGAACGAGTCGAACTGCAACGTTTATACACGAGATGTTAAACGAACGAGTCGAGATGCAACGGTTGTACACGAGATGTTAAACGA
Organism: Artemisia argyi; assembly: GCA_030686995.1. Lineage (NCBI taxonomy): Eukaryota > Viridiplantae > Streptophyta > Magnoliopsida > Asterales > Asteraceae > Artemisia > Artemisia argyi. The sequence goes on from CM060676.1 coordinate 156,489,226, forward strand.
ACGAGTCGAGATGAAATGGTTATACACGAGATGTTAAACGAACGAGTTGAGATGCAATGGTTATACATGAGATGTTAAACGAACGAGTCGAGATGCTATAGTTATACACGAGATGTTAAACGAACGAGTCGAGATGAAATGGTTATCCACGAGATGTTAAACGAACGAGTCGAGATGAAATGGTTATGCACGAGATGTTAAACGAACGAGTCGAGATGCAATGGTTATACACGAGATGTTAAACGAACGAGTCGAGATGCAATGTTTATACACGAGATGTTAAACGAACGAGTCGAGATGCAATAGTTATACACGAGATGTTAAACGAACGAGTCGAGATGCAATGGTTATACACGAGATATTAAATGAACGAGTCGAGATGAAATTGTTATACACGAGATATTAAACGAACGAGTCGAGATGCAATGGTTACACACGAGATGTTAAACGAACGAGTCGAGATGAAATGGTTATACACGAGATGTTAAACGACGGGAAAATAACTTTTATAATTAAAAAAATTTATTTATTATAAATACTTTTATAAAATATTAAAAAATAAGTTTTATAAAATTACTTTAATATAATTAAAAAAAAATTATTTATTATAAATACTTTTATAAAATATTAAAAAATAAGTTTTATAAAATTACTTTAATATAATTAAAAAAATTTATTTATTATAAATACTTTTATAAAATATTAAAAAATAAGTTTTATAAAATAAATAAACTAAATTTATATAATTAAAAAAATTTATTTATTATAAATACTTTTATAAAATTAAAAAAATATATATATTTAAAATTAATTACTTATATTATAATTAAAAAAAATCATTTATTAAAATATAAAATAAATAATAATTAGAATATCTCAAAATAATAAATCCCAACCATTAGATAACCTCGAGATCACAACACGTAAAAATTCAAGTCTTGTATCCTTGACCCAATGTTTTATAAATAACGAGGCGAGATAATATGCATGGTTGTACACGAGATGTTAAACGAACGAGTCGAGATGCAATGGTTATACACGAGATGTTAAACGAACGAGTCGAGATGAAATGGTTATACATGAGATGTTAAACGAACGAGTCGAGATGCAATGGTTATACACGAGATGTTAAACGAACGAGTCGAGATGAAATGGTTATACACGAGATGTTAAACAAACGAGTCTAGATACAATGGTTATACATGAGATGTTAAACGAACGAGTCGAGATGCTATGGTTATACACGAGATGTTAAACGAACGAGTCGAGATGAAATGGTTATACACGAGATGTTAAACGAACGAGTCGAGATGCTATGGTTATGCACGAGATGTTAAACGAACGAGTCGAGATGCTATAGTTATGCACGAGATGTTAAACGAACGAGTCGAGATGCAATGGTTATACACGAGATGTTAAACGAACGAGTCAAGATGCAATGTTTATACACGAGATGTTAAACGAACGAGTCGAGATGCAATGGTTATACACGAGATGTTAAACGAACGAGTCGAGATACAATGGTTATACACGAGATCTTAAACGAACGAGTCGAGATGAAATGGTTATACACGAGATGTTAAACGAACGATTCGAGATGCAATGGTTATACACGAGATGTTAAACGAACGAGTCGAGCTGAAATGGTTATACACAAGATGTTAAACGAACGAGTCGAGATGCAAAGGTTATACATGAGATGTTAAACGAACGAGTCGAGATGCTATGGTTATACACGAGATGTTAAACGAACGAGTCGAGATGAAATGGTTATACACGAGATGTTAAACGAACGAGTCGAGATGCTATGGTTATGCACGAGATGTTAAACGAACGAGTCGAGATGAAATGGTTTTGCACGAGATGTTAAACGAACGAGTCGAGATGCAATGGTTATACACGTGATGTTAAACGAACGAGTCGAGATGCAATGTTTGTACACGAGATGTTAAACGAACGAGTCGAGATGCAATGGTTATACACGAGATGTTAAACGAACGAGTCGAGATGCAATGGTTATACACGATATGTTAAACGAATGAGTCGAGATGAAATGGTTATACACGAGATGTTAAACGAACGAGTCGAGATTCAATGGTTATACACGAGATGTTAAGTGAACGAGTCGAGCTGAAATGGTTATACACGAGATGTTAAACGAACGAGTCGAGATGCAAAGGTTATACATGAGATGTTAAACGAACGAGTCGAGATGCTATGGTTATACACGAGATGTTAAACGAACGAGTCGAGATGAAATGGTTATACACGAGATGTTAAATGAACGAGTCCAGTTGCTATGGTTATGCACCAGATGTTAAACAAACGAGTCGAGATGAAATAGTTATGCACGAGATGTTAAACGAACGAGTCGAGATGCAATGGTTATACACGAGATGTTAAACGAACGAGCCGAGATGCAATGTTTATACACGAGATGTTAAACGAACGAGTCGAGATGCAATGGTTATACACGAGATGTTAAACGAACGAGTCGAAATGAAATGGTTATACACGAGATGTTAAACGAACGAGTCGAGATGCTATGGTTATACACGAGATGTTAAACGAATGAGTCGAGATGCTACGGTTATGCACGAGATGTTAAACGAACGAGTCGAGATGAAATGGTTATGCACGAGATGTTAAACGAACGAGTCGAGATGCAATGGTTATACACGAGATGTTAAACGAACGAGGCGAGATGCAATGTTTATACACGAGATGTTAAACAAACGAGTCGAGATGCAATGGTTATATACGAGATGTTAAACGAACGAGTCGAGATGCAATGGTTATACACGAGATGTTAAACGAACGAGTCGAGATGCAATGGTTATACATGAGATGTTAAACGAACGAGTCGATATGCTATGGTTATACACGAGATGTTAAACGAACGAGTCGAGATGAAATGGTTATACACGAGATGTTAAACAAACGAGTCGAGATGCTATGGTTATGCACGAGATGTTAAACGAACGAGTCGAGATGCTATGGCGCCAAAATTTCCCACAAAAGTTTTCCTACCTAACAACTATCCTCACAATATAAACACACACACACACACACACACACACTCATCTAACTAATAAAAACTCTCACACACACTCATCTCACTATATATCTCTCTCTGTATCTCTCTCTAGCAGTTTCCATTTTCTAGCGACACCAGCAGTTTCCGGCCGCCAGAATATTTTTCTGGCCACCACCTTTTATCCCCTCAACTTGTAGATTGGGCCACCCCGGTTACGATTCAACCACTCACAACCACTCAACCTCAGTTAACACACATTGTTATCATGGTGATGATGGTGGAATATGAAGCTTTTCCTTGTCCTTGTGAACAGATCTGGTTTTGTGTATACTTTTATATTCTCGTCGACATGTCGACGGGACTATAAAAGTAATTTTAATACTATTACTAATCCCGTCGACATGTCAACCGGATTCTAAAGTTATTTTTTCGTTTGCGTTTGGCGGGACGTATTAAATTTTCACGAAATTTTTGGCGGTTATATTCCCGTCGACATGTCGACGGGAAAATAACTTTTATAATTAAAAATTTTTATTTATTATAAATACTTTTATAAAATATTAAAAAATAAGTTTTATAAAATTACTTTAATATAATTAAAAAAAAATATATATTATAAATACTTTTATAAAATATTAAAAAATAAGTTTTATAAAATTAATAAACTAAATTTATATAATTTAAAAAATTTATTTATTATAAATACATTTATAAAATTAAATATATATATATATATATATATATATATATATATACTTAAAATTAATTACTTATATTATAATTAAAAAAATCATTTATTAAAATATAAAATAAATAATAATTAGAATATCTCAAAATAATAAATCCCAACCATTAGATAACCTCGAGATCTGAACACGTAAAAATTTAAGTCTTGTATCCTTGACCCAATGTTTTATAAATAACGAGGCGAGATAATATGCATGGTTGTACACGAGATGTTAAACGAACGAGTCGAGATGCAATGGTTATACACGAGATGTTAAACGAACGAGTCGAGACGAAATGGTTATACACGAGATGTTAAACGAACGAGTCGAGATGCAATGGTTATACACAAGATGTTAAACGAACGAGTCGAGATGAGATGGTTATACACGAGATGTTAAACGAACGAGTCGAGATGAAATGGTTATACATGAGATGTTAAACGAACGAGTCGAGATGCTATGGTTATACACGAGATGTTAAACGAACGAGTCGAGATGAAATGGTTATACACGAGATGTTAAACGAACGAGTCGAGATGCTATGGTTATGCACGAGATGTTAAATGAACGAGTCGAGATGAAATGGTTATGCACGAGATGTTAAACGAACGAGTCGAGATGCAATGGTTGTACACGAGATGTTAAACGAATGAGTCGAGATGCAATGTTTATACACGAGATGTTAAACGAATGAGTCGAGATGCAATGGTTATACACGAGATGTTAAACGAACGAGCCGAGATGCAATGGTTATTCATGAGATGTTAAACGAACGAGTCGAGATGAAATGGTTATACACGAGATGTTAAACGAACGAGTCGAGATGCAATGGTTATACACGAGATGTTAAACGAACAAGTCAAGATGAAATGGTTATACATGAGATGTTAAACGAACGAGTCGAGATGCAATGGTTATACGCGAGATGTTAAATGAACAAGTCGAGATGCTATGGTTATACATGAGATGTTAAACGAACGAGTCGAGATGCTATGGTTATACACGATATGTTAAACGAACGATTCGAGATGAAATGGTTATACACGAGATGTTAAACGAAGGAGTCGAGATGCTATGGTTATGCACGAGATGTTAAACTGTCACAACTCGTAATTTCAGGTCATTTTCCAAACTTCGTCAAATCACTATTCATCAAAACACTATTCATCATTTTACTATTCATCGTTTTTTATGTTCGTTTGATATTCTGAGAAACATTTAAAAATTTTACTATTCACTGAACACTATTCATTTCCGGAAGAAATTTCACTATTCACATGCATTACTCATTTCATCATAAATTTAGTTTACGGGTATTCAAATACGCGTAACCGGATTGGTTTAGGTGCGAATTCATTTCATTAGTACTAAGGACATTGCATACGGACTAGAGATGGTCTGCATATCATCAGTAGGTCATTTACATGTTATACCACTCTTAGGATTTTTAAATTATATATTTGATACATTTAACGTTTTCTTATGATTATTTATAATAAACGTTTACACACGGTTAATATATATACGACGAATATATCTAAAAATTCCCACAATGGTCCCGACATATTTCTATATCCCTTATAACATCATAAAAGTTATAAAATTTATTTACCCAGTATTTTGGAAATTTATTTTATTTATATCATAAGTTTAGTAATATTACGACGGTTTTAGTGAAAACTAAACAATAATCACCCGAACACTCAATACTTGTGCCCAACATATTTTTAACATTCTTATAACTTTATTTTGACCCAGATAACTTCGTTAACATCTATTTCTATCAAACCCGGTACCCGATTTTAACAAATAACACATATGTACACTTATACTACACTAGATTTCCTAATTAAATCCAAGCTACCCCAACCCCCCCCCCCCTCATGCACCAAGGCTGGCCCCTAAAGTCCTCACCAAGGCCAATTTATACACTTTTCTTAACCTTGGGCATTTATGTACCATGTTATACATTATAACTTATCATGTATATCTAGAAAAAAAACCTCAAAAACATAACACTTAGCAAATCTAAGAATCAAAAAGCTCTCATCCTCATCTTTTCCATCTCAAACCCACGACCAAATCAAAAATCCAAGATCAAGTGATTATTTTCCAAGATTTAAAGCTACAAAGTTGTTCCATTTGTCATCCTAATCAAGATTCTTACAATATAAACACAAGTAACACAAGGTTTCTCATCATCTAATCACCTATTATTTCAAAGTGAGTTATCAAATTTATTTTCATGATTTCATCTAATTTATACTTGTATCTTATGGTTTTCATGCTTAATTTCATGTACAAGTTAGCTATACCACACTATTTTTGTTAACTTTTTGAACATACAAACCCTAGAATTTGTTTTAAGTTTTCCCTTGTTAAATTAACATGATTAGTAGTGATTAGGAACCCATGGCACCCTAAGAAGGTGTATGGTAAGATTAGATTAGCTTTGTGGTGTTTTGCAAGAGATTTGGTGACGTTAGAAACTAATTTTGAACATGAAAAACGGATTTAGAACATGTATATAAACCTACTGTCCCATTTTTGTAAATCCAAGAAAATCAGGAAATATAAAGTAAACTTTGGCAAATTTTTTAGAAAATACTTTCAAAAACGAAGCCGTAGGCGAAAGAACGGATTAAAAAGAGTTTATAACGAAGGAGTTATGAATTTTTCAATATTAACGACGAAAACTATTTTCCGGAAAAATACATGCTGATGGACGTTTTTCGTCGGGAAAAAAGAGACTTTAGATGTAACTCGGAGGAGCCAAGCTTTCCAAATTATATTACTACATACTAAGACATAACCATGGATATAAAGAACAAGTAAAACTGACTTATAACGACAAAGTTATTCACGTTTCAATATCTGCAAAAACTCTATATAATTGGCAGCTTTTTATTAGAAATAATAATAATATTACTACTACGTAGTAACTCTAGATTTTTAGAAATATTAACCAAGTACCCAAAATTATAACTAATAAAGTATTAGTGAATACAAGTATATTTCTATTACTACAAGGCGTTATTTCAAGGATTTCAAATCGAGGATTTCAACACTAACACTTATATATACGATATATATATACATTTCAACTAGTTTTATTTTCTAGTTGCCATATTTTCCTATGTTTTGGAAAATGCATTATTTTGATAACAACAAGTATTTTTTTTAATGTAGAGTGGTATAGGAAGCATGTGCATGGACATTCATAATATCATTTCATGATCTAAATTAGATCGTTCATCATTCATATTAGGTTGCGGCAGCTAACCGTTCATTGTTGTTTATTTCACTTCATCATAGTATCATCAGTTTAAGGTGAGTCATAGCCCCTACTCTTTTATACTTGTTTTAACTCTTTAGGGGAGATACATGCTACTATTTGCTTACTTGTGCAAATACTCAAAACATTTATACTTGATTGCATTATACTTGATTGCATTATACTTGATTGCGTTATACCTAAACTTGTTAGTCTCCTTGGGATAACACATGCATTGGGTTTCGGAGATGAAGTAGAACCAATGCTATTACCTTCCTTCTGAGCATCATAAAGTCTCCTTGGATAACACATGCATTGGGTTTCGGAGATGAAGTAGAACCAATGCTACTACCTTCCTTGTGAGCAGCATACCCAAGTGAGGTCTTCGGAGATGAAGTGTAGACTCACGACTAATTGCTGAACTGTTGTGATAAACTTATACATGTTTTACTCATACTATATATGTTAGCAGTGAGTTGTGAACACACAAGTTACAAGTCTCTTATGGCGGGACTTGCAACTGAGTGGATTTACGATGCCTTTGCTGTGTGATCTTTTTCTATAGGCTTTATTTGTTAAACAAACTCTATGAACTCACCAACCTTTGTGTTGACACTTTTAAGCATGTTTATCTCAGGTTTGTAAGGCGATGGCAGGTGTGTGGAGCTGAGAGTCTTAGGGCATGCTTTTGGAGACTTTAGCTTTTATCGTTTACCATTCGATACACTTTAAAAACTTATGTATTATTCTACTTTGGGATCTTTGTTTTGTAAACAATGACTTTTATCTATTCGAATGGTAACTTTTCAAAACGTCTCATTTAGAGGTCGTTTTCTATATCTTGTACTTTGTGCCCTGAAGTAGCATCCCATTGATACTATCGTTCCGCTGCGATATTTTGGGGGTGTTACAGATTGGTATCAGAGACTTGGTTATAGAGAACTAGGTTGTTTTTAGAGCCTAGAATATAACTACATACATTTAGACTCTCCTCCCTATCGCCTTACACTTTTCATACACGTACGCTTGCTGATAATTTTTTTCTAGACCTACGCTATTAGATATTTTGTGGTACCGATGGGGAAGTCCCAAAATCTAGTCAAGTCATCAGAAATATGGAGCTCGGTAATAACTGATCATTTAACTTAATCTTGTGACAGTTCTTGTTTGATGAGACATGAGACTAAGTTAAATGAAGGTTATTACTTAGCTGTAGAGATTTGATGATTTGCCCGAGGATGGGGGTTCTCTTGAAGATACTCTTTAGAAACCGTTAGAAACTAGATTTCCCAGTGACTTTAGCACTTAAGAGAGAATCCTTTGTTCCTTTGTACTGAACGTGACATTCCCTAGATACTCATTTAAACAACGTCTACCACTGAGATATGTGTGTCTGGTGATATGTACACATGTGAAAGGAAACATTTATAATTGTGGTGGCCAACATAATTATAAGTGCTTCACGACCCACGTGGACATATGACTATGCTTATGTAGATCGGTGTTGGCACAACTTAGGAAACAACTGGTGGCGCGGTATTATATATGAGGATGTTAAGTATAGACTTTGGCTAATCAACGGTTTTCCCTCATCTCTGACGTTCACTAAATATCCTTCCTATCAGGAAATCATGGCACCAAGTAGAGTGACTCATAGCTCTGGTCGAGGAGGCGCAACACCAAGGGGTGGAAGGACTGGTGGACGTGGAGGTAGAGGAGCTGCTCATGACACTAGTAACCCTAGTAACGATGGTGGAAGAACTGGTGGACGTGGAGGTAGAGGAGATGGTCGCGGCATTGAAAACAATAATAACAACGACGGTGGAAATCCTGATTTTGAAGCCATCATCGCTCGACAACTTCAAAGATTTCTCCCCACTATTGTCACTCAAGTTGGCGATCATATGAATAACTTGGCAAATCACGAAAGCGGAATTAACACCGCCAATGGTATAGGCCAGAATGGTAATGGCAACAACAACAATAGGACTGGATGTACGTATAAGGAATTTACGTCATGCAAGCCAATTGATTTCAATGGTGTAGGAGGCGCGTTAGTGTAAACTCGATGGGTCGAAAAGATGGAGTCGGTGATCGACATTTGTAACTGTGCAGCACATCAAATGGTGAAGTATTCCGCATGCTTGCTGTCAGGAAAGGCATTGACATGGTGGAATACGCAGATTCAAGCTAGGGGTAGAGAGGCAGCTATAGGTATGACATGGGACGATTTTAAGGCAATACTGAAGGAGGAATACTGCCCGGACAATGAAATGCAGAAGCTGGAGGATGAACTTTATCATCACTCTATGATAGGGGCTGGACATGCAGCCTATACAGATCGATTCCATGAATTAGCCAGACTAGTTCCACATCTAGTTACCCCTGAGTCCAAGAGGATCGAGAGGTACATATATGGTCTTGTCCCAGAAATTCATGGGACTGTGAAAACAACTGAGCCTTCTACAATTCAGAGTGCAATATTGAGAGCAGGGACTCTGACAGATGAGATGGTTAGAAATGGAAGCTTGAGGAACAGTGATAAAAGGAAGGGAACAAGCGAGTCGAACAAGAAGATGGGCGCGATAGCTGAAAACAAAAGGGTAAGGACCTTTGCGACGACTAGTTCTGGTCAGAGAGAGTATTTAGGCCCGCATCCTAAATGTACGAAATGTAATTTTCATCACCAAAACACTGTGCCCTGCCGTATGTGTGCAAATTGCAGACAGTCTGGTCATTATATAAACCAGTGTAGAGAACCAGTAAATGTGGGCAATATGACGAACAACCAAAAGACATGCTATGAGTGTAACAGCCCAGATCACTTTCGGAACACCTGTCCTAAGTTGAAAAGGAATCTTAACCAGGGAGGCAATCGTCCAAACTTAGCAGCAGCAATAAAAGGGCCACAAGATGAGGCTATTGTGATTCCACCCGCACTTGGCAGATCTTACTTCTTAGGAAATCCTATCACCCAACATGTCCGCGATAGCATAACGGGTACATTCTCTTGAACAACTATCTTATTTTCGTAGCACTTAAGTCTTAGTATAGGACTTATACACAACATCGACTAATCTGAGACCTAGCATCATCAACCTTAGTTATATTGATAGTAGTTGATTTGATTGGTGTAAGCAATTCCAAAGTCGAGCCAATCTTTCAAAAGACATTTTTCAAGGATGTTGAATCCAGACCTTGATTTTTAGCTTGGTTCTAGTGACAGTTCTTGTCTGATGAGTTGCGAAAATCAAGCTAAAAGTTAAAGTCATCACTCAAACCGGTTTAGCCTAATCTCATGACAGTTCTTGTTTGATGAGTTGTGGGATTAAGTAAAAATCGGTTACCTAAAGGATTACCTAAAGGGGGTCTTTTGAGGGCTATGCTCGAGTTTGGGAAAGTTTACATTGTCGAATCAGACCACTAGGCACGTATGTAGAACGAACTAGCTGAACTTCGGGACGAAGTTCCTTTAAGGGTGGGAGACTGTCACAACTCGTAATTTCAGGTCATTTTCCAAACTTCGTCAAATCACTATTCATCAAAACACTATTCATCATTTTACTATTCATCGTTTTTGATGTCCGTTTGATATTCTGAGAAACATTTGAAAATTTTACTATTCACTGAACACTATTCATTCCCGGAAGAAATTTCACTATTCACATGCATTACTCATTTCATCGTAAATTTAGTTTACGGGTATTCAAATTCGCGTAACCGAATTGGTTTAGGTGCGAATTCATTTCATTAGTACTAAGGACATTGCATACGGACTAGAGATGGTCTGCGTATCATCAGTAGGTCATTTACATGTTATACCACTCTTAGGATTTTCAAATTATATATTTGATACATTTAACGTTTTCTTATGATTATTTATAATAAACGTTAACACACAATTAATATATATACGACGAATATATCTAAATATTCTCATAATGGTCCCGACATATTTCTATATCCCTTATAACATCATAAAAGTTATAAAATTTATTTACCCAGTATTTTGGAAATTTATTTTATTTATATCATAAGTTTAGTAATATTACGACGGTTTTAGTGAAAACTAAACAATAATCACCCGAACACTCAATACTTGTGCCCAACATATTTTTAACATTCTTTTAACTTTATTTTGACCCGGATAACTTCGTTAACATTTATTTCTATCAAACCCGGTACCCGATTTTAACAAATAACACATATGTATACTTATAATACAATAGATTTCCTAATTAAATCCAAGCTACCCCAAACCCCCCCCCCCCCCCCCCCCCCGTCATGCACCAAGGCCGGCCCCTAAAGTCCCCACCAAGGCCAATTTATACACTTTTCTTAACCTTGGGCATTTATGTACCATATTATACATTATAACTTATCATGTATATCTAGAAAAAAACCTCAAAAACATAACACTTAGCAAATCTAAGAATCAAAAAGCTCTCATCCTCATCTTTTCCATCTCAAACCCACGACCAAACCAAAAATCCAAGATCAAGTGATTATTTTCCAAGATTTAAAGCTACAAAGTTGTTCCATTTGTCATCCTAATCAAGATTCTTACAATATAAACACAAGTAACACAAGGTTTCTCATCATCTAATCACCTATTATTTCAAAGTGAGTTATCAAATTTATTTTCAAGATTTCATCTAATTTATACTTGTATCTTATGGTTTTCATGCTTAATTTCATGTACAATTTAGCTATACCACACTATTTTTGTTAACTTTTTGAACATACAAACCCTAGAATTTGTTTTAAGTTTTCCCTTGTTAAATTAACATGATTAGGAACCCATGGCACCTTAAGAAGGTGTATGGTAAGATTAGATTAGCTTTGTGGTGTTTTGCAAGAGATTTGGTGACGTTATAAACTAATTTTGAACATGAAAAATGGTTTTAGAACATGTATCTAAACCTACTGTCCCATTTTTGTAAATCCAGGAAAATCAGGAAATATAAAGTAAACTTTGGAAAAAAATTTAGAAAATACTTTCAAAAACGAAGCCGTAGGCGAAAGAACGGATTAAAAAGAGTTTATAACGAAGGAGTTATGAATTTTTCAATATTAACGACGAAAACTATTTTCCAGAAAAATACATGCTGATGGACGTTTTTCGTCGGGCAAAAAGAGACTTTAGACGTAACCCGGAGGAGCCAAGATTTCCAAAATATATTACTACATACTAATACGTAACCATGGATATAAAGAACAAGTAAAACGGACTTATAACGACAAAGTTATTCACGTTTCAATATCGGCAAAAACTCTATATAATTGGCAGCTTTTTATTAGAAATAATAATAATATTACTACTACGTAGTAACTCTAGATTTCTAGAAATATTAATCAAGTACCCAAAATTATAACTAATAAAGTATTAGTGAATACAAATATATTTCTATTACTACAAGGCGTTATTTCAAGGATTTCAAATAGAGGATTTCAACACTAACACTTATATATACGATATATATATACATTTCAACTAGTTTTATTTTCTAGTTGCCATATTTTCCTAAGTTTTGGAAAATGCATTATTTTGATAACAACAAGTATTTTTTTTAATGTAGAGTGGTATAGGAAGCATGTGGATGGACATTCATAATATTATTTCATGATCTAAATTAGATCGTTCATCATTGGTATAGGAAGCATGTGGATGGACATTCATAATGTTATTTCATGATCTAAATTAGATCGTTCATCATCATATTAGGTTGCGGCATATAACCGTTCATTGTTGTTTATTTCACTTCATCACAGTATCATCAGTTTAAGGTGAGTCATAGCCCCTACTCTTTTATACTTGTTTTAACTCTTTGGGGGAGATACATGCTACTACTTGCTTACTTGTGCAAATACTCAAAACATTTATACTTGATTGCATTATACTTGATTGCATTATACTTGATTGCGTTATACCTAAACTTGTAAGTCTCCTTGGGATAACACATGCATTGGGTTTCGGAGATGAAGTAGAACCAATGCTATTACCTTCCTTCTGAGCATCATAAAGTCTCCTTGGATAACACATGCATTGGGTTTGGGAGATGAAGTCGAACCAATGCTACTACCTTCCTTGTGAGCAGCATACCCAAGTGAGGTCTTCGGAGATGAAGTGTAGACTCACGACTAATTGCTTAACTGTTGTGATAAACTTATACATGTTTTACTCATACTATATATGTTAGCAGTGGGTTGTGAACACACAAGTTACAAGTCTATTATGGTGGGACTTGCAACTGAGTGGATTTATGATGCCTTTGATGTGTGATCTTTTTCTATAGGCTTTATTTGTTAAACAAACTCTATGAACTCACCAACCTTTGTGTTGACACTTTTAAGCATGTTTATCTCAGGTTTGTAAGGCGATAGCAGGTGTGTGGAGCTGAGAGTCTTAGGGCATGCTTTTGGAGACTTTAGCTTTTATCGTTTACCATTCGATACACTTTAAAAACTTATGTATTATTCTACTTTGGGATCTCTGTTTTGTAAACTATGACTTTTATCTATTCGAATGGTAACTTTTCAAAACGTCTCATTTAGAGGTCGTTTTCTATATCTTGTACTTTGTGCCCTGAAGTAGCATCCCAGTGATACTATCGTTCCGCTGCGATATTTTGGGGGTGTTACATAAACGAACGAGTCGAGATGCAATGGTTATACACGAGATGTTAAACGAACGAGTCAAGATGCAATGGTTATACACGAGATGTTAAACGAAAGATTCGAGATGCAATGGTTATACACGAGATGTTAAACGAACAAGTCGAGATGCAATGGTTATACACAAGATGTTAAACGAACGAGTCGAGATGCTATGGTGCCAGAATTTCCCACCAAATGTTTCCTACCTAACAACTTATCCTCACAATATAAACACACACACACACTCATCCAACTAATAAAAACTCTCACACACACTCATCTCACTATATATATCTCTCTCTCTCTCTAGCAGTTTCCATTTTCTAGCGACACTAGCAGTTTCCGGCCCCCGGAATATTTTTCTGGCCACCACCTTTATCACCTCAACTTGTAGATCGGTCCACCCCGGTCACGATTCAACCACTCACAACCACTCAACCTCAGTTAACACACATTGTTATCATGGTGAAGATGGTGGAATATGAAGCTTTTCCTTGTCCTTGTGAACGAGGATACATAATATTGCGAGAATCGCGTAGACCTCACTCAAGGGGTCAACAATACTATACGTGTCCTTTCTCGAAGGTGAACAATTACATACTTTTTCGTGTATTATATAAATAATTTGGTTAGTTGTTAAAAATAATTGTTTTTACTCTTTAACAGCCTGGGACAAAAGACCATGGATGTGATTTTTTTTATGGAAGGAGGAACGACTCGCCAAAATGGCCGTTTCTCTGGGAGTTTCAACATCAAGCGGTTCTGGATCTGCTCCAACAAGGTGCCCAAACTGTCATGAAAAAGATCTTATGGTAAACATGTTGGAGGCACAAAAACAGGTGCTGGAGGCACAAAGACAGGTGCTAGAGACAAAATTAAGGATGCTGGAGGCAAAACTTGACATGGCAACGTATCCCAACCACGACCACGCATGTCAGTCGGATGCAATACTCCGTGACCTTTTAGGTGACATGGATAAATTTCATATGTAGTACTGTTGTTGTTGTTGCTGTTATCGTTGTTGTTGCTGTTATCGTTGTTATTGTTGTTGTTGTTGATGTTGTTTGTTGTTGTTGTTGATGTTATTGTTGTTGTTTAATAAAATGTTGTTGTTGTTGTGGTAACTGATGTTGAACGTCCTTTATATTTTAAATTCGTACGCACAAATAATAGAACTGATGGAGCAATAATTATCAAACACAAAGGCAAACTGTTTATTTAAAACAAGCAAGAGTTCTCAACCACATGCATTTTCATACAGACTCAAACTAAACAACTCTACAACCAAACTAAACACCTCGACAACCAAAGGAAACAACTCGACAACCAAATGAAACAACTCAAACTAAACAACTCGACAACCAAAAGAACAGATCAAACGAAACAACCCGTTTATTTTTTTTGCGGCTACTTCCCGCTTTACTCGATCTCGCACCATCTTTTCCCTTCCTTGCTCTCATTTCCTTGATATGTGCAAACGTAGCTTCAAGATTTGTGACCCTATTTCCCATATTATCAAGTTTGGTTTCCAACGTACATTCAGCTTCGTCGTCACCTCCAACATCAACAACTTGAGATTCAGCAGCAGCATCTAGCTCTTCCATGTACTCTTTGAAGTACGACTTTTTCCTACACCATTCGATAATCTTGTCTCTCATCCACGGTTTAGCGTCCTTAAAAGAACAATATTCCTCATAACCTGCATGACCAAAAGTTAACATAACTTCATTAAAGAGGAGCTCGTGTGACAAGATTTTTGAGTACTCCTCTTCAACTGTGCAACCACGCCAAGTCATGTGTGTCTTGTAAGAATTGACGATTGACTTATTTGTGATATGTGTAAAATGAGACGGAAATAATTTTGTGAGAATGTATATAGGTAAAAAATGAGACGGGAATGTATCTGTGAGGATATATATAGCCTGATTTTTGTGGAGATATTCCCGTCGACATGTCGACGGGAAAAAGAACGCGGGAAAAATCCCGCCCACTATTTTAGCGCCTAGCTTTAGTGAATTATTGAGGCTAAAAAAGTATGTTGATATTGTCCCATCGACATGTCGACGGGAAAATACGTGTATGAAATATTCAACGCAGTGGGGCTCGGTCAAGCATTTTTTTTTGTCATTTTTTGCCTTATGCCGTCGACATTGTGTCGACGGGAAACTGGTCGTCGCCTGTTCTCCTGTTTCTTGTAGTGCAACCCAACCAAAACATTTATGTTTTTTTTTTCTTTGTGTCGACCCAAGTAGAAAACCAACCCAAGTATAAGTTTTCTCTTCTTCTTCCTCGTCTCGTGCTACTGTGTAACAACCATCACCACCTTAAGCTACCACCCACACACCTCCATCACCACCCCGTCAACCTCACCTCTCACCCCGTCACCATTTCTTAAACCCTAAGTAAACATCATCACCACACTGTCACCCTCACCTCACCCTTTTCCTTAAACCTTAAGTAAACCTAAACCTAGTCAAACCCTTAATCACCAAGCAACTTCTCACAACCCTCCACACCACCCTAGCTACTACCGTAGCTCTTCATACTCACCCATAGCCACCCTTAGTCACCTTCACCTCCTTATGCCACCACACCACCCATTCCTTGGGCACCACTCCAAAACCACAATATAAATACCCCTCGACACCACCCATTCTAAACCATCCCATTCTCACTTCTTCACCACCTCAATTCTCTAAAAACTTGGTCCGACACATAGTAGCATGGAGAGTATAGGAAGCCTAGGAGTGAAACCAACTTGGTCTTAAAACTTGGTCGTGTCCCTTTTCTTACCGCGAGACCCGAAACCCCTCGCGAGTCTAAATCTTCGGTCAAGTATGTTTTTAAATAAGTTTTATAAGCTTAAGTATAATCATAAACCTTAAAAATCTCTTTTAAAACATAAAAATATACTTTTCATAAAAAAATGACTAGTTTCGTAACGCTTAACTTGCATGGGGGGTATATATCGTAACTTTTTATAACTAATAACTAAAGGGTTAAAAATGACATATTAATAAAGTTATACTATAGGGGTATATACGGTAAATAGGTTAAACTTAATATTTAATATATATATATATATATATATATATATATATATATATATATATATATATATATATATATATATATATATATATATATATATATATATATAGAGTCAGGATCAAATAAGAAGATTACTTAAAATAAGAAGTAATAAGAAGAACTATAACCACAAATCCGAGATGCACCGACCTAAATTAGATGCATACCTATAATCTTGGATGCATTATAACGCACCATAGTGTGTTTTCTAGCTTTTAATCAGATGCATATACGCATATTAGATGCATTTCATGATTTCTCTTGTTTTTTATTCCTCTACACGTGCCAAAATCATGAAAATCAATTTGCACCATCTATACATCAAATTAACTTTCGAAACTCAAGATGTTGCATCTATATGAATAGAAATGCATCTAATGCAAGTCGTTGCATCTCAAATGCGTGGTTTTGGTCACTTCTTACCACTTCTTATTTTAATTTACTTCTTACTGGATCCCTACTCTATATATATATATATATATATATATTCTAGCTTCATAACCCGCCCGATGGGCGGGTTCGCTTCATAATAATATAGATAATATTAAGAGGAAAAAATAAACATTGATAAGCGCAAAACATCATATACACAAAAGTGCCACAAAACTAACTTGTCCAGTTTATAAAAAATATAATGAATATGTTGTATATTCAAAACAATGTTGCCTATCCAAAATACAAAATAAGACTTTTTTGTAAACGAAATTTGTTGTTGAGTTTGAATAGTTGTCGTCTTTGTTGCAAGATAGAACTTTCAATCCTTTCTTTATTGCTCTTGACTCATGATGTTAATTCTCATCAGTCACAACGATCACAAAACCTTAGTCTTCGCATTGATATGAATTTAAGTTACCTCATGGTGGAAAACACTTTTTTACAAACAAAGTGGTTCCAGCACACATTGATTCAGAATGAGACCACCGTAAATCGTATTTATGAAGGCTGGACGTGATAGTGGTCGTGTTATAATCTGCAAAATTACATTTGAAAAGTTAAAAGGTATTCTGTAAATAATCAGTTGTAACAAAACACAATGCAGTAGATATTGTTTGGTTAAGACCCTAAAGGATGCATTAGATCATTTGATTGAACTAAACACACAAATTCATCCAAATTGTAGTTCGAGCATGCAAAAGCCAAGATATCAACTTATAGAGCCTAATCACGTGGGTAAGCATGACTTGGATTTGGATTTAACTTGACTCTCAATTCTATTTAAAGTATCTAATTTTCTTAATAGACATAACTTTGAAATAAGACTTTTTAAGAAGGGTAAAAATCTTTAGAACCTGCAACTTAATTTACTAAGTGTCTCAAAATAGCAAATAGCTTGTTTATGGGTTAGATAGTATATATGTAGATAACCCTTAAACAGTGGTTCATATTAATGATTTACATCATACATTTATGATGCAAGTGTACATGCATACAAAGGGAGTAAGATAAGAAACCTGGCATGCAAGTAACCTAATGGGGAGGTTGTTTATTTGGCCATAACATTGCAACTTAATTTCTATATAGTTTTTTAGATGAATGTATCATGTATATTTTGACCGAGTACAACTAATATTTTTAATATTCGAAATGAGTTTTGTCGCATCTCGTATATCACTATAAGTTAATCATGAAATTAAAATGTTTATCTATCAATTGAGACACCATGCTTCGGAAAACCATTACTAAAGAGTCTAAACATACAAATAGTATATAAGGCCAAGACACTCGAAGCATATCCCACTCTCAAACTTATTTTACTACTGCAAAGTTTCAACTAAACAAATGAAACCGAACCACCTTTACTTTTAATTCTTTCTATTATGTGTACTTAATTACGTATAAGAAAACTATTCTTAATTATAATGTATTCACTGAAAAGAAAAGGTGTCACATCTAGTAGAGAATAGAAAGAAATAAAGTGGGGCTTGTAAAGAAAGAATTGTTAAAAGGATTGACAGTGAATAATGGGAATAAACAGCAAAAAAGAGACACAAAAATAGCCACTGCTTCCTACTCTATTGAATAATGAATGCAGAACATGATTAATGGCTACTATATCAATTTTCTATAGAATCTAAAAAGAAACCATCAATGACAACACTTTTAGCAATTTTTTATGTAAATACAAATATGTATTAAAAATGCAGCCCAGTGTGATAAAGAAATGGTTAACATAGATTGCACTCACCTCGTCAGTGAGTGACTTTCATTGAATTCACAGTGCCGCTCTTAATATTATAGTAATAAGAGCCACATGATCCGTGTTATGCGCGACCCACCAACTGAGCCCAACCGCATTTTCTTTTATGAAATTTCAGGTACAAACTCCTGCATTAAAGAGCAACAAAAATATTAATAGATGCACATGAAAGTCTACAATTCGTTCCTATATTGTTAAATCAAACTTGATAGTTGTAGGAGTCCACATTTTCTATGTTTGCAGCAAGCTTACCCTGTAATAGAAATACATGAGAAACATATAGAAGACGACTTATCAAGCAAATATTACTATCCGTTTAGACAATATATTATTGTGTAGTTTTGTTCATATTTGCTTCATGCAAAGTCGAAGTCAAAAGTGATGATCTAAGTAAAAAAAACCGACAAACCGTAGACATATTGACTCGCACGGAAACAAATGGATATATCTTAAATTCCAATAAAGATATTGAAATATAAGAAATTTACCTCTCAGGTAAGATATCCCTCTTTGCAAGCATGTCAAGAATACAAGAACCATTGCAACACATAGATGTTTAAGAGTGTGTCCACTGAAAATATGATGAGTCCAATTATTATTATGCGGCTTATAGTAAGAATTAAAACAATCCGTGATGAGAAACAATGGAAGGACCAACACTTATTATTATGCAGCTTATAGTAAGAATTAAAACACATGAGAAAAAGGTATATATCGTCTGGAGCAATATTAGTTAACACAATAGACATATTAAAAGATCTTTTCAGTAAACATAACAGTGCCTAGTAAGTTATTTATTCATAATCGTGCATTATCGTGAGTGTGTATGAGTAGAAGAAAGACAACAAATAAAGCCAACCTTTAATAAACTCACTGATACACAGTTATTATTATACATGAGCACAAACATGAAGCCCAAATAGAAACTGATTATCTAATGCTTACATAATCTAATATCAAGAATCATAGGCGCATAAATCATGCTAAAATAGATTACTTTCCTGCAATTTACGTATATCCAAATGACCAAACTGTTGAATTGCAGTTGGTAACGATGATATGTGAGGGGGACCCTCTGAAATACAACCTACAAAATTCATAGTTAAAAAAATATATGAACATGGGTCGTAAGTAAAATGAAGAAGATAGATAACAGATATCTATGCATGCAATTGAGATTTTCATATCTCAAGAATGTGAGTATGTGACCATGAATGCACAAATGCTTCTAGATTGTCCAAATTTAAACAATAAGCAAGTTGTGTGCTTTTTTCCTCAATAACATTCTTTTGCCACTATTTCCCATTAGCTTTCTTAACCATTTCATTAGTTGGTGGTATTGCTATCGAAATAATATCAGGATCATTCTTACCCGTTTCCTTAGTTAGTGGTATTTGTTGATTAGCTGATGGAAACTGATCACGTTCGCCTTTGATTTACATCATTGCTGTTGCCCCATATCACCAAGTATAGCCCAACCAAAATCACAACTTCACCAAGCAACCTGCACAAACATTTACCTTATTAGTTATATATCGGCCTAATTTAAGGGTATTGTTTGTATTTTTTAAAGTAGGCAACTCTTTATGCATCTGATACAAATTTGTGTATGGTTAATAAATATGTGCCAGAGAAAAACAAAAAAAAAGGTTTAAGTTTATGATGAACTGATGATGATATACCTCCCCAAGTTCAATTGTTCAAAGAAAACAATAGATCCTATAATTGCAGCGATAACCATGCTTAGAGGGTTAAAATAAGTGACGAAAACCGGCCTTTTTTGCTTCATTATAATACCCCAAAGGTAGAATCACAATCCCGAACAGATAATTCCCTGCATGTAAAACACAATTATGATCATAGAAAGTAGTAGGAAGTAAATTTTACTTTTCTACATGTCTATACCTAGGATTACTTTTAATGGATGTCTTACACCATAGACCGTAGTCAATGTAATTCGCCAACAATAACCCTCCCGGATGAGACAGCAAGGTTAACTTACGACTCATGATAGTCAAAACAAAAGAGGGAGAAAGTGGTACCTTGACACCATGTTCCTGCTCTCCATATCCAAGTATATAAGCTTCAAAAGCATGAACATGAGCCGAAGGTTGAGCTTGTGGCTAAACTTCATCCATACTCTTGTTGGTTTTGACTCACTTCTTTATTCGCAGAGTTATTTTCCTAGAGATAACCTCAAAATACATATCAACATGTGATCAAATAAAATAGATCATAAAAAGTGATAGTTTCCCTTACCACGTTGTTAATGCCAAAGATCTTGACCATGCCAAGTTGGCTCACTTTAGGAGCCTCATTCACACGCCGTTGGTACGTCACCACCAAAACATTAGAGGCCTATTGTTAAACCTGCAACTTGATAGCACTTAGCTCTACGGTATCTGCTTCAGCTTCTTATATTTTCCGGTGTTAAAACAGAACACAACCTGACAATCAGAAGCTGACCATGGAAAGAAAATAACATGTTTATATATTTGTTATTGAAACTACAAACACGTTTAAATCTTTATTTTCGTACATGTTGTTGGAGCCTGTTTCTTTCAGCTTTTAAAAGATCTAATGATGTAGGATTTCGACTTTAGCTTTTAAAAGATCTAATTGTTATCGGGGTGTCAGTTATGTTGCCTACATCTTTCTTGCACAACTCCTGTATGGAAAAATAAAAAATTAACCGGTTATTCATCCTCCAATAATCAGCAAGTGTCATATTGATACGACTCGGCTAAATGTTTGTTAGCTGATAAAAGAACTAAAATATTCGTTTGATGTCTAACCTTTTGTTGACTGAACTTGGTTCTCCCTCGAAGTTTCAATATCGATACCAATGAGTCGAAGCCTATAGTCTTCCTGAGCAAAACCTATGGCATGTTTAAAAGTTCACATCATAAATGCAAAACTTCAACCTACCAAGTACATATAATTTATTAAATAAATCGAACCTCATTGGATGAATTGCTACGGATGAGATTATTCAACTATTCAAGACAATCCTGTGGGGTAACAGACATCATTAGTTTTCCATATTATTCATGAGCACAAAGATGAAGCCCAAATAGAAACTGATTATCTAATGCTTACATAATCTAATATCAAGAATCATAGGCGCATAAATCATGCTAAAATAGATTACTTTCCTGCAATTTACGTATATCCAAATGACCAAACTGTTGAATTGCAGTTGGTAACGATGATATGTGAGGGGGACCCTCTGAAATACAACCTACAAAATTCATAGTTTAAGAAAATATATGAACATGGGTCGTAAGTAAAATGAAGAAGATAGATAACAGATATCTATGCATGCAATTGAGATTTGCATACCTCAAGAATGTGAGTATGTGACCATGAATGCACAAATTCTTCTAGAATGTCCCAAATTTAAACAATAAGCAAGTTGTGTGCTTTTTCCTCAATAACATTCTTTTGCCACTATTTCCCATTAGCTTTCTTAACCATTTCATTAGTTGGTGGTATTGCTATCGAAATAATATCAGGATCATTCTTACCCGTTTCCTTAGTTGGTGGTATTTGTTGATTAGCTGATGGAAACTGATCACCTTCGCCTTTGATTTACATCATTGCTTTTGCCCCATATCACCAAGTATAGCCCAACCAAAATCGCAACTTGACCAAGAAACCTGCACAAACATTTACCTTATTAGTTATATATCGGCCTAATTTAAGGGTATTGTTTGTATTTTTTAAAGTAGGCAACTCTTTATGCATCTGATACAAATTTTTGTATGGTTAATAAATATGTGCCAGAGAAAAACAAAAAAAAGGTTTAAGTTTATGATAAACTGATGATGATATACCTCCCCAAGTTCAATTGTTCAGACAAAACAATAGATCCTATAATTGCAGCGATAACCATGCTTAGAGGGTTAAAATAAGTGACGAAAACCGGCCTTTTTTGCTTCATTATAATACCCCCAAAGGTAGAATCACAATCCCGAACAGATAATTCCCTGCATGTAAAACACAATTAGGATCTTAGAAAGTAGTAGGAAGTAAATTTTACTTTTCTACATGTCTATACCTAGGATTACTTTTAATGGATGTCTTACACCATAGACCGTAGTCAATGTAATTCGCCAACAATAACCCTCCCGGATGAGACAACAATAACCCTCCCGGATGAGACAGCAAGGTTAACTTACGACTCATGATAATCAAAACAAAAGAGGGAGAAAGTGGTACCTTGACACCATTTTCCTGCTCTCCGTATCCAAGGATATAAGCTTCAAAAGCATGAGCATGAGCCAAAGGTTGAGCTTGTGGCTAAACTTCATCCATACTCTTGTTGGTTTTGACTCACTTCTTTGTTCGCAGAGTTATTTTCCTAGAGATAACCTCAAAATACATACCAACATGTGATCAAATAAAATAGATCATAAAAAGTGACAGTTTCCCTTACCACGTTGTTAGTGCCAAAGATCTTGACCATGCCAAGTTGGCTCACTTTAGGAGCTTCATTCACACGCCATTGGTACGTCACCACCAGAACATTAGAGGCCTATTGTTAAACCTGCAACTTGATAGCACTTAGCTCTACGGTATCTGCTTCAGCTTCTTATATTTTCCGGTGTTAAAACAGAACACAACCTGACAATCAGAAGCAGACCATGGAAAGAAAATAACATGTTTATATATTTGTTATTGAAACTACAAACACGTTTAAATCTTTATTTTCGTACCTGTTGTTGGAGCCTGTTTCTTTCAGCTTTTAAAAGATCTAATGATGTAGGATTTCGACTTTAGCTTTTAAAAGATCTAATTGTTATCGGGGTGTTAGCTATGTTTCCTACATCTTTCTTGCCCAACTCCTGTATGGAAAAATAAAAAATTAACCGGTTATTTATCCTCCAATAATCAGCAAGTGTCATATTGATACGACTCGGCTAAATGTTTGTTAGCTGATAAAAGAACTGAAATATTCGTTTGATGTCTAACCTTTTGTTGACTGAATTTGGTGCTCCCTCGAAGTTTCAATATCGATACCAATGAGTCGAAGCCTATAGTCTTCCTGAGCAAAACCTATGGCATGTTTAAAAGTTCACATCATAAATGCAAAACTTCAACCTACCAAGTACATATAATTTATGAAATAAATCGAACCTAATTGGATGAATTGCTACGGATGAGATTATTCAACAATTCAAGACAATCCTGTGGGGTAACATACATCATTAGTTTTCCATATTATTCAAGACAATTCTTGGTACACTGATAAAGAATCAAAAAGTAGGAGTCAAGCAATCACTTGGACAACAACAACACCGTAGGTTTGCCATTGTCGTGAATATCATTGGCGTTGTTTAAGGATGCAAGCCACCTGCATAAAACACACATACAAAACACATGCAAATATTATAACAAACACTTGGTGTGCAACCTTAAAACATATGTACAAAACTCAGCCAAACATTATCACAAACACTTCCTTGAAACATATATTAATGTAGGAATAAGAATATTAACAACTTTTAATCGTTTTCAAGACAAATATTTATATGAAATCACCAAGATAATAAAATCCAATCCAATTCAAAATTCAGTTAGAGTTTCAAAGATTGAGAAACTAACCTTTATAACATAGCCATATGAAATATCATAAGTGCATGACTGATGATTGTCACATAACCGATACAAAGTTTCATGAAAGAAGACAATTAATTTATTCATCGTAACATTATAAGAATATTAAAAACAATGATTACCTTATGTGATGATCAATTGCAGGATGATGGATTGAGTTTTTGAAAACACCCGTGAATCGTGATTTTGTTGATATGATTTTCAAAATCAAACATAATCATAGTGATATACGGGATAAAGATGGAATGTTTTCAAACTTATGTTGTCGAATATGAAATGTCAAATTCAGTTTCAAAGAATGGCGATATCATAGGGAGAGAATCATGGGTGATATGAATGTGTTTTTTTGATTGGATCCGTAATATGGTTTTGTGTTTGTGTTTTGGAAAGTGAATGAAATTATAGCATGTTATTATTGTTTTGTATGCTTTAAACCAAAAGACCAAGTTGCTCCATTGGTTGAGAGCAAGTGGAATTACTCAACATGCTCGGGTTCGAATCCCACTCGTGACACATTTTTTTGGTATAAAGTCGAAATGTAGCTGCCACGTGGAGCTGCTAAGTAGGACAAAAGGTGATGACTGGGCATATGACTCATATTATCCAGTCAGCACTGTCAAAGGTACAACTTGGACAGCATCATGTGCAAGTCGAAACTTGTCTCATATATATGTAAAGATATATAAATAATATAATATAAATATATATATAATAAATAAACTTATATAATATATATATATATATATATAATTAAAATATATAATAATAAAAAGTATTAATATAAATAAAGTATTTATATAATAAAGGTACTATCCTTTTTATATAATGTATCGCAATACTAGGGAGCTTCATGCGAGGAGTACTATGTAGATATTTCGTTTTGACGAGTTTGTTGGGTTTACGAATTAAAGTGCCCTAACTCCTCGAACGATTATTGCATATACTTCTGAGATACGATGGCCCGAATGGTGATACGTTATATTTAATCTAGTACTTGATAACATAACGCAATACTAGGGAGCTTCATGTGAGGATTATGTACTTCTGAATTATGATGGCCCGAACGGTGTTATGTTTAATAACACAATACTAGGGAGCTTCATGTGAGGAGTATGTAATTATGGATTATGATGGCCCGAACGGTGTTATGTTATAACTAAACTCTAATAACAACATAAATCAATAATAATGAACTTCGTGTGAGTAGTTATATACTTCTGAATTATGATGGCCCGAACGGTATTATGTTGGCCGCATAATACGATAATAGGGAGCTTCATGTGAGGAGTTATACTTCTGGATTACGATGACATGAACAATGTTATGTTATATCTAAAACTAGTAAACCCTAAAGAATAAAATACTTAAGAAATAGAATAATAAAAACTTAGACAAACACGATCAGACTTGACATACATACTACACCCGGTTGCGTAAGTAGGACGTCTAGTATCTCAATCATCCTTCCTTAAAACTTTAACTTTAAATGCTTTATAAACCCTTTGAGGGAGATACGTGCTAAATGCTTTACTTTAAAACCAAATACAAGTCCTTTTCATTCGTTGTTGCACGAGTAAACTAACAGCCACCACTACATAACCGAAAATTCATGAATCTAATCGTTTGGGATGTTTTACCTAAGCGAACGCGAATATAGTTGATAGATATATTGGAGTTTGACAACTCCCGTTGGTATTAACACCCCACTAGGTGGTACCAATAAGTACTATATTTGAATCCACTCAAGGAATAACTTTGGCAAGTTATCCTTCTATCCCCTCATGTTGGGTCTGCAGCCCACATGACCCGGATCGTTAAGGTGTGATTCATGAGCTTAGTGCAACAAACCCCCGTCTGATATTTTAATGAATTATAACTTATTTATAAAAACATAGCATTTCACACTTAGATTCATGGGACCTCATCTTATTAAAACTCTGATATTTTAATAAATGATAACTTATTTATAAAAACGTCTCTTTTCGAGTCATTTTCTATTACTGTATCTGTGATTCTATGAAGTAATACTCCAAACACTTTATCCGCTGCGATCAGTGAAAAGTGGGGGTGTTACAGATTGGCATCAGAGCTTCAGTTGTAGAGAACAAGGTTAAAACTTAAACTACAACTACTTTTCTTAAACCCGAGAAAGTCTGAAGTGCCACATCCATCCTCCGCAACAACATAGGCTACAGGTTAGTATAGTACTTAACTACTTAACTGCTTAACTGCTTAACTGCCTAACTGCTTAACTGCTTAACTGCTGCATATCATTTCTATTATTATCTATGTCTACACCCTACTACTCTACCCCCGTCTCATCTAGTTTAAGTCCGGAGACTGCTCTACCCTCTCCGAATGTACTAGATTATCCCTCAAAACACTCTTTCGCCTACTCTTTAGAAAACTTTAGGAATAGTTTACACTCCCTAGCCTCTCTAAATTTCTCGTCTTTTCCCAATAATTCCCCACTATCTTTTATCCCTCTACCCACTATTACCCCAATACTACCCTCACCGACATTTGATCCCGAAAGGTTCTTTATACCCGAAGGATCAATGTTACTTAGGAGACCTATACACACTTTATCACACTTACTTAGTAGTAAACCTAGAATATTTAGGAAACCACCCTATACCTTAGTACTTCCCTTAGAATACCCTTAGAACCCTAGGAAAAATTAGGTTTAGAATCTCCCAAATAGATTAGGTAAACCCTTTACTGACCTTTTATTGGAGATAGAAAAAGGTCATAGCAATAGTTAGATAGTAACCCAATAGGATTTATGCCCTAGAAAATAGATAATAACTAACCACTTACCCACTTAGATATAGGAAGACCTTATGACCTTAGGTATTAGATAATCTTAGAACACTTTAGTTGCCTTATGTTATAATTCCATCTTAGGATACGTACTATACATAATGGTACTAACTAGGATGCCTATAAGATAAGTTAGGATACTTTGCCTTAGTAATAAACCCTTAAGTACTTTTAGGATAGAAACCTTATTAGGATACCTTAGAATACCCTAAACCCTAGGAAAATTTCCCACCCTTTGGAAATATAACAAGTTAGGTACTTATTATAGTATACCCCATATGTAATACTACTAAAAAGGTATTACTTACAACACTTATGAATTTAGATTAGGTAGTTTTGACACCCTAGAACCCAACACCTCATAAGATAGAAGAATATTCCTTAAGAATATTGTTCTTGAACTTTAGGCATTATTAGGTTAAACCTAGGATATTACCCTTTGGGTAGTTAGTAAGTGCTGATAAGGTGGGCTCTGACAAACAAATCTACTCCCTATAATCACCCTTTCCCCACAAAAACTCCCTTTCCATTTTCATACCCGACAATCTGCCCAAAACCTTCATCTTTCCTAATCACATATGGCATAAATAGTGATACTTGTTAAACTTCTAGTTATGACAAGTTATTTATGACCTTATGCGATTATGATTTCATTCCTTAATTCATGAGATTGTATGTCATGAGTTACAACTCCTCCCTAAACTACTCTTCCTCCTTCTTTAATCCCCATTCCTCTGAAACTTCTTAGTTTCCCCTAGTTTCAGAGTCTTCCCCTAATTACTCCTATATGCAAGTATATACACTAGTACAAATCTGGCCTTTCGTCACACATGTCATATTTTCAACTGTCACACGATAACATATTTACGTGACTAAATGTACCAGACTAAAATAAACAGCCACACTTGATCCGACTTGTGTGACCATTTCGGAAAATATATGTCACACATTTGACTATTTATGTGACTAGATGTATTTGGAGAAAAAAAATTGGATTGTATATTCACTTATAATTTGGGACGTGTGACAGATACAAATCAGTTTGAAACATTAGTCACAGTAAATATATACATATGTGACAAATATATGTCACACAATTGAAGAGTGTGACCAAAATCCATATATGGTCTCATGAAGTAATTGTGTATGTGGCTAAATCATATTGTCAAGTTTCTCACACATTATTAAAAAGTGACTATTATTGTTTGCTAAATAGTTAGCCACATGTGAATTTTAAATGTGTGACAACTGAAAAGTAAGTTTGAAGCATTTGTCACGATATACATTTAAAAGTGATAAATATATGTCACACACTTGAACAGTGTGACCAAATGTCATATATGGTCACACTAAATCATAGGCATACATGATTAAGTGTAACCAAAATGTCATTTATTTTAAGATTAAATGTTTTTATAAACACAAAAATGTGTTAAATTTATCTATAATTTTTACATGTCCCGCACTTAACTTTTGGCCAAAATTAAAATCTCCCTCCCAACTTTTAACAAAGCCCCGCCTAAGTTTTTCCCCAAAATCAAATAGTCCCTCTCCCATCTTTATTTGTTATATCAGATCTAAAATCCTCTTAATAGTATTTTTCTCCTCAAACTAGGTTTCTTCATCTCTCTAACATCATCTTTCCCCTCTGTGGTCAACCGAAAACCATCTCTAATCACCACCTATCAATCATCGGTATGGCCATCGACACAAATTTACTGTGAAAATTCGCATTTTCGGGTTACTATTCACTTTCACTATTCACTTTTTACTATTCACTTTCACTATTCACTATTCACTCCTGAAATTTTTATTTCATATTCTCGTAAGTTAAACTATCATAATGATAATCCGAGAGTTTGACACTCGTCGGATCATTTCTGCAAATATCGCGAAACCGTGTCCTAGATTTAAGTTTAGGTTTAAACGTCATTCCAGCATCCCGATATGTCCATAAAACACTATAAACAATAGAAATATGATTTTCTCTCATTTTACTACAATTCTAAAAGTTTTGGAATTTTATGTTTTCCAGTTCAGCGAATTACGCATTTTAGACCCGCGTTTCCAGTTTTAGCAGCGTTTAAGCAACCCGATAGAACTTGTCACTCATTAAATATGCTAAGATATGTTATATTAATAAGTTTTAACATATTTATAAGTTTCATATTTTTAAGATACCCGATTTTAAGTTTCACGACTTAACAACTTACGGTTAGCAATTTACGGAGTCAAAACTAGCTACATAAGTAGGATAATGACCAAAGCTTACATAATTATCATACCACACCCTCTTTAAACGTTTTATAAGTCAATAAAACAAGATAGGAAGCTTACATGGGAAGATTGAGCACATGTGCAAGTAAACTTGGCAACCAAGCCTTTAAAAAAATATCCTAAACACTAACCTCCTCACTACACCTTCCTAGCACCTCCTATTCATGCTATAAAAGCAAGCTCATCCCTTCCTTTCTCTTCATTCCAAACAACACACACATAATCCATAAACCATGATCCTTTGATTTCTAAGTTATAAGTTACATACCAAAGTTGAAGGCCTAGTTATTCTCTACATGAATCAAGAGTTTGTTTGGTGATTCCATGGTTGAATTAGGAGCTACACAAGGTGTTAGGGGCTGAGGTTAAATGCTTTTCACAAGGGTTATGTAAAGGTTAGCAAGGGTTTACAAGAGTTGTGGTGAAGGGTTTGCAAGCATAGGTTTAGTGTCCTAGTTTCATACTTGACTTCCTTTCTTAGAAAGGCAAAAGTTGTAAGAAACCCTAATACACTTTCTTGCTCAATATCATTTTCATGCTTATTATGTTTCATTCATGCTATATATGGTCTTTGTATTATGTTCATGATGTATAAAAACTAGTAAAACAAGTTATGAAAACTATATATTGAGAACCACGACAAAAAAAAGTAACCATGACATGAAACACTTACCTACTATTATAGAGGACTTAAAAAGGAAAACATAGCAATTTGAATCACCTAAAACGAGTACATGAGTCAAAAGTTATGGCTAATAGAAGTTACTAAAACCTTACGGCAAAACTGTCCAAAATGTTTCCGTAATAGACCTTAAACACGCACAAAGAGGCCCTTCTGCTCCGTTTCATCAAAAAGTTAAAGCACGAAAGTTGTCCGGAATAATGTTTTCTTCAAAAACTCACGTGCACGAGCCCAGAAAACCAATAATGAATGACATTTTCTTCAATTTCTTAACAGCTATTTTAAATACCCAAGTGACTATGTATTGGTTATGGCAAGGTAAAACCAAGAGGTCTAATGACCTTAAATCCGAGACCACAACCATGGCTAAGGCCAAGGCTGAGTCTCAAGACCATGATAGCCATGAACAAAGCCGTGGCCTTGACCACAAGGCTTTCTAAACCGAAATCATTATAACTATTATACATGTTTTACATATTGAATACTAAAACACTAGGGAGCTTCATGTGAGGGGTTCATTAGATTAAACCGTCGAGATGAGTTGTGGATTTACGAATTAAAGTGTCCTAGCTCCTCAAACGTTTACTACATGACCTCTGAATTATGACGGCCCAAACGGCAGTAAGAGATATACAAACTATACATATTTCATAAACCACTTTTATTCGATGACTTACGCTATATACTAAGTACTACATCATGAACTATATGCAAGACATTGATGAGTGCTCAAACACTCATCATTTTTAGTCAAATCTGAGCTGCAAAACATTTAAAAACACTCAAAAAGGCATCAAAATGAGTAAAAACAGTTGAAAAACGGTCAAAGTTTGCATAATTGGCAGTTTCAGTCCCCCAAACTTTCAAAAATTGGCAAAAATAGTCCCTGAGCACTTATTTTAAAAGAAAGTCACCAAAGGTCCTTTTGAAATCATAAGTTGTCATATTAAGTCCTTTGGTGAAAAATTTCTCAGTTTTAGAAATTTACAAGTTTAGTCCCCGAAGTTTCAATTTTGGAATAAAAAGTCCCTGGGATTTCAAATTTTGGAAAATTGACTTTTATGGTTCTTGGATTATTGGAGTTTGGCAAGAATGGACCTTATGAGTATTTTGGGAAATTACATTTTCAGTCCATTCATATTTCAGATTTTACATGTATGGTCCTTGAGGTTTTAAGCTTAATAAACAAACACAACCCAAATAAATTCCAAATCCAGTCCAACCACAACAACACCCCAGGCCCAATCCCATACACCAGCCCACTCACCCTTACCCCGTTTTATTACCCCCTCAGTCAAACTCATAGTCAAACCCAACCTCCATCTTCTCCCCCGTACCATTCTCCCCCCTCCTCTCCAACTCCACCAAACCTTCACCAACCTCAATTAATACTCTCTCCAACCAACCCCCCTCCTCATTAATACCTCACCTACACCAAACCAACCCCCACTACCTGTCAAACATAATTTCCCGCCAAAACAAGATAAACGGCCATAATCAACTAGAAGCAATCCAACGGCTCAAAAATGAGTGGGAATGAAAGAGAAAGTCCCCTGGGCTAATATAAGTGAAGAAAAAAAAAAGAGATGGAGGCAGTTAATTAGTGTAGCATAGGAGTAGTGTAGAGTAGATAGTCGTTCTAGTGTAATTTACCTTCCCAGAGTTTATTTTAAGAATTCAAGTTGTATTTTCAATGTTCTCAGTGTATTTGTTGTAACTTACTTTAACCATCAATTTCAAAGTTTCAGTTCATTCTCAGTTTATGCAAGTTTTTAGTTGAAAATCTCATATTGCTTTAAAGTTGTGAAAAGTTGTTGTTATCTGGTTGTTTAAGTTCACTTTAGTCCCTTACAAGCTTTTATAAGTTTTTTTTTAAGCATTAAAATCAAGTTTAGCATAAAAAACTTAAAATACTCAAAAATAGGGATAAATTAATGAAAAAATAAAAAAAAGTCAGTTGAAAAGAAGAAAAGAGGCAAGAAGCATGGTGAAATTTGGATGAAAGTGGTTTTAGAACCTCAAGGGAGGTGTTAGGCTTGTTTTGTCCTTGGTTACTTGGTTCTCAGTCTCAATTCATTTGTAAGACCTTTTTCTCTATTTTTGCTAGTTACTGTTCAATTGCTTAGGATTGCTTTTCTCGGTGCTTGTATGCTTGGTTGGTGTATTCTAGTGATAAAATTGCTTTACCTTTGATCTTTGATCATTATCTTCTATTGTGCTCATAATTTCTACTT
This sequence comes from Artemisia argyi, assembly GCA_030686995.1. Lineage (NCBI taxonomy): Eukaryota > Viridiplantae > Streptophyta > Magnoliopsida > Asterales > Asteraceae > Artemisia > Artemisia argyi. The sequence continues at coordinate 156,521,844 of CM060676.1, forward strand.
TAACTGCCATATGAGCTTGATAGTGATTCATGTGCATTTGATGTTGTTATTGATGTTCTTATGTCTAAGTGAGCCTGTTCTGTCATAATAGAACTTTGTGAATTAATCTTGTGGTTTGAAGCAGTGAGTTGCTTTATAAATCTCCAAATCAAGTTCTTTAAGGAGTGTTTGGATCTATGTGATTCTCTGTGGTTAAGGATGTTTGTGATGTTGTTCTTGTCTGATGTAGATCACTATACGTCTATATAAGTCAGTTCAATCATAAAAACCAGTCACTCTTTGGGAAAAAGTCAAAATCTCTTGTTTGGTCTCTTTACTTGTTAACTGTGGAATGTTTGAGTAGCATAACCATTCTAATTAGTTTAGCAGTGTCCTAAGTAGCTTAATTTAGTAACATTGTAGCTTATAACATCACAATCAATCAGTAACGTAGGATCAAAGTTCATCTTGGTCAACTCACTAGTGTAATTAGAAAGTCAACTTTGCAGCTTTGGTAATTTTTGAATAAAATTTGGAATTTCGTGTAGGCTTTATTATTTACTTCTAAGACTTGTGCTTCTAGGTTTTCATTATTTTGTTGCTTGTCTCTTTGATAGTATTTTTAGTTATTTTTGTTAGTGTGGTTAAACTGCTTATTTGCTACTTGTTGTTTAGCACGTTTTAGAAATGATGCCCTGTGCACAGGTTCACTTCCACTTTCATAAGCTCACATCTTGTTCATTATTGAGCTTCAGCTTGTGCTCTTTAGCTTTTTGTGAAACTTAGCAACCCAACTCAAAGTTCCAATCATCCATTTGCTTTTTCAAGCTCATTCACTAGGGCTGCAAGCAGCTTCTAGTTGGTCCCAACTCTCTTAGTGTACTGAGCATTCAGTCACTTGACAGCTTTTTCATAAGCTCACTCAGGGCTTAATAGTGGGCCCCATTGTGTGATTTTTGGCTTTTTGGAATCCCCAACAAGCCAGCTTTTCATATCAAGGCTCACTTTTAGCTTTTGGTCACTTGCCCCTAGCTGAATTAGGCTTACAAAACCCTTGCAGGCCTGCCTGTTTGATAAGGGTACGTGGATTGCTTATTTGCTCATTTGAGCTTAATATGTGCTTATTCCTTGTTCCTTTTACTAAATTGTAGTTCACTTTAGTGGTTTGCATCTTGTTTTCCTGTTTTTGCACCTTGTATGGCTTATTGAGAACTTATTCAAGCTGCTATAAGTCCTAGTAAGGTTAATATCCAAAACCTGTTAAGCACTTGGATTCCCCAAGTGCTTATTTCTAAGTTCTAGCCAAAGTCCCTTTGTTAAAGTTTATTATTTTGAGTGTTTAAATAGTATTGTAAAAGAAAATTCCAAAAAAGTTCAATTTTCAAGAAGTGATAGCTTCTATTTAAGAAGCTTATTGCTTATTAGCTTATTTTCCTTAAGCACTTAGTGTTTTTATATTTTTCTTAGGTTCCTGTATTTATTTAATAATTTTATAAAAAGTTTCAGATTTTTCTTAGCTTATTTAGTATTTATTAGCATTTTATTTAGTTTAAAAAGTATTTAATAAATAATTAAATAGTAATTAATTAATAATAATTAGATAAAAAGTGTTAAAATTAGATTTTCAGTTTCATAATTAGTTTTAAGTTATTTTAGATTTTTCTAAGTTAAATTTTCATTTTCTAGGTTAATTTTCTATTTTCTTTCTATTTATTGCATTTTTAAATAGTTAATAAATAGTTTTTAATTAATAATAATTAGATAAATAGTTAAATAAATAATTTTCTTTTTCTCAAAATTTTCTTTTATTTTTAGGATTGTAATAATATAATTTTCATTACCTAGGTATTTGTAGATTTCCGATTTCACTTTTATTTTGGTACGTAGACGTTTATTTAAACGTAAACGTACGTTTTAGGTTTTAAAACGTTTTTAGATTTCACGTAATAGTTTCTAGTATTCATTTGCATTATTTCCTTCATATTCCAGTAGTGTAAAAACAAATCAAAATCTTTTTAACCGGTTACAATTTCATAATCACTTGATCACAATTCGTTTAAACACAATTCACACCTCGTCGGGACATAACGACCCGGGGAAACACTGTATTCCGCGGAGCATTGACTCTAGGCAGTTTGTATATATTGACCACATCCGTGGTTGACTTTGGTTGACCGTTTGGAGCCGATCAAAATTTGGCGCCGCTGCCGGGGAGGTTGTGTGCGTGTTGAAACGTTTTGAAGTATCGTGATTTTTGAATCCACTTCTTTGTATATTTATCCACCCTTTGTTCATATCTTCTTATTTTTCTTATAAAACCAAAAATTCTCGTGAAGTTAATTTGTTTGACGAATCGAGTACCAAAAAGATTTTCCTTATTTGTTTTCATAAAATGTTTTCCAAAAACACCAAAAATATCCATCTTCACCCTCTTACCTGTTTAATTCTTTATCCCTTACCCTCTATACCCCTTTGATTCCTCTTCTATGTCGTATCCACACCAATTTTGTTGCCAATGGTGTGGTGGTCCTTATAATGGTGGTAATTGCCCCGACTGTGGCATGGTAGAGTCAGGATACGGGTCTGTCTATAACCAGGATCCCTATTCTTACCATGACACATCTGATTTATTCCATCAGCCACCAAACCAGGAGATACTAACATTCTCTTGTGAATTTTGTGGAGGTCCTCACCAAGGATTTGAGTGTCAAACCGGAAACACGTTTGTCTATGAACAGTTTTCTGGTAACACTCAGAACTTTGGTTATGACCAACATCCATATGATTCATAGAATCAGCCACAACAGTTTTACTGTTGTGAGTACTGTGGAGGTCCCCACTTCAGCTCTGGTTGTCAAACAGGGAGTCCATTTCCTTGTAACAATCATGAGTCATCTGGTTTTGACCAACCTCCACAGTACCAACCAATTCAAGCAACTCCTCAGGAAACTGACCATGATTTTTTTCAAAAGATTATAGAGTCACAAGAGAAAATGAAGGAGGAGTTAGCTAATATTTTTCTTCGCTATGCACCAAGTTCTTCTTGTGCATATTGTGGGGGTCCTCACAATGATGATCAATGTCAACCTTCTGGTTTTGACACATCCACAGCTCCAAAACTTCCACTCAGTCCATATCCTCATGGAAAGAGTATGGAGGAATTGCTTGCGGAGCAAAGAGCAGATAGCAGACATTCTAATTTTCTCAATCCTGCTCTTATCGATGACGATGATGATAGTGAAAATGAAGATATCGTTGATATTCTTCCAAAAGAATCATCAAATTCATCGGTTGAAATCCCATTAATCAAAAATCTCAGGGAGCAAAGAGTATGATAGAAATACTAACAGAACGACAAAGGGAAATTATAAAACCCATTTATGCTAGTCCTTCTCAGCTCCCTCAGTCTGTTACCACACCCGAGATTCACACTCACTCTCTTATCATGGGGGACGAGCATCTTGGCACAATTCCTGCAAAGGAATCAGACGTATTCAGAAAGTCTAGTGTTGAGAACCTTGTCCCAATCCCAGGAGAGTCACAGGGAATTTTCGATCATATGTGTGATATTCCTCCTCCTCTTGTCTTTTCAAAAGATCATTTTGAGACTTTCTACGATTCTGACGATGAATGTACATCTTATGGAGAAGTTGAGTATGTTGAGGTTTCACTTCCTCATTCTGATGTTGACCTCCTTCTTGAGGAGTTCACTGATGAGCGTGCTCACATTGATTCACTTCCATTAGGATGTAATGATGATCTCTTTGATCTCAAAGCTGATCTGGACGAGGTCGAGGCTTTTCTTGCTGAAGATAGTTCACTTCCACTTGAAGTTGATGAAAACTCTCTTGATCCTGAGGGGGACATTCTTTTTCTAGAGAGTTTGTTAAACGAAGATCCATCTCCCCCTCTTCCTTCCAAGCAACTTCATAATCCCGAGGTCGAGCTTAAGGACTTCCCTCCTCATCTTAAATGTGAAATTCTTGAGGATGAAGTTCTTTTTGCTATCCGGATCTCTCTTCTTTCCTTCACCTACGCGGTGATTTATCTTGTCCGTCACTCATTTGGAAGTGAGGAGACTATTTTTGACCCCGGCATTTCCATTTATCATTTTTTTGAGCCGGGTATGTGTATATCTCATCGGTGTGGAACTTTCACGCACTTCAATGTTTGTCCAAACATCTTGAACGAAAGTCCGATGGAGATTGTCTCTTCCACATCTTGCTTCCCCAAGAACCAATGAATTCGTGGACGAGTCAAGCTAGCAACTCGGTAAACAAAAACAGTAGCATGCTTATAGGGTTCACCCTAAGTGTGGGGGAGTTACCCCTGCTGTGGTTAAAAATAAAGTGAAAAAAATGGTGTTTCCACATTTAGCTTGTAATGTTGCCCTTTTACGTTCAAAGAGTCGGCATAATAGCCGGGACTTTGAATATTGAGGACAATATTCATTCTAAGTGTGGGGGGGGGGGGGGGGGGGTATTCTAGCGAATTTGATCACATTTTACATTCTAGTACCCCCGTTTTTGACCAAAATTTTAATTTTTTTTTTACTTGTGCTTCAAAATGTTTTGTGGTTATCAGTCCGCCATGTCTAAACGACAAAAGGATTGGCTGATCCAGGAGCAAACGGCTCTTTGTAAAGATATATCAAATCCGTTTATGGCTTGCAATTTGCCCAAAATTGTATGGTATCTCAACTCGCCATATCCTAAAAAGTGAAAGAGTTGGCTAGCCCGCAAGATTATGGCTTGTGGTAAAGGCAGTGGAAAACCATAATTGGTAATCAACTCACCAAGATGTTGACTATGTCCATCAAGAGTTGGCTAGTCCAGAAGCAAACGACTTCTAGTAAAGACAAATCAAATCCGTTTACAGCTGGTGGTTTGCTCAGAATCACATGGTTATCAAGTGGACCATGGTTCTTACTTGAACTGAAATATTTGGCTACTCCAGAAGTGATGGCTTTTGGTAAAGAGATTAAAATCCATTAAGTTTTCTCAAAAAGATTGCTAGGGACTAGCAATAGTTTAGTGTGGGGGATTGATTAGTGCTCAAACACTCATCATTATTAGTCAAATATGAGCTGAAAAACATTTAAAAACACTCAAAAAGTCATCAAAATACTGAAAATATCTCAAAATTGTGTTTTATATGTTTCAGATGCAAAATGAGTAAAAACAGTTGAAAAACGGTCAAAGTTTGCATAATTGGCAGTTTCAGTCCCCCAAACTTTCAAAAATTGGCTAAAATAGTCCCTGAGCACTTATTTTAAAAGGAAAGTCACCAAAGGTCCTTTTGAAATCATAAGTTGTCATATTAAGTCCTTTGGTGAAAAATTTCAAAGTTTTAGAAATTTACAAGTTTAGTCCTCGAAGTTTCAATTTTGGCATAAAAAGTCCCTGGGATTTCAAATTTTGGAAAATTGACTTTTATGGTTCTTGGATTATTGGAGTTTGGCAAGAATGGACCTTATGAGTATTTTGGGAAATTACATTTTCAGTCCCTTCATAATTCAGATTTTACATGTATGGTCCTTGAGGTTTTAAGCTTAATAAACAAACACAACCCAAATAAATTCCAAATCCAGTCCAACCACAACAAAACCCCAGGCCCAATCCCATACACCAGCCCACTCACCCTTACCCCGTTTTATTACCCCCTCAGTCAAACTCATAGTCAAACCCAACCTCCATCTTCTCCCCCGTACCATTCTCCCCCCAAAAACCTGCATCCTTGTCTCCCCCCTCCTCTCCAACTACACCAAACCTTCACCAACCTCAATTATTACTCTCTCCAACCAACCCCCCTCCTCATTAATACCTCACCTACACCAAACCAACCCCCACTACCTGTCAAACATAATTTCCCGCCAAAACAAGATAAACGGCCATAATCAACTGAAAGCAATCCAACGGCTCAAAAATGAGTGGGAATGAAAGAGAAAGTCCCTTGGGCTTATATAAGTGAAGAAAAAAAAAGAGATGGAGGTAGTTAATTAGTGTAGCATAGGAGTAGTGTAGAGTAGATAGTCGTTCTAGTGTAATTTACCTTTCCCGAGTTTATTTTAAGAATTCAAGTTGTATTTTCAATGTTGTCAGTGTATTTGTAACTTACTTTAACCATCAATTTCAAAGTTTCAGTTCATTCTCAGTTTATGCAATTTTTTAGTTGAAAATCTCATATTGCTTTAAAGTTGTGAAAAGTTGTTCTTATCTGGTTGTTTAAGTTCACTTTAGTCCCTTACAAGCTTTTATAAGTTTTTTTTAAGCATTAAAATCAAGTTTAGCATAAAAAACTAAATATACTCAAAAATAGGCATAAATTAATGAAAAAAAAAGTCAGTTGAAAAGAAGAAAAGAGGCAAGAAGCATGGTGAAATTTGGATGAAAGTGGTTTTAGAACCTCAGGGGAGGTGTTAGGCTTGTTTTGTCCTTGGTTACTTGGTTCTCAGTCTCAATTCATTTGTAAGACCCTTTTCTCTATTTTTGCTAGTTACTGTTCAATTGCTTAGGATTGCTTTTCTCGGTGCTTGTATGCTTGGTTGGTGTATTCTAGTGATAAAATTGCTTTACCTTTGATCTTTGATAATTATCTTCTATTATGCTCATAATTTCTACTTTAACTGCCATATGAGCTTGATAGTGATTCATGTGCATTTGATGTTGTTATTGATGTTCTTATGTCTAAGTGAGCTTGTTCTGTCATAATAGAACTTTGTGAATTAATCTTGTGGTTTGAAGCAGTGAGTTGCTTTATAAATCTCCAAATCAAGTTCTTTAAGGAGTGTTTGGATCTATGTGATTCTCTGTGGTTAAGGATGTGTGTGATGTTGTTCTTGTCTGATGTAGATCACTATACGTCTATATAACTCAGTACAATCATAAAAACCAGTCACTCTTTGGGAAAAAGTCAAAATCTCTTGTTTGGTCTCTTTACTTGTTAACTGTGGAATGTTTGAGTAGCATAACCATTCTAATTAGATCAGCAGTGTCCTAAGTAGCTTAATTTAGTAACATTGTAGCTTATAACATCACAATCAATCAGTAATGTAGGATCAAAGTTCATCTTGGTCAACTCACTAGTGTAATTAGAAAGTCAACTTTGCAGCTTTGGTAATTTTTGAATAAAATTTGGAATTTCGTGTAGGCTTTAATATTTACTTCTAAGACTTGTGCTTCTAGGTTTTCATTATTTTGCTGCTTGTCTCTTTGATAGTATTTTTAGTTATTTTTGTTAGTTTGTTGTTTAGCACTTTTTAGAAATGATGCCCTGTGCACAGGTTCACTTCCACTTTCATAAGCTCACATCTTGTTCATTATTGAGCTTCAGCTTGTGCTCTTTAGCTTTTTGTGAAACTTAGCAACCCAACTCAAAGTTCCAATCATCCATTTGCTTTTTCAAGCTCATTCACTAGGGCTGTAAGCAGCTTCTAGTTGGTCCCAACTCTCTTAGTGTACTGAGCATTCAGTCACTTGAGAGCTTTTTCATAAGCTCACTCAGGGCTTAATAGTGGGCCCCATTGTGTGATTTTTGGCTTTTTGGAATCCCCAACAAGCCAGCTTTTCATATCAAGGCTCACTTTTAGCTTTTGGTCACTTGCCCCTAGCTGAATTAGGCATACAAAACCCTTGCAGGCCTGCCTGTTTGATAAGGGTAAGTGGATTGCTTATTTGCTCATTTGAGCTTAATCTATGCTTATTCCTTGTTCTTTTTACTAAATTGTAGTTCACTTTAGTGGTTTGCATCTTGTTTTCCTGTTTTTGCACCTTGTATGGCTTATTGGGAACTTATTCAAGCTGCTATAAGTCCTAGTAAGCTTAATATCCAAAACCTGTTAAGCACTTGGATTTTCCAAGTGCTTATTTCTAAGTTCTAGCCAAAGTGCTTTTGTTAAAGTTTATTATTTTGAGTGTTTAAATAGTATTGTAAAAGAAAAATCCAAAAAAGTTCAATTTTCAAGAAGTGATTGCTTCTATTTAAGAAGCTTATTGCTTATTAGCTTATTTTCCTTAAGCACTTAGTGTTTTTATATTTTTCTTAGGTTCCTGTATTTATTTAATAATTTTATAAAAAGTTTCAGATTTTTCTTATCTTATTTAGTATTTATTAGCATTTTATTTAGTTTAAAAAGTATTTAATAAATAATTAAATAGTAATTAATTAATAATAATTAGATAAAAAGTGTTAAAATTAGATTTTCAGTTTCATAATTAGTTTCAAGTTATTTTAGATTTTTCTAAGTTAAATTTTCATTTTCTAGGTTAATTTTCTATTTTCTTTCTATTTATTGCATTTTTAAATAGTTAATAAATAGTTTTTAATTAATTGTTATTAGATAAATAGTTAAATAAATAATTTTCTTTTTCTCAAAATTTTCTTTTATTTCTAGGATTGTAATAATATAATTTTCCTTACCTAGGTATTTGTAGATTTTCGATTTCCCGTTTATTTTGGTACGTAGACGTTTATTTAAACGTAAACGTACGTTTTAGGTTTTAAAACGTTTCTAGATTTCATGTAATAGTTTCTAGTATTCATTTGCATTATTTCCTTCATATTCCAGTAGTGTAAAAAAAATCAAAATCTTTTTAACTGGTTACCATTTCATAATCACTTGATCACAATTCGTCTAAACACAATTCACACCTCGTCGGGACATAACGACCCGGGGAAACACTGTATTCCGCGGAGCATTGACTCTAGGCAGTTTGACTATATTGACCACATCCGTGGTTGACTTTGGTTGACCGTTTGGAGCCGATCAGACATATATAGGCAATTCTTCGTATTCTTAGACATTACTCCACCCTAAGTCGCAACGTTCTATTATAGGCTGCTCATAGAGACTTTCGCGATTCGACTACCACTTTCATTTCTCTTTACATAAACTTAAGGTGAGTCATAGCCCCTACTCTTTTTATACTTGTTTTAACTGTTTGGGGTAGATACATGCTCAACTACTTGCTTACTTGTACAAATACTCAAAACATTTATACTTGATTGTTTTATACTTGATTGTCTTATACTTGATTGTATTATACTTGATTGCATACATACATGACTGTGTTATACTTAATTGCGTTATTCTATTTAGTGGCTAGTAGTTATCTTTGGGAATTGGCTCCCAGTTGTCTTTGGGAATTGGCTCCCAAGTGAGGTCTTCGGAGATGAAGCGTAGACTCACGACTAATTGCTTAACTGTTGTGATGAACTTATACACGTCTTTATCATACTATATTTTAGCAGTGGGTTGGGAACACACAGGTTGCAAGCGTTGTTATGGGCGGGACTTGCAACTGAGTGGATTCACAATACCTTTGTTGTGTGAACATTCTTTAATACTTTTTAATTGTTTTAAAACAAACTCTATGAACTCACCAACGATTGTGTTGACACTTTAGCATGTTTATCTCAGGTTAGTAAGGCGATAGCTAGTGCGTGGAACATAGAGTCAAGATGCATATTCTGAAGACTTACGCTTTTATCATTTACCATTCAAAACATTTTCTATACATTTATGTATCATACTTTGGAATCTCATGTTTGTACCTTTGAATTCATTAATCGAATGGTAACTTTTCAAAATGTCTCATTTAGAGGTCGTTTTCTATAACTTGTACTTTGTATTATGAAGTAGCACCCCAGTGACACAGTCTTCCGCTGCGGTATTTTGAGGGTGTTACAGATTGGTATCAGAGACTTGGTTATAGAGAACTAGGTTGCATTTAGTGCCTAGACTATAACTGCTATTTATGTTAAGACCTTCCTCTTTTGTTAGTTGTTGGTTTAGTTCCACACTGTTAGATGATATGACTTTAGTATTATAAGGAACCCCAGAATTTAGTCGAGTCATTAAAAATATGGAGCTCAGTAATAACTAATTATTTAACTTGATCTTTTGACAGTTCTTGTTTGATGAGACATAAGGTTTGAGTTAAATAATATTATTACTTAGCTTTAGGGATTTGATGACTTGGTTATCTTACTATCTGTCTCAGAAAGCGAGTTTTTGTGTCAGAGATTCTTAAATAGGATGATTTAGAATCTCCTTATTTAAATGGATTGGGACGCCTCTGTATTTAAATAAAGAAATTGTAAATCACAGAACCATAAGTTTATGATCCCTTACTTACATAAATTTGGACACTTCTTTATGTAAGTAATGTGTTATAAATAAGTGGGCTTAATTGTATCCGATACGACTCCTTAACCACAACCTTAGACGAATCAGAGTGAACACCACTATTTAAGAGATCCTAAAATCCCGAATTCTCTTAGACACACTGTAAGTAGTTAACATCAACTGAACTTCGGGACGAAGTTCCCTTTAAGGGGTAGGTACTGTAAAAATTCGCATTTTCGGGTTACTATTCACTTTTACTATTCACTTTCACTATTCACTCCCGAAATTTTTATTTCATATTCTCGTTGGTTAAACTATCTCAATGATAATCCGAGAGTTTGACACTCGTCGGATCATTTCATCAAATATCGCGAAACCGTGTCCGAGATTTAAGTTTAGGTTTAAACGTCATTCCAGCATCCCGATATGTCCATAAAACACTATAAACAATAGAAATATGATTTTCTCTCATTTTACGACAATTCCAAAAGTTTTGGAATTTTACGTTTTCCAGTTCAGCGTTTTACGCGAATTGCGCGTTTTAGACCCGCGTTTCCAGTTTTAGCAGCGTTTAAGCAACCCGATAGAACTTGTCACTCATTAAATATGCTAAGATAGGTTATATTAATAAGTTTTAACATATTTATAAGTTTCATATTTTTAAGATACCCGATTTTAAGTTTCACGACTTAACAACTTACGGTTAGCAATTTACGGAGTCAAAACTAGCTACATAAGTAGGATAATGACCAAAGCTTACATACTTATCATACCACATCCTCTTTAAACGTTTTATAAGTCAATAAAACAAGATAGGAAGCTTACATGGGAAGATTGAGCACATGTGCAAGTAAACTTGACAACCAAGCCTTTAAAAAAATATCCTAAACACTAACCTCCTCACTACACCTTCCTAGGCACCTTCCTTGCACCTCCTCTTCATGCTATAAAAGCAAGCTCATCCCTTCCTTTCTCTTCATTCCAAACAACACACACATAATCCATAAACCATGATCCTTTGATTTCTAAGTTATAAGTTACATACCAAAGTTGAAGGCCTAGTTATTCTCTACATGAATCAAGAGTTTGTTTGGTGATTCCATGGTTGAATTAGGAGCTACACAAGGTGTTAGGGGCTGAGGTTAAATGCTTTTCACAAAGGTTATGTAAAGGTTAGCAAGGGTTTACAAGAGTTGTGGTGAAGGGTTTGCAAGCATAGGTTTAGTGTCCTAGTTTCATACTTGACTTCCTTTCTTTAGAAAGCCAAAAGTTGTAAGAAACCCTAATACACTTTCTTGCTCAATATCATTTTCATGCTTATTATGTTTCATTCATGCAATATATGGTCTTTGTATTATGTTCATGATGTATAAAAACTAGTAAAACAAGTTATGAAAACTATATATTAACTTATGTTAATTAAACAAGAAAACTAGTGCCTTATATTGAGAACCACGACCAAAATAAAGTAACCATGACATGAAACACTTACCTACTGTTATATAGGACTTCAAAAGGAAAACATAGCAATTTGAATTACCTAAAACGAGTACATGAGTCAAAAGTTATGGCTAATAGAAGTTACTAAAACCTTACGGCAAAACTGTCCAAAATGTTTCTGTAACAGACCTTAAACACGCAAGTAGAGGCCCTTCTGATCCGTTTCATCAAAAAGTTAAAGCACGAAAGTTGTCCGAAATAATGTTTTGTTCAAAAACTCATGTGTACGAGCCCAGAAAACCAATAATGAATGACATTTTCTTCAATTTCTTAACAACTATTTTAAATACCCAAGTGACTATGTATTGGTTATGGCAAGGTAAAACCAAGAGGTCTAATGATCTTAAATCCGAGACCACAGCCATGGCTAAGGCCAAGGCTGAGTCTCAAGACCATGGTAGCCATGACCAAAGCCACGGCAAGGCCACGGCTAAGACCTCAAGGCTTTCTAAACCGAAATCATTATAACTATTATACATGTTTTACATATTTAATACTACAACACTAGGGAGCTTCATGTGAGGGGTTCATTAGAGTAAACCATCGAGATGAGTTGTGGATTTACGAATTAAAGTGTCCTAGCTCCTCGAACGTTTACTACATGACCTCTGAATTATGACGGCCCGAACGGTAGTAAGAGATATACAAACTATACATATTTGATAAACCACTTTTATTCGATGACTTACGCTATATACTAAGTACTACGTCATGAACTATATGCAAGACATATATAGGCAATTCTTCGTATTCTTAGACATTACTCCACCCTAAGTCGCAACGTTCTATTATAGGCTGCTCTTAGAGACTTTCACGATTCGACTACCACTTTCATTTCTCATTACATAAACTTAAGGTGAGTCATAGCCACTACTCTTTTTATACTTGTTTTAACTCTTTGGGGGAGATACATGCTCAACTACTTGCTTACTTGTACAAATACTCAAAAAATTTATACTTGATTGTTTTATACTTGATTGTCTTATACTTGATTGTATTATATTTGATTGCATACATACATGACTGTGTTATACTTAATTGCGTTATTCTATTTAGTGGCTAGTAGTTATCTTTGGGAATTGGCTCCCAGTTGTCTTTGGGAATTGGCTCCCAGTTGTCTTTGGGAATTGGCTCCCAAGTGAGGTCTTCGGAGATGAAGTGTAGACTCACGACTAATTGCTTAACTGTTGTGATGAACTTATACATGTCTTTATCATACTATATTTTAGCAGTGGTTGTGAACACACAGGTTGCAAGTGTTGTTATGGGCGGGACTTGCAACTGAGTGGATTCACAATGCCTTTGCTATGTGAACATTCTTTAAGACTTTTTAACTATTTTAAGACAAACTTTATGAACTCACCAACCATTGTGTTGACACTTTAGCATGTTTATCTCATGTTAGTAAGGCGATAGCTAGTGCGTGGAACATAAAGTCAAGCTGCATATTTTGAAGACTTACGCTTTTATCATTTACCATTCAAAACATTTTGTATACATTTATGTATCATACTTTGGAATCTCATGTTTGTAACTTTGAATTCATTAATCGAATGGTAACTTTTCAAAATGTCTCATTTAGAGGTCATTTTCTATAACTTGTACTTTGTATTATGAAGTAGCACCACAGTGACACAGTCTTCCGCTGCGGTATTTTGGGGGTGTTACATTTACCTTCATCTCACAAAACCCTAACACACCCACGGCAGTCTATTCTTGTTCCTCGGCAGTCTATTGCTCGCCAAAAATCTGCAGATGATTCTGAAACAAAAAAGCTAAGTACTCTTTTTCTATAATTGAAGTTCATATTTTTTAAAACTTTGCTTTTTTTGTTTATTATGTTGTACAATTGAATGCTGTTATTATCTGTTTGGTGAAATTCAACCTAGGGTTTTTTCCCTCAAAGTTGCACACTAATGAATGAAATTTGGAAAACTATATATAGATTTCACAGGGTGACGGCGTCATGTGTTAAGTTGTGACGCCGTCAACTCGCCGCCATAATGAAATCGTATTGCCTAGATCTTCTTGTGACGCCATCATGTAGGATTTTCTTCTGGGCCATCACTAATACTTGGACCATGACGGCCTTGGGTGACGCCGTCATCTCCTATGCACAAAAACTCTCTATATCGTCACATGTATTTTCCACATCCACCCCTTTTGTAATTCTTGAGGCCATCATGTGGAGAGTTGTGACGCCATCAGGTACTGTTCCCAGCAAGGAAAATTGAAACTTTGCCGTTTTCTTCACTTTTGTTAATACAAATATCGCCTAAAAACGTTATTTATATTTTACGATCTTTGCTAAGTTTTGTTAATGACAAAGTATGAACTTTAGCAATGAGTAAATCATCACTTTAAGTGTTTAAGTCTTGTTTAAACTAAGGTTTACATTTCCTTTTAAACAAAACATTGTTTTTATTTCTTAAATTAGAAAGTGTCTTGTCACATCACATTTATTTCTTAAAATAGTAATGTCACATCACATTTAGGGCAAGCTTTGTCAATATACATTTATGGTAAGAAAGAGTGTTTGACTAACCATATGTTTGCTTGCAAGTTTTGTGTTTGACTAGGTGTAATGAGATGTGACCTTGTTTGGTTTGGAAGATTTATTGCAAAACCAACTGCAGCCCTGACGGAACCCTGGGGGTACATGGGCGGAACCCATTTGAGGGTTCCGCCTGATCCGCCAGACCTGCAGAATGGTTTGCTATAAATACCAAACCATTTGTTAGTTTTGAGTCACCCCTTTAGGACATATTTTCACATACTCTCTCAACTAACTCAGTAACATTTGACTTGTGTGATTCTCTTATGTAGCAAGGGACTTCACAAGATCATTCAAGAAGTTACAAGCTTCAACTCTAAAGTTGCAAGTCTTGTTAGCTTGGTCATGTATAAGCTTTGGTAGTTTATACTTCAGTTGTGTCATGTATGTAGAAGTGATTGGTTAGTATTTTAGGCCTCAAAATACGTAGTGTGTCGGGAGTGATTGTACCCTTGGAAAAGAACTCGACATCTAGCTTTGTGTCGGTAAAAGTGTAAGCGACGAATGGGAGTGGTTGTACCCTTGTAAAAGAACTCGACATCTAGCTTAGTGCCTGTAAAAGTGTAAGCGACGTTGTAAAGGTTTTCTCCGCCGGTGAAAGGAGCTTGTTGCTTAGTGCTTATAACTCTCGAGTTGGAAACTCGGGGCGTGGATGTAGGGCAAGGAAAAAGAGTTCTTGTATCCGAACCACGATAAACAATCGTGTTGTGGTTTGATCGTTTCTTTCTTTATCTTTGCTTATTGCATGTTGTCTTTTAGTTAGAATCGCTTATCACATATAAAGCTTTTCAAAAAATTAAAACAAGTAAAGTTGTGTCTATATCTTTAAACAAATGTAAAGCTTTTGAAAGAACTAAAACAAGCAAAGTTAGGATCATCACAAGTAAAGGTTTTCAAAGTATGAAACAAGTAACGTTCTAATTGTTATTCACATGAAAAGCTTTTCAAAGAATCAAACATACAAAGTTGTTTTTATATCTTTAAGCAAACGTAAAGTTTTTTAAAGGATATTCAAGCTAAAAAGGATTTAAAAAGCGGTAAACTATTCAACCCCCCTTCTAGTTTTCCACAACTTTTATGCTCCAAAAACGTCCAAAATGCTTTCTTTTCCAGATTTCTCTCCAAAAGTACCTAAAATGATAAAAGGAACGATTTAGGGCAATATTTGATCAAAGAATCTCGAATTCGGGCTTAAATGACCCCTTAAAAGCGGTTCACTTTTCGCCTCATCAAATACCCTTACACTTGAGACTTGCTTGTCCTCAAGCAAATGCGTTTTTATTCTAATCAAAATACAAGTTAGGGGTCATTTAACACTAATATAAAAGTAATTACAACAAATAATAAATCCACTAAAAACCAAAGACAAGCATGGAGGTCATACACTAGCACCTCACAAATAGTGTTTAGATACTCACATCTCTCGGGTGTAATAGAGTATATATCACAATAAGGAAATGGAAAACATCTCTCACTACCTGTCATAGCAAAATAGATTACCATATACTTGGGAAAGGATCAAACCTCCACCACTTGGCGTAAGCACCTAGGATAAACTATCAAAGAGGTCTTTTAAAGGGTTATAACGTTAGTTGTAGGGATATGGAATACACGGTTTTGTTGGATAAAGGGAATATTTACTTGTGGCGAGTTGATCATCTTAGTTAATTAGATGTACGATATGGCGTTGCTAAGCCAAGACTAGACTCGACTTAAGCTAAGAAATCAAAAATAACAAAAACATAAAACAAACATAGAATGAAACGGGATGTTAGTCCGTATGTTTTTTTCTCTTTTCTTTTTCTATTTTTTTTCTTAATTTTTTTCGATTTTTTTTCATACACTCTTACCCTAACATCCAAAATAATACATCATAGGGAATGTACATTCCCCTTACACTTGAATCTTTACATACTTTACAATAAACTATTCTAATTACTCGAATCAAGATATTCAAAACACTTGGAGTACTTTTAAGATTAACGCACATATGGGGGTAATATATGATGTTCTTCCCCATTACTCCATATCATAAGTACTTTACCCATGAGTCCCAATCGTCCCAAAACAATATGTACAAGATATGACTCGACTTAGCAACCATGTAATCAATTAGATAATTTGTTATGACCAAGAAACACCTTCAGGAGGTCGAGGTTGATCAAAATATGCCATTATTCTAGAGAGAGAAAGTAGAGAGAAGGTGAGATGAAACAAAGATGTTTTTATTATGATAAATTATGTTGCACACCCACACCCCTCAAGTGAAGCCTTGAGGGGTATTTATAGGCCTTACATAAGACAACTTTTACAATATTACATTAGTAGTCCCTGCACTTAATGCATTCTAGTTGTCTACTCCAATTCACGTAAATATCGCTCAGCTTTAATTCTAACAATCTCCCTCCAGCTGGAGATATACGTGAATTGGTTACAATGATTCCTAACAAGTAAAATAAAACAATCAAAGTAAGCGCAGCAATGCTGAGGAAGACTTCATAGCTCTTTTCTTCATAAATATCCCCAGCAATCTTTCTTTACTTGTAGACGAATCACTTGCTAATCTAATTGGGTTATTACTCCCTACCAATTAGTAAGCCATTTACATTAACATGCTCCCTCCCAAATAGACAACCCGTTTGATATAGCCTTGATGCTTGTTGAAGAAGTATCTTTGAATTCTGCCCAAATAATCTTCAGTCTCATGCACAACGGAAAAGGAATCTTAGACTGATAATATGTAACTTCTTCACAGGTTTGTTTGGGGAGCATCATATCGTCATCTTCAACTCACTTAGAATGCTTCAAGTTCTTCAATAAAAGCCCCGATGTACACATTTCTCCCTCCTGGATGATGACGATCTCTCGGAATCATCATAAATATGTGTACATAAACATATCAACTTGAAGCAACATACAAATCAATACCCCATGAGTGAAATGGCAATAACTATTCTCTCTACAATTCATCTCAGATCAACCTCTTTTTACTTCCATTAGCTAATAGTAAGTGACCACGTGTGGAGACAACCCGATATGACAAACTTGAGTGTGAAGTAAAATTCCCCAGACTTGTGACTTACGCTTGTACTATCCTGATTAAGAACCTATATGAGCACAACAACGTTACTCCTTACAATATAGGTAGTGGCATATACCCAACCATCCATCCTTTATTGTATATCCATCTCTTGAACAATCCACAACCTTATGTGACACTGAGTACTACAACGTAACTCCTTAAAGTGATAGCTATTGTGAGCATTAAGAACCAACTTATGCGTTTATAGATCTCACACATAGCTAGATGTCCAAGTCTTAATCACTATCCCATGAATGCTCAAACAAGGATCTTCAAAAGTCTTCATCCAACCAACCCCTAGACCTTGAGATACTAAGTACACGCACCCGTGAAACGTCACTTCAAGCTCAAATAAGTAATAAACAAATTATCCCTGTAGTCACCTTTTGATAATCGTTCAAAATTTAGCCATTGATCTTTGGTGAATCTTGATCAGGATCTTTTAAGCAATTCGTGGTGTGTTTTTGGTGAAGCTAGAAATTCAATCTCGTTGATTCGTAGTGATTTCGGATTTTCCCTCCAAAAATAGAATTGGAAAATTTTCTCGCCCATAATTTGGAAATCACTACGAAATGCAATTCTAAGGTTACCAGAAAAATTTGAGTTTTGAAAATTTTTACGCAAAATTTCACCGAAAAAATTTGAATTTTGGCCTAAAAATTTGAATTTCGGGCCAAAATTTTCAACGTTATACCAAAATGAAAATCTCGCGTAAAAATTGAACGTTTAATCTCGTGTAAAAAATAAATTTTACTCAAATTTTCCCGCCAAAAATTGAATTTTTTTTTGTTTTTTTTTTTGGGCTAACTCGATAAGCCCCTAACTCGATAAGTCCTAACTCGATAAGCCCCTAACTCGATAAGCCCCTAACTCGATAAGCCCCTGACTCGATAACTCCTAACTCGGTAATGCCCCTAACTCGCAAACTGTCCCTTAACTCGGTAACCTTTGTAACTCGATAAAGCTTCCTAACTCGGTAACCACTTCCCAAACTCGATAGTTTCATCTCAAACTCGGTAAGATCTTCAAACTCGATAATATCTTATGTAACTCGATAAGCTTAGAAAAATTTGGCAGAGTTTCGTCCAGGTATAAGCCACAAAGAACCTTACTCGATAAACGATAAGGTGTTTAGCTAACTCGCTAAAAATGGCTAACTCGCCAACAATCCTAACTCGCTAAAATTTAAGATCCAAACTCGGTAAGTTTTTATAACCCAAACTCGGTAAAAACAGATCCAAACTCGGTATCAGTTCTCAAACTCGATAGCCTCTGAAACTCAGGATCCTAACTCGATAAACAAACATGCTAACTCGATAAGAAATGGATCCTAACTCGATAAAAAAAATTTTCTAACTCAAAAAATAATTCTAACTCGCCAAAATATCCCTAACTCGATAATCTAGGGCTTGGAACTCGCTGAATACGTAAAAACAGCCCAAAATACGAGATTATTCACCCAAAAACACGATTTTTCACCACAAAACACCACGATTCGCCCTCGGTTAGCTCTGATACCACTTTTTATGACCAAGAAACACCTTCAGGAGGTCGAGGTTGATCAAAATATGCCATTATTCTAGAGAGAGAAAGTAGAGAGAAGGTGAAATGAAACAAAGATGTTTTTATTATGATAAATTATGTTGCACACCCACACCCCTCAAGTGAAGCCTTGAGGGGTATTTATAGGCCTTACATAAGACAACTTTTACAATATTACATTAGTAGTCCCTGCACTTAATGCATTCTAGTCGTCTACTCCAATTCACGTAAATATCGCTCAGCTTTAATTCTAACATAATTAATTAAGGGTTTACACATATAACAATAATGTACTAAAGATGAGTGCATACACGGAAGGATAAGGCGATTTGGTTGCACATTTGGGTGGGTTGTAACAAATTCTTCCTTTAAGTAAAATGCTTCAAGTTAGAAACGAAAAGATACGCTCGGAGGGGTGTACTAGGGGTTTCGTGTACTGAAAATGAGTACAACGCTAAGGTGTGGGAAAATTAATTGACTTTACTAGTCAAGTAATATGACTTAAATGGTCAAGTAATTATGATACGGGTTTAACACAAGGGTGATCCTAATGCCTCTTATCATGTAGTAAATCCTACTACACGAATGTAGTCTCACTAGCGGTCTCGGGATGCATCACTAACGCAAGTTCTAGAATCTAAGTACTACCGGTACACTCATAAGCTCTAAGGCTTCTCCTAACAAGTCTAGGGGCGAACCTTACTTAGTAGAAGGCCAGTACGAGTCTTTGACGCCTCAGCTAACGGATGCTAACTAATACACTTCTTGGATCACTGGCGCGTTATTTGCATAACGGATGGTCACCAAGTCATACACTAGCGCTGGCGCGTTAGCCAATTAATCTAATACTCGGATGGTCACTACCCTTTTTTTTGATAAAATTTTTGAGTGGTACGGTTTTTTGTTTTGTGCTAGTCATATAACTCCTATCCATGAGACGCTTGTTAAGGCTAAAGTTTCACTCCTAAATGTTGTAAATTTTTTAAATTTGGCGCTAAAATTACACTAACAAGTATTTCTCTTAGTTTTATTACACACCTACCATCAAACAAACAAACTCAAGTGCAATAGTACCCTATGAGGTATCATCATTTACCCTCCCCTTACACTTAGGATGAACATTGTCCCCAATGATCAATTAAAGGATGTAAAAGTAAAATAGGTAAAAGAATGAAAACAAATACTCTCCTGATTCGTTCGGTGTGGATAGTGTGTCAACAAGGTTAGATCTTCCTCCAAGAAAATGAACAGTCAAAGCTTCCCTTCCAGAAAATAAATCATCTTCTTGTCATATATAACATGTTAAACTTGAGAAAACAAGCAAGGCAACCTCGCATAAAATCGGCGCCATTCTATATATACTAACAAATCCTAGAAAGCAATTTAAGATATAATGATGTTTGCAGATTTCCTGGAGTTTATAAAACTAAAGAATTAACAAAAACTTTAAGACTCCGTTAGAAAAACAAAACTCGCAAAATTTCCAGAATTTTACACATGACGCCGTCAAGAGTTAACTCCTGACGCCGTCAGAAGTGACCTGCAGAAATCTTTACGTTAAGTTTCAGGAAAATTTCTGGAAAAACTTATGTCCTACTTCCTGGAAAATCCTGTAAAATATCATTATGACTCGATACAAGCATTTGACTCTAACAAATACTAATATACATGTTCGTTTAATATTGTTGAGAATCATGATCAATTTTCGTTCTTAGAAACAAATTTGGGGTTTCCCCTTACACTTAGCTTTTGCAAAATACCTTTATATGAAGTTAAGACGAAGTTAAACAACAAAATAAAGCATTTTCACAATTTAGTTTGAAACATGATCTACCAACAATAAAAATAAAGCATGCATGCGGAAGCAAATAACAATCAAACAAATAAAAATCATACAAATAAAAAACACACAAAAAATAGGTTGCCTCCCAAGAAACGCTTTTCTTTATTTATGAGTCTTGTAGCTAGACTCAAGGTCATGGGCAATTACGTGACCTCATCATTGGTCTCATTCTCTAGGTCATCTACAATCTTAGTTTTGTATTCCGGACCTAGTTGCAAACATTCCTTGTAGAAACCAATTATTCTATTCATGACATAATCTACTCCTCTACGTCTGTTCTCATCATTCTTATAATAAACCGCTTGCTTGTGTTCCTTTTCTATGTTTGATAGAAGGCGGTATTGTTCGATCCTATAGGGCATTTGGTAAGCAATCTCATTGTTCTCATCCTTGAATCTAACTATCCCTAGGGACAGGTCATAACTCATCTTAGAGGCCTCAATAAATGGTTTTCTGAACACCACTTGACTTAGGCAACCATCTATTACCGGACGAATATCTTCTACAATCACAAAGTCGGTAACATAAGTGAAGTTTCCTACAAAGACATGTAATCCTTTCACTCTTCCTACAAAGTTGCTCATCCAATTCGTGTTAGGCATCATCCTACATTCAAGTTTCTTCTTCATTACCCAATTATAATAGGTTCAAGTCATAATGTTTATAGGGGAACTAAGACCGATATACGCTTTCCAAACATGCATATGCCTAATATTGCAAGGTATGTTGATGTTAGAGGGATCACCTACTTTAATAAGGGGTGAACCAAGGACGTATGGTGTCTCGGGGTCATCGAATAAATCCTTGTGATATTCCCGTTCTTCCTTGGTAGGTGAGTTATCAAAGTACTCTTCTACATTTTCAACCTCCTCTAACTTTTCATCCTTAATATCCTCAACTTCCTTACCCTCATCCTTAGTCCACTACTACAAAAAAATGCTATAAACACCTCTATTAAGAGACCGGTTACAAAACCACCAGTTTTTATGAGGAAAAAAACGCAGGCACAAAAGTATAGAGACATACATAACTTCAAAAACCTAGTCTCTAAGACTTAAAAACACATACAAACCGGTTATTTAGTAAAAACATGTCTTTCGACTTGATTTTTTTAACAACACTTGAATATTTAATACACACAAAATTTCACTTCCCCGCACAAATTTCATTATATCCCGCCTTTGATTTTTCCCAATTTCAAAAAGATTTGCTATTGGCTTCCTCTAAATCAGTCATCTAAAGTTCTACACCCACCAAATCTCTTTCATTCAATTTCATTATTTACCTTGTTATTAGCATACTCACCAAAGTTCTACCACATTTTTCATTATACAAACATCAAATAGATACAAACTATGCCATTGTTTTCTCGAATTCCTTCCAAATCTTGCAATTTCTTTGCCAAATCAGGTGCTTTTTTAATATGTTTTGTCGATTTCATTATCATTTTTTTGTTTTTCCTTCTTAGATTTCATTATATTTAGTATCCATCTATCGATGTTTAATTTTCTTATATGATTGTTGACTTGATTATTTATAACTAGAATTGATTTTGACCTAATTCAATGAAGTTTAGGGTGAATTGTTGTTTTTTATTTGTTTATTCAATTTCATTGCTGATTTGAGTTTAGAAAGTTTATGTTTAGAGAATAAGATTGTTGAAGACAAGCTGCTTGATGAAATGCTAAAGGGAAAATTGACTTTTTCAGATTGTTGAAGACAAGCTGCTTGATGAAATGCTAAAGGGAAAATTGACTTTTTCAGATTGTTGAATGACCATATAAATGCACTAAAATGTTGTTCTGGCTTATTTTATTGTTAAATTAATTTGAAAATAAGTTAGTACTGAACTGAAGTTTGTTAAACATATAGTTAAAATGGTATTCATTAGGATGTTGTGCGTATTAGAGTAAATGCACAATCGGATAACACAGTTAGGAGGTCAAAAGGTGAATTATTTTATCTACATTATGTTCTTTTTTGAAAGTAGCACGCTCATTTTTAATTATACTTATTAATTGGCTTTTTCTAATTACCAAAATTAAAGCGTGAGAGCATTCCGCAGGTTGCTTTGTATGTACCTTATTGTTGTAGGGGTATATTAAATGACTAGATAGAATAATGTAGTGTTATAGTAAAGTTCACATAAAAAACTGAATATATGCCTCATGTTATGTAGCGCTGACATATAAAACTGAATAACCCCATTCTTTTTCTTTAATTTGCAGAAAATAAGCACTACAAATAAGCAGAACATATCATTTAGTGAGGTTCCACCTACTGTTGGCACAAAGTCACTTGCAAGGGGAATTCACATTGTAAGTGTGATGAGATATTAATATTTTACATTTAGGGCAATAGTGGAAATATTAGTGTAATTTAAAACGATATGTTTTCCATTGGTATAACTTAGGTTTGTGGTCTGTTTACCCAAGGCTCAAGCCTTAGCTCAATCAGTGTACATTAGTTCCCAAAGCTAGTATAAGCTTGAGCCTTGGGTTGCTTCATATTAATTTTGGTATCAACTTAAGTCATGGCTAAATTACATGGGACTTGTATAAAATTACAAATGAACTCGTTACATTTATAAGTTACAAATGAACTTATCAAAAATACCGATAAAAGATTATTTATTTATGCCACTGCTCTGCATACTTCTTTTAGTATACATTAAATATATATTCTTTGTAGTAGTATAAATGCCACATTCCTTTGTTAACATAATAATATAGCAAATTTCAGCAAGTTGACCACAATGAAGTATTTTGCTTGCAAAGTCATGACAATGTATAGACGTATAAGATATAGTACATGTCTTTTTTTTTTTTTTTATCATCATTGCAAGGTTTTAAAAGAAATGGATAAAAGATCTTGATTTTTTGCGGAAATTGACGTTTGCTCGAAACTCGAAAGCAATGGCGAAGCTAGAAAAAATTTGTAGGAAGGCCGAAACTAAAATTTTCCCCAAAAAATATTAGATGTAAGGGCCGAGATGAAAAAAATATTTTTTTAATACATGAAATCGCAAATAAATAAATTAACGGGCTTAGGCCTAGGAGGGCCGGGACCCTTCGCAGTCCTCATTAAGCTTCGCCCATGCTCGAAAGATTTAACTAAAACGTATAACAGATGTAGAAGCCATCCTAAGTAATTCAAATGGATGAAACCTTGTAAATTACTTCATTAAGTTAATGAGATTGTTATCAACATATTTTTAACAGCTAGCATTATTACTTGAAAAAATAAGGGGAAAGAAACAGCTGAGTGTTGGCTTTGTTGGTTTACATTTTAACCTTTTTAATGTTATTTAGTTTTACTATAATAACATTTCATGTTCTAGATTATTTTATTGTTTGTCTAGTTCGATTCGTTTGAATGGTTAACTATGACTCAAACCGCGGGTAAAATGAACTACCCTCCCCGCGATGGACAATTAAAATTTACAACCGAACCGAACCGAACCGGCCCGTGAACACCCCTAATAATTTGCAAAAAACTTAAGTAGCCCGCACAAAGAATCGTGAACATTCAAATAGAGAATCACCAATCAACATTATAACATTAGCATACATGTTCACCCTAGACTGTTACTTAAGTAGTAATTAGCTAATAACGACAATCAATTTTGATATTGATTAACTGATTTGACCTACTTAGCACTAAAAATAATTCAGAAAAAAGGATATGATGTTGATTGCTCAATCTTTGTTATCCTACTTTTATACTGTATTAGTTGAAAAGATGCTATCAGGCTTGTAGTTTATTTGACATAAAGAAACCGAATTAAACTAACATGCTCATTGTCTTTTTTCTTTCAATAATCTTTTATAAGTTCAAACTTTCTTTTTACATGTCATGCAGGAAGCATTTAGAACTTTGCATCACGGCAGCTTACGATAATATATTACCAACCAAGTTCTTCTAAATTCTGTCATTGGGTTGGTAACCTTTTATTAACCTTTTTAAGCTTGTAAAGATATCAGGATTCTTTTGGCTAGTCGAATTTTTAGTATATTCACATGAAAGAGTATCATATCCATGTTATTTTGTGTATTCAACACATACACATTCTTCTCTTGGGAGTGGATTCTGAGATTCTAAAAACATTACGTTGGTATTCATTACTTTTAGCTTCTTTCACTTTATTGGTAAGATATGCACTTTAGCGCTATGAAGAATTTAACTTGTGGTCTATTTGAATAATCACTTTTTAATTAAGAAATGTTTGGGAATTTAATTGTGGGTTGGCACTATAAGGTAGTGTTTGGAATTGTTCATTCAAACATGGTTATTTTACTGATTCTTTCTTACTGTAAGGTAGTGGTTTGAAGCTGGAAGGTATAATTACTTAAGCAAGTTTAAGTTGAGACAATTTGATAAACTGTTATATAGTGATAATTTTTTAGGGGAGTAATGGTGATTAAATGAAGTTGTTGAGCACAAAAACTAGCAGGTGTTAATGCTACAAATGATCCACTAGTGACGGTAAAATGCACTTTATTTTTTCGTATTTTTTAACGAGATTATGTGAAATTGGATTAACGGGTTTCGCGTCTTTAAATGATATCTTTATAGGGGTTCAAGTAGATTTTGGTCGCAACTGGTAAATCAGAGGGAAAGTGTGGTGCTACCTCCACCTCTCGATCCATTGATGGAATCTACCTTCCCTGCTTTTATAGCTCGTGTCAAATCACTGCTGAATTAGTTTTAGGGGCTGTTCATGATTGCCTGTAAATAGCATTGCTGATTTTTATTAAGAGGTGGAAAATTTGACATGTTTACTTATTAATGATATATTTTGGTTGGTGGATTTGAAAATTATGATTTGAATATAACTAGAAATACGTGATACATAGGGGTTGTTTGGGATTGTTTACTAATTTAATTGCTTGCAGAGGCTGTTTAGGATTGCTTATTAAAATTATGATCTATAAATGTTGTACATGATTGCGTAGCGAGACGGCTAACAAAGAAACTTCTTGCAATTGCTTAATAAAGCTGCTTATACGGAGTGTCGAGGATTGGTTGTTAAAACTGCTTAGCAATTTCAATAAGTAGTTTTAATAAGCAATCCTCGACACTCCCTATAATCAGCTTTATTAAGCAATTTCAAGCAGGTTTCTTTATTGGTTGTCTCAATAAGAAATCCTGTATAAACTGTATAGACCAGAATTTCAATAAGTAATCCCAAACAGCCTATTTTTTTTAAATGTATACTATAGACCGGTTTTTATCATTGACACCACTCTCTATATATAGTTCCGACACATATATAAACATGTTTGTTTACTCCTATTTTAGAAACTGGTTCTTAGTAGAAATCTGTCTTTATGCTTTTAATAGAAACCGGTTTGCCGAACCGGTCTCTATGTCTCTAGGTTATAGAGATACCCCCTCACAGAGAGTGGTTCCAAAACCAGTTTTCATGAGTTATTCTAACCAGTCTTCATGACCTTTTTTGTAGTAGTGGTCCCGATTTCTATCCCAACTTCATCTTGTCACTTTCTTTTATATTCTTATCTATTGGCTTAAGGGTGACAACATTGACAAAGTTGACGTGTGTGGATGATGAGGGGTCCTTAATTTGGATTCCGCTACTAGTGTCCCTAGTATCCTTCCTAGGTGTCGTTAGCACTTGGTTGTTGAGGACTTTCAACAAGTTGTCAATCTTATTGGTCATCACCGTTTGTTGTTGATTGAATTCGGTTTCAAACTTAGCTATGCGAGCTTCTTGAGATGCCATAAACTTGGACATCAACCCTTCAAGATTATTGGTACTACCATAGTTATTGGAAGGATTGTTCTTGAAAGTACGGTTAGATGGTGGACCGTTTGGTTGGTAACGATTAGGTGGATTGGAAGAATTATTTTGGAGCGTGTTTTGGTTTTGCTTCCACCTAAGGTTCGGGTGATTTTTCCAAGAAGAGTTGTATCAATCACCGTAAGGGTTTGGCTCGGGGTTGAAAGTGTACCACTTGTCTCCCGCTTCGTCGGTACACGAGGATGCGTAGTCCGCAAAAGCTTGTTCGGGGAGTTCCACGCAATCACGAGTGTCATGGGGACCACTACATAATTCGCATGAGGAAGTGATTTTGTTCACTTGGCTTGAAGGCTTAGGAGCTTTGTAAGATTTCATGAGAAACTTGACTTGGTCTTCAAGTTCCATGATCCTACGGTCGGGAGTGTTAGAATTGTTCGAAGGCAAAGGTATTGCCTTGACCGTTTTGTTCAAATCACGGGGATCATTTCAACTTTCGTTGTCATAGAGAGCAAGATCTTCTATGAGTTCCCATGATTCTTCCGCACTTAGATCACGTAGCTTGCCACCGGCCGATTGGTCAATGGTTTGCCTTGTGGAGAGATCGATATAGTCATAGAAAATTTGGACTTGGAGCCAAAGATCTATGCCATGATGAGGGACTTTTTGGAGTAAGTCCTTGAAACGAGTCCATGCTTCATATAGAGTTTCACCTTGACGTTGTTGGAACATCAAGATATCATTTCTAAGCTTGGTAGTTCTCCCCGGTGGGAAAAATTGAGCAAGGAAACGAGTGGTGAGATCATCCCATGAGGTGATGGATCCTGCGGGTAAACGCTCAAGCCATTGACTAGCTTGATCACGTAGAGAGAATTGGAATAGGCGTAATCGGGTCGACTCTCTAGTTGCAACATCAAGGTCTATGGAATCTACGATTTTAAGGAAATCCTTGAGATGTTGATTAGGATCTTCGGAACGAAGTCCATGGAATGCACATCCGCTTTGCACCAACCGGATGGTGTCGGGTCGCAAGGGGGACACATTGGCTCCTTGAGTGAGCTCAATAGTGTTTCGATAGCTATAACACCCCCAAAATTTTACAACGCAGCGGAATACCAATTTGGGTGTCACTTCATAGTTCATAAAAACAAGTTACATAAAACGACCTTAAAAGAGACGTTTAATAGAATGTCACATTCGATTTGATAAATCAGAGTACAAAGGTCCCAACAATTTTTATTTAAAACTTAAGTTACAAGAGTTAAAAAGTTTGAAACATTATCGAATGAATTATTTTTATTAAACATGAGCCATCAAGTAAATATCCATTTCTTGCGCCGCCCATCCAAGTCGAAAGTCACTTACGGACCTGAGATAAAACATGCTAAAAGTCAACACAAAGGTTGAGTGAATTCATAGAGTTTAATAAGTAATCAGTTGAATACAAGATAAATCAGTTTAAAATACGATGGGCTACGTTGTTATACACCCATAATTAAGTTGACATGTAACAAATACAAGTCGGGAAATAAGATTTATAGCATTGAGCTCATGAAACCGAACCTTGACCTAGTTTAAATGCCCCTCACAAGGTATTCAATTGCCATTTACCTCAATTCTCAATATTATATGTCCATTTGACCCACAGTTGTCAAATGAGCGCTACTCACCCGGACAGGCCCGCCAGGCCAAATATGCATATCTATAATATTAGCGTTTACTCACGTAATTAACGGTTCATGAAATTAGGGACTTGTTGGCAAGGTACTCAATGTCTATAATCAGGTAATCGGGTCAAGCATACCAAAAAGTACTTGTATTCAGTTTGTAAAACTAGCATGTATCCCCCTCGCGAGGTTTATAAAACATTAAATGAGTAAAGGCGAGGCTATAAACTCACCGAGAGCAAATGAAGTAATATGGAATGAGCAAGTGATGAAAAGTAGCCGCAAAGCTCTACGAAGAACCTAAACATATATACGCTTGTCTTAGGTTTTAGAAAATAAATATTGATGTATTTTTGTTGTATATAAATTATACTCTTACTTATGCTTGGTACATAATTCCTAAATATATCAAGTGTTCAAAAATAAAGTTTTAAAGATATAATCATATGGGTTTTTGAATCCTTTATACTTTTAAAGTCAAAGCTGTTAACATTTTTATAATTTGCACAATTTAGAAAATTCGTCACTCTTAAACCGTATGTCAAAAAATTAAGTTTCTTATATCCTTGGAAAGGTATTCATCTGTACTAACTAATTTTGTGAGTCCCACAAAGTCAAAATTTATTTATCTTTACTGGAGTTAATCATTTATCACCATTACTTAAGTCTGAGAATATTAACATCACAATAATCCCACGACTGTTGCGATATCTAGAGTTCTACAAGTCTAGTTAATTCCCCGTTTTCGGCTAAGTTTAAGTTAAGTTGTTATCTAAAACTTTTATGTTTTGAGTAACAGTGGGTTATTCACAAAAAATATGACTTTTATACGTTTCAAAACTATTACTCAGAATAGTACATGTTTCACCAAAATATTTATAGTTTAATCATCATAATGAGTTATTCGATGAAATACCTGTCAAAATGACCACAAGACATAGGGCTACAACTACATATTTTTAGTTTAGGTCCAATGTTTACTGATTAAATCAGCTTATTCCATTTTTACCCCTGAATCAGATTCACAGTTTGCATGTTTAGTCCTTTAGGGTTTTCTAGTGATTAAACTTATGTACCAAGCCTAACCAAGCATTATAATTTATATGAGGTTCAAATACATCAAAGATATATAAATTTACAGAAGTGAAAATAAAAATAAAATGAAAAGTTAGTGGAGAGTTTCCTTACAAAAGTGATGAACATGAAAATCAAGAACAATGGACCACAAAACCTATGATTTTACCAATAACCCTTGCACCATTTCCTTTCAATCTTTTACCCAACTTTTTATACCCTTTTTAACTTTGAAACTACTCTAATATACCAGCCCTTAAACCATCTTGATCAACACTTGAAACAACTTCCCAAAGAAACCAAGAAATGATGAGATTTGATGAGGTTTTGAGTGTAATAAATCAAGAACAAGACTAGGGCTTCAAGATCTTTAATATATGATTAATAATTTAGTGAAAAATTAGATGAAATATGAGTTTGAGGGCTGTTATTGGTCGTTGATATGAAGAGAAAAGAGAGAAAAATGAGTAATTTATTTGTAGGTGATATAAACTATGTAGAAATGATATTTGTGTGTATTATATATTGGAAGAACATGCAAATTATAGTGAACACTTGTCCTATGAGTTGGGAAAGTGTCCCAATTTCGTGGTTTTGTGTGTGGGTGGGGGAGGGTTGAGTTATTTTGTGTATTGATAGTTATAGAGTGTAGTTTTTGATCCCAGTAATTTAAAATGTAGAGTTTTTAAGACGCGTAACGTAAAATCGGGTACTTATAAAATTCAAAACTTTTAAAAATGTTAAAACATGTTATAATAACCTATTTAAGTATTTAAGAGGAGTCATGGGTTTATCGGAGTGTTTAAACATCGTTAAAACTGAAACCGTGAGTTGAAAACGTATTTGGTGACACCGGTTCTTGGTAAAAGTGACGTAAACTATAAAAATGACACGACAAGTATAAAACTCATTCGTAAACATAAAAATAGGTTAAAAGTTCATAGAATATGTAGAATTATCATAGTATAGGGTTGGTTCACTTTGTTAAAACTTTAAAACATAAATTTAAATCGCGTAAAACTTAAAAGGTGCAAGGTTTTCGTATAAATGGAAAAATTGAAAATTTGACTTTTAAAATAGGATTGTAAGGAAACAAAAATGCATAAAAAATGTACAGTAGACATAGTATAGTAGTGGTTGAATAAATTGAACGAATCATGACGTACGCGGATAACTTCTGACGAAGTTAATTATAAAAATAAATAGTTAAATAATAAAATATTAAAATTAGTGACATGAAAATTTTGAAATGTCACAATAGCCTTGGTGGCTAGGATGGAAATACTCTCCTAAAGTTCGGGGCCTAGGAGGTTGGTTTACTAGTGGTGGGTTTTGTTGGTGGTTTTGAATTGGTGGGTTGATGGGTTCAAAGATGTTACCACCTTCCATGATGTCGGATGGTAAAGGTTACGAACAATGACACGAAGAAATGAGATAGACTAAAGAAAAACCTAAAAATAAAAATAAAATCTTACTAGAAAGGAAACTAGCAAGTAGACCTAATAAAAAGAAATCCTAACCTAGACAATAACTATTCCCCGGGTTGCGGCGCCAAAAACTTGATGCATGGGAATTGCACCCTCACAAAAGGTTTTACCTCTCAAGGGATCTTGAGAAGCTTACAACCCCCACCAGGCAGTGTACCTGATCGTTGTAGTATAGTATAGTGACAAGTACCGGGGGATTGATCGTTCAACTCAGGAATCGTGTCGCTAGGATTAGAAAGCCTACTAAACTAGGTCTAAAGGTGAGGGATGATTCTTTTTGTATTTTTATATTTTTATAAAAGCAATTAAAATCTCGGGTTTTGAAGGAGTGGGCGGAATTAGTTGCTAGCTAACTAACCCAATTTACCTAAAGATGCAAACAAAAAAAAATAACAGAAATGAAAATAACTAATTATACTAATGTGGTGGTGACAATAATGAGGAAAATTGTGTTTATATAGATTTCATTACACCCTAGATATCTTTTACAGGTTGATAGCTTGTTACAATTGCATGACGGGTCATATTCCTTAATACAAGTCGTAGGGCCGTGTACAATATTCCCTAACTCTATAGGATCCTACTTCACTCCTATGTCGAGCCGTTAGAAGCTCCTAACATGGGATCATTAGAATTCTCCTATGCATTAAATATAACCAAAAATCGTAGTACACCTCCGATCATGTTTCTTAAGACGTTCAAGCAAGTTACCAATGGAAGTCTGCCAGTTTTCCTAAGCCTAACATCGAATACAATCATCCGTAACAATTATAAACAAACAATCAACCCATAATTAACATCTAGGTTTCACTACATCTAAGCAAACACAAAAGAAATCTAGCCTAGCATGTTAAATAGAAGACAAGTGTAAGATATAATCAAACAACACATAGACATATTAATTGATTTGAAAGAGTACTTATCTCTAATTGAACATGAAAGATTCAAAGGGTTGAAACCCTTGAAAAAGCTGTAAAATTTGACCTAGGGTTTTTTCCCTCAAAGTTGCACACTAATGAATGAAATTTGGAAAACTATATATTGATTTTACAGGGTGACGGCGTCATGTGTTAAGTTGTGACGCCGTCAACTCGCCGCCATAATGAAATCGTATTGCCTAGATCTGCTTGTGACGCCGTCATGTAGGATTTTCTTCTGGGCCGTCACTAATACTTGGACCATGACGGCCTTGGGTGACGCCGTTATCTCCTATGCACAAAAACTCTCTGGATCGTCACGTGTATTTTACACATCCACCTCTTTTGTAACTCTTGACGCCATCATGTGGAGAGTTGTGACGCCGTCAGGTACTGTCCCCAGCAAGGAAAATTGAGACTTTACCGTTTTCTTCACTTTTATGCTCCAAAAACGTCCAAAATGCCTTCTTTTCCAGATTTCTCTCCAAAAGTACCTAAAATGACAAAAAGAACGATTTAGGGCGATATTTGATCAAATAATCTTGAATTTGGGCTTAAATGACCCCTTAAAAGCGGTTCACTTCTCGCCTCATCAAGGACCAACTAACAAGAAGAATATGAAGAATTTTAGCCGCTCTCACTGGTAAGTCTTTGTTACATTTTAGCTAACCTATAAGCTAATAGATGGTTTTTTAGTGTTGATATCTTGTTTTATAGCTTATTGCGAGTGACCGTTCTTGGAAAGAACTTGGTGAATGGACAATGGACTAGAAGCCACCTTTGGCTACTGGACTTGACGGGAAGTGAAAGAGTAGGAAAGATTGAGGTTGAAGTTGAAAACGCAACCTCTACCGCCTTTAAAGGCCCTATTTATTTGGGGTTGTAGATTGAGGTTTGATAATGGAGATGAAGCAAAAAATATTCAAGATTTTCCGAGAGATTGTTATTACAGAAAAGGTATACCTTCAAACTTCCTGGCTCGTTTAGTCTTTGCCTGCCTTTCACAAGGCCACAACCATCTTATTTCCTTCACTTTTATAATTAATAATGTATCCAATATGTTTAAAAAAGCTATATCATTTGAGTACCAGTATAATTCTTTTGATGAGAGTGGTCTTAAGAAGCATTTAAGTACACTTCAGTTTTCTTTTGAGTTGTTCAACCCATTTTCATTTTTACTATATTTTTAAAGCTTACCTGTAAGAATGTAAAACTGATCTATGTAAATGGGTGACACTTAAGTATAATATACTTCTTTTGACTGGTTATTTATTTTTTGCTCATTATTGGTTATGCTTCTTATTTTAGTATAAACGTGGATGTGTTAGTTTTTTTATTTGTTTTCAAGTCAACGAGTGTGCATTAGGGTAAGTTTGGTTGTCAGGTTTTGATGTGGTTCAAACACTCAAGAGATAGTTTGAGCAAAGCTGAGGATTTTCATGCTGATGATATTAGTTATAGAGGTGATTTTTTTTTTTATAAAATTTCAGTTATGTATGTGAAACTGCTAGTTATGCTTAAAGCAAATTCATTATCCAGACGCCCAACATGCTTATATGCTTAAATTTATCAGTCTTAAACACCCTCTTACTGCTTCATATCTATTGAGTGAAACAAGGATTGCCATCACAGGTCAAAGCAGATTTCATGGACGTTGCGCAAATCTGGTGAGTCAAATATCAAGTTCTCTCAAGTAGTCATTGTCTATGTAAGTAAACTCCTTAATTTTTCCCATCTGATATATGTGCTTTACATTTTCTGAATTAGAATGTGTTGTGTTGTTTTGTAGTCACCACCGAATTGTTCAATACAAAACAGCTTACTACTCATTTTACCTTCCAGTGAGTAGATTCCTCTTTACTTCCAGATTTTATATTTTGATAAAAAAAACTCACTAGAATGCATCTACTGGTCATCAATTCGACTACATGCTTGCCCAAATAAACGAAATGTTAGTGGATAATGAGATTTACCATATGGGTTTACTAATTTTATTACTCTTTTTGCTTCAAGGTTGCCTGTGCACTTATGTTTTGAGAGGATCTTGACAAGCACGTTGAAGTGAAGAACTTGCTCGTTGAAATGGGGACCTATTTTCAAGTTCAGGTATATGAGTTTAACACCTACTATTTTTATATAACTGGCATGCTTAGAGCATTGGAGGTTCCTTTTTTACCACCTTAATATTGTTATTAGTTTGTGAATATTAATATATGAACTTTCTAAAACTTTGGCAGGACGATTATCTAGACTGTTTTGGTGCTCCCGAGGTGATTGGAAAGGCAAATTGAGAAATATCTTCCATTATTATTTAGCTACTGATTCAATATAGAGTTATAACTAACAAAATATTGTCATTAACCTCATTGTGACAGATTGGAACAGATATTGAAGACTTTAAGTGCTCCTGGTTAGTTGTCAAAGCATTGGAACTCGCCAATGAGGAACAAAAGAAAGTCCTACATGTAAGCAACTAACCACTACTTCTGCATGTGCAGCCATAGTACATAAAACATATGCACATATACATGTACACTCACAAAGAAATAGATATATACATGCACAAGAACACCCATACATGGACAAATTTTATGTGCAATGTAGGGACAGTAAAATTTAAGAACATAACTAAAAAAAAAAAAAGCATAATCACACACTAGATAAAGAAGCAATATAACTCAAAGCTATTAGAAAGTCTGAAAGTGTATCTTTTGTCTTTGGCCATTCATGTGTTTAGATGTTTATAAGTTCACTAAATCTATTCAAAGTGTCTTGTTTGTTATTGTAAAGAAACCTAAAGCTCAATTGATTTTAAGTAATATTTTCTTGTTGCTAAGTAGAGGTGGCAATATTGGTGGGTCAAACAAGTTGTGGGTAATGAGTTAAAATGGATTATATTTGTGGGGTTTAAATAGCTGAAGCTCATATTTCATGATTCTGAGTTAGTGTTTTGCCTTTTGTATGATTCTGATTTAGGATTATTTGTAGATATTGTTGAGGCAACATGATCAAGATCTCTTTATGTTTTAATGATGACAAACAAACCATCGAAACATATAAAATAACAAACGTTAGCTCAAAATCGCCGGAGTCAATGTCTGCTCCTGGCGCGCTGCCCGCGCGTTGACGCGCGGGTGACGCGCCAGGAGTCTGTATGGTTCCGGGTGAATTTTGAAAGTCGGCTTTCCCCTTACCCGACAAATGTGGATCTTTCAATACAGGTATGAATATGTTATGTGCTTAATTGAGAACACTCGAAACGAGTTTTGAGACTTGAGAGATCCCACTTTTAGAACACCCATTTACGGGAAAACGCCAACTCATGTTTTCTAACTATCGCCTCTAGCCAAGGCTTTTCTAAACTTAGGGAGCTTGTATACTTCACGTAACATCGTGTTGAAGCATCCATATGCTTATATCCCGTGCTTACGTCTTCTCTAATTACGTAACGGGTTTACTCCCTTATTGGTCAAACTAAGTCAAAGGTCACTTTGCGTAAATGCATCCTTTCCCACTTGGGTTATGCTTTACATCAAGGCAAAGCACTTACCTTGTTTGAACCAAGGTATTAGTTGAGAACATCGAGTCGTGGAAAGTCACGAGATATGAAACTATGGATTCTCGACGTTGTGTTACTTGAACTTATAAGTAACCTATGATTTTCTCAACTTATAATCTTAATTGTCTAAACCTTTTCCTCTTAATGACAATTAGATTATGTCTTAATCCTCTCTTAATCCCATTTATGCATAAGACAAAACCAATCATATCCAATCATATCTAAATCATATATTTTCTTACACAATCCCTTACATAATCTCTTACACCCTTACATATTCCCTTACACACTACATCCTAACCATCCATTCCCTTACAACACATCTCTACCCTTGATTTACAACACATGGGAATTTCTTGAAACCCTAATATGGCTCATCACATCCTAGCCATTGAATTCAAACTAAACTCATCTCAACCATCCATCCAATCCCTTTTCCCTATACCACCACATGTGATTAATCCTAGCCATTGAATTCAAACCAAAACAATCCCAACCATTGATCACACTTCCTCCCCAAACAAAGGAGGCTCCCTTTGATCTCATCCATCCATTTCAAATGAAACCATCTCAACCTTCCATTCACCCTTTCCCCCCAAGCAAAGCATATTCCTTGGGATATCCTCCTCAACCCTAACCTAAGCATGTTTGATCTTAACCATCAATTTCAAGTGAACTCATCTCAACCATCCACATTCCACACATGCCAAATTGTTTGAAAACCAAGGGAGGCTCCCTTTGATCCTAGCCATCCAATTCAAACCATTTCATCTCAACCCTCCATCACATTCTTCCCCCCCAAGCATTGGAATATTCCTTGGCATATTCTTTCTCTCTTTTCTATGCCTTATGAGGAGATACAATTCTACCCCTTCCAAATTACCCTTTCTACACTTTAAACCCTTGGTAATTTGGTTTCTCTTTAAACACTTCACAAATGTTTTCCAATTTGGCTATTTGAGTTTGTAAACCTTAGAATGATTAATGTTAAGGTTTAGTGTGAAGTACAATTGGGGGTTTAGCAAGGATAGGTATTTGTAGCGCGCTGCCCGCGCGCTAACGCGCGGGTGACGCGCCGGCCTCGGTAAAATTTCCCAAGTTTGGGTTCTTGGCCTATAAATACCACCCATGCCTCTTGTATTCCTCACCCCTTGCCATTATTCTTTCTCTCTTGATTCTTTCTCTCTAAACACTCTTAAATCTCTCTATCTCTCTATCTCTAATCTTGTGTTCTTGATTTCATACTAACATCTATGGAAGAACACATCTAT
The DNA here is from genome assembly GCA_030686995.1 of Artemisia argyi. Classification (NCBI taxonomy): domain Eukaryota; kingdom Viridiplantae; phylum Streptophyta; class Magnoliopsida; order Asterales; family Asteraceae; genus Artemisia; species Artemisia argyi. Next base: position 156,558,203 of record CM060676.1, read on the forward strand.
TTTGCAAGGGAAGAATCACAAGAACCTAATCCACACTTGTGATTGTGTCGAGGGTCTTCTTATCTTTACCCTTTCTACTACAATCGAGTCTCTAGGTTAGGTTAGGACTTGATTAAACAAACACTTATTCATTCATCTATTTGTTTGTAAGGGAAATCTTGTGTCTTGGTGACCAAGCCTAGATCATTGGGGATCTAGTTGGGGTTTGATACTTCCGGGTGGAAGTCTTGGTAGTGATCTTTGTGATCCTTAGGTGAAGTCGAATCGTGAGATTCTTTTGGGTGGTTTCCGAGGGCGGAATACCGTTGGTGAGTAACTCCTTCTTTGTGAGCATCAATATTGGTGAATATTGGTGGAGTGAATTGTAACGGTTTATAGTCCACCGAAAGGATTATACTAGTGAATAGTATCGGAGTCGCGAATTCGCAACTGGACGTACGGATGGTATAAACCCCCATCCTGAACCAGTATATATCGTTGTGTTCTTTACTTGCTTTATATACTTTGGTTGTGCAAGTGATTGTTGGATTATTATACAACAACTTGGTGATATCTTTGGCTTAAAGTATCTAAATATCTAAAAATCCAGAGAAACCGTATTCACCCCCCTCTACGGTTCTACAATTGGTATCAGAGCGGTATACTCAAGTTGTTGAGCTTTAAAGCCTTCCCGAGAAGTCGTTTATAAGTCAAAAACTTGTTTCCCAAAAATCTAAATCCTAACTAAGATTTTTGGAAAAGTAGAGTATAGATCCATGGCTCAAGAGAACTATGTTGAGGGGTGTTCTATGCAAAGACCACCTTTTCTAGAAACCGATGGGTTTTGTTTTTGGAAAACCCGATTTGAGACCTATGTTAGGTCTAAAGATCTTGATTTGTGGGAAATCATCCAAAATGGCAACTTTGAGTTTATGATGGAAGACTCGGAAACAAAGTTGTTGGTGAAAAAGCCACATATGGATCTTAATGATGATGAAAGAAGAAAGCTTGGTAAGAATGATGAAGCCAAGATGTTGATCTATAATGACCTACCTCAAAGGGAATTCGAGAGGGTTCATGTTTGCAAGACCGCCAAGGAAATTTGGCACTCTCTCATCATCACTCATCAAGGCAACTCTCAAGTAAAAGATTGCAAGATCGATCTACTCATACAACAATATGAGAAGTTCTCGTTTTCGGAAGAAGAAACCATTGACAATGGGTACACAAGGTTCAATGCTATAATCACTAGTCTCACGGCTCTTGATCCTAGCTTCAATAATAAGAACCATGTGAGAAAGTTTCTTCGAGCACTTCCGGTGAAGTGGAGGACAAAGGTGACGGCCATAGAAGAAGCCAAGAATTTGGCGGAACTACCTCTTGACGAGCTCATAAGAAATCTCAAAGTTTATGAGATGATTCTTGAGAACGACAAAGCAAGTACCAAAGACAAGAAGGAGAAGGTTAAGTCTTTGGCTCTTAAAGCTAAAGTCACTAATACTCAAGCTAGTGATGATAGTGATGGTCAAGAGGATAGAAATGAAGAAGATGATATGGATGATGAAGAGTATAATCTCATGGCCAAGAACTTTCGGAGGTTCTTTAGGAAAGGTGGTAACTTTGGTAGGAGAAATCGGTTTGGAAACCGAGATAATGGTGGAAGGAAGAACTTTGGGGGGAACCGAAGTGGTGACAACAAGGTTGGTGAAATCTCAAGACGCACACAAGGTTGTTACAATTGTGGTGAAAAGGGTCACTTCATCAATGAATGTCCTAAGCCAAGAGTGAACAAGGCATTCGTTGGAGGAGCGTGGAGTGATAGTGAAGATGAAGACCAACCAACAAACGACGCTACGTGTCTTATGGCCCAAGAAAAGTTTGAGGTTTCCCTTAAAAGTGATCTACAACCGGATGAGTGGGTGCACTAAACACATGACCGGGAATAGAAGATTGTTCACATCATACACGGCGTATAATGGCAATCAAGTCATTTTTGGAAGCAAACTTAACGGCAAAATTGTCGGCAAAGGTAATGTCCTTCATGACTCCATAGAAATCTCCAATGTTGAGCATGTTAGGGGTCTAAGTTTCAATTTGATTAGTGTGAGTCAATTATGTGATGATGATTGTGAGGTCAAGTTTACTAAGGTAGATTGCACTATTAGTAAAAATGGTGTTGTGTTAGAAAAAGGTCATAGGAGAAATAATTTATATACTTGCAAGTTGGGTGATAACTCTAAGCAACACATGTGCCTTACGTCCATGGTGGACAACTCAACGCTTTGGCATAGGAGGTTAGGTCAGGCCAATATGAGGTTAGTCCAAAACTTAGCTTCTAACGAGCTAGTACGGAATTTGCCAAAGTTGAGCTTTGAAAGCCATTATTGTGATACATGTCTAGGGAATCAAGGAAAAACCAATAATAGGAATATAAAAGTAGTGACTACTAGTAAAGTTTTAGAATTAATTCATTTGGATTTGTATGGTCCATCTTCGATCCAAAGTTATGGAGGTAACTTCTATACTTTAATGATCATAGATGATTATTCAAATTACAATTGGATATTATTCTTAGAAAACAAGTATGCTGTTTTGAATAAATTCAACATTTTAAGAAAGAAACTTGAAAACCTACTTGATTGTTCAATTGTTTCAATTAAAACAAATTATAGTAGCAAATTTGATAAAATGCAATTTGTAACCTTTTGTGAACAACATGGAATATATTATAACTTATCAGGCCCGTTCACTTCTCAATCGCATGAGATTGTTGAAAGAACACATCGTAAGTTAAGAAAGATGAGTCGTGCAATGCTTGACGAGCAATCCATTCCACATCTTGTCACATCTTTCATAGAGTATACATAAGAAAGGTAATTAATAAAACACCTTATGAAATACTAAGGAATATAAAACCATCCCTAGAGTATTTTAGAGTATTTGGTTGCAAAGTATTTATACTTAACACCAAAGAATATCTCACCAAATTCGACCCAAAAGTCGTATGAAGGTGTGTTCCTAGGATACTCTCAAACTAGTAAAGCATACATAGTGCTTAAGAAGGAAACAATGAGGATTGAGGAATCTCTCAATGTAACCTTTGATGAGAGCATGCCCGAGCCTAAATCATCTCCTTCGATAGAAGATGATGTGATCAACGAACCTTTAGTTCAAGATCAAGAAAGGTCGCCATCATTACAAGTTAATGAGTCGTATGAAGGTGTGTTCCTAGGATACTCTCAAACTAGTAAAGCATACATAGTGCTTAACAAGGAAACAATGAGGATTGAGGAATCTCTCAATGCGACCTTTGATGAGAGCATGCCCGAGCCTAAATCATCTCCTTCGATAGAAGATGATGTGATCAACGAACCTTTAGTTCAAGATCAAGAAAGGTCGCCATCATTTCAAGTTAATGATTCGGATGAAGGTAATCCTAAGGAATTGAGAGAAGCGAGGGGTCATCCTATACATAAAGTCATTGGTGACTTGAATAAAAGGACACTTAGGTCACAAAACAAACAAGTATAAGTTTTGGCATGACATTTTTCAAAAGTCCAAATTGTTTTGGGATAGGTTTTGATGCTATAACATGCATTTTAGGAGAACAATATTTAGGTGCTATTAGAGCTTATGTGATTAAGACTTATGTGGAGGCATGGATGGAAGATCAAACATATGTCTTCCAAGAGGAAAGATATGCATCAATTCATTATTCAAACTATGATTGATAATTATCCAAGATTCTACATGTCTATACTATGTGTTTGAACAAGAAAAGTTGACACAATTTATCTTTCTTAATCTCGATAATATTAATCTTGGGATTGCCTCCAAGATTAGATATGGTACTCATCACAACTCACACATGTGTTGAATACTTTGTATCTAGCTCTTCTTGTTCATCTTATGTGAAGAATACATGTTGTACATCCAAATTCTAATGAATAATGCCTCATTACTTTTAACTCAATGCATAGATTACCAATTTATGGTACATTCTTAATGGTAGGTAGCATATGTATTTTTGTTCACATATCACAACTTATGAACAACTATAACACTCATTGCTCTTTGAATAACTTTTCTCATGATCATGTGATCTTAGCATATTTGCCTTTACTATATATTCTCTTCCTCTTGATCTTCACAATTTGTACACCTAACAAGGAATCTTAGTAATAATTGCCTTAATACCTGTTGAACAATAAGTATCATCACCCATATCTTAATCCCACTTCACTATTATTTAAGGATTAGAGACCTTGTCTATGCATCACATCTAAATATCTCAATCCTTGTTAAAAATGAATAACCAACAACTCTCTCCGAACAATGTTCTTGAAAATTTCATTCTCCAAAGTTGTAACACTAACTCCTTGAGTGCAAACAATGGTAGTGAAGAAATTGCTAACAACAATGTTGTCCCTCAAGCTACAACCAATAATGATAGGATTGGAAATGAGTGGTTTATGTTAAACAACCAACCACAATATCCTAGAATCGATCTTGAAAAATTTATGCAAGATGATGTTTGGAGCATCCCACAAAATGATCAAGACACGTCACTCCTTACTAAGGGAATTGGTGATGAAGAAGTTTGGGAAAAGATAAGGAAGCCCTTAAGCCCAAAACTTCGTGAAGGCAATCATGCAATTTGTTGTGAAAACACAATTGATATGCTTAATGCTATTAAGGATCATAGAGAAGAAACCCGTAAAATGCTCAAATCTCTTTATGATGGTGTTAAAATGCTTCAAGCATTAGCCTCTAACATGACATGTATTGTGCATCAAGATAGGGGTGTTGACACAATTTGAGGACAATCTTGTAGATCACAAGAAATAGTCTCCTTATAAAATGAATTGTTTTAATGTATTTGTTAAATGCTTTGTGTGTATTTTGAGGATCTCTTGGTACCATGATCTAGTTGTAACTCTAGCCTTCATGCTTTATAATAAAAACAAATGCACTTCTCACAATCTTGTCATGCTCAACTATTGGTTATTGGAGTCATATGGGACAAATACATACATATATATATATATATATATATATATATATATATATATATATATATATATATCATTGTGGACTGACCCATGTTGCAAGTCTCCAAATGGTAACCTAACCCATTTTGGAACTTTCACATGTGAGGATTTCTTTGTTGGATGTATGTTGTGATGTCTATGTATAGCTAGGCCACCGCTAAGGTGAGTCTCTTGACCCATGGATCCCCGCCTTGTTACAAGGGGGAGCAACGATCTAGGGGGAGCTATGTTCAAGGGGGAGCACATTAGTGTGCACATACATGCTTGCTCATTTTACCCACAGGCCCAAGTTCGAAACCTGGCTTGATTACAAGTCCCGCCTTTTTGATTTGACAAAAGGGGGAGAAAGAAAGCAAGAGTGTGAAGTCCATCCAAGTTATGTTAAAGGCTTCACCAAATTACAAGACAAAGGTAAAGACGCAAGCTACACCAAAGGTGCGCATTGTCTTCGCTAAGTTTGGTAATTTTATTTGCTTTCGGTTTTTATTTGTCATCATCAAAAAGGGGGAGATTGTTGAGGCAACATGATCAAGATCTCTTTATGTTTTAATGATGACAAACAAACCATCGAAACATATAAAATAACAAACGTTAGCTCAAAATCGCCGGAGTCAATGTCTGCTCATGGCGCGCTGCCCGCGCGTCAACGCGCGGGTGACGCGCCAGGAGTCTGTATGGTTCCGGGTGAATTTTGAAAGTCGGCTTTCCCCTTACCCAACAAATGTGGATCTTTCAATACAGGTATGAATATGTTATGTGCTTAATTGAGAACACTCGTAACGAGTTTTGAGACTTGAGAGATCCCACTTTTAGAACACCCATTTACGGGAAAACGCCAACTCATGTTTTCTAACTATCGCCTCTAGCCAAGGCTTTTCTAAACTTAGGGAGCTTGTATACTTCACGTAACATCGTGTTGAAGCATCCATATGCTTATATCTCGTGCTTACGTCTTCTCTAATTACGTAACGGGTTTACTCCCTTATTGGTCAAACTAAGTCAAAGGTCACTTTGCGTAAATGCATCCTTTCCCACTTGGGTTATGCTTTACATCAAGGCAAAGCACTTACCTTGTTTGAACCAAGGTATTAGTTGAGAACATCGAGTCGTGGAAAGTCACGAGATATGAAACTATGGATTCTCGACGTTGTGTTACTTGAACTTATAAGTAACCTATGATTTTCTCAACTTATAATCTTAATTGTCTAAACCTTTTCCTCTTAATGACAATTAGATTATGTCTTAATCCTCTCTTAATCCCATTTATGCATAAGACAAAACCAATCATATCCAATCATATCTAAATCATATATTCTCTTACACAATCCCTTACATAATCTCTTACACCCTTACATATTCCCTTACACACTACATCCTAACCATCCATTCCCTTACAACACATCTCTACCCTTGATTTACAACACATGGGAATTTCTTGAAACCCTAATATGGCTCATCTCATCCTAGCCATTGAATTCAAACTAAACTCATCTCAACCATCCATCCAATCCCTTTTCCCTAAACCACCATATGTAATTAATCCTATCCATTGAATTCAAACCAAAACAATCCCAACCATTGATCACACTTCCTCCCCAAGCAAAGGAGGCTCCCTTTGATCTCATCCATCCATTTCAAATGAAACCATCTCAACCTTCCATTCACCCTTTCCCCCCAAGCAAAGCATATTCCTCGGGATATCCTCCTCAACCCTAACCTAAGCATGTTTGATCTTAACCATCCATTTCAAGTGAACTCATCTCAACCATCCACATTCTACACATGCTAAATTGTTTGAAACCCAAGGGAGGCTCCCTTTGATCCTAGCCATCCAATTCGAACCATTTCATCTCAAACCTCCATCACATTCTTCCCCCCAAGCATTGGAATATTCCTTGGCATATTCTTTCTCTCTTTTCTATGCCATATGAGGAGATACAATTCTACCCCTTCCAAATTACCTTTTCTACACTTTAAACCCTTGGTAATTTGGTTTCTCTTTAAACACTTCACAAATGTTTTCCAAATTGGCTATTTGAGTTGGTAAACCATAGAATGATTAATGTTAAGGTTTAGTGTGAAGTACAATAGGGGGTTTAGCAAGGATAGGTATTTGTAATATCCAAACACCCAACACTTGGGGAAATTTTATAGACGCCTGGCGCGCTGCCCGCGCTGACGCGCGGGTGACGCGCCGGCCTCGGTAAAATTTCCCAAGTTTGGGTTCTTGGCCTATAAATACCACCCTTGCCTCTTGTATTCCTCACCCCTTGCCATTATTCTTTCTCTCTTGATTCTTTCTCTCTAAACACTCTTAAATCTCTCTATCTCTCTATCTCTAATCTTGTGTTCTTGATTTTATAGTAACATCTTTGGAAGAACACATCTATTTTGCAAGGGAAGAATCACAAGAACCTAATCCATTCTTGTGACTGTGTCGAGGGTCTTCTTATCTTTACCCTTTCTACTACAATCGAGTCTCTAGGTTAGGTTAGGACTTGATTAAACAAACACTTATTCATTCATCTATTTGTTTGTAAGGGAAGTCTTGTGTCTTGTTGACCAAGCCTAGATCATTGGGGATCTAGTTGGGGTTTGATACTTCCGAGTGGAAGTCTTGGTAGTGATCTTTGTGATCCTTAGGTGAGGTTGAATCGTGAAATTGTTTTGGGTGGTTTCCGAGGGCGGAATACCGTTGGTGAGTAACTCCTTCTTTGTGAGCATCAATATTGGTGGAGTGAATTGTAACGGTTTATAGTCCACCGAAAGGATTATACTAGTGAATAGTATCGGATTCGCGGATTCGCAACTGGACATACGGATGGTATAAGTCCCCCATCCCGAACCAGTATATATCGTTGTGTTCTTCACTTGCTTTATATACTTTGGTTGTGCAAGTGATTGTTGGATTATTATACAACCACTTGGTGATCTCTTTGGTTTAAAGTATCTAAAAATCTAAAAAGCCAAAGAAACCGTATTCACCCCCCCTCTACGGTTCTACAGATATTAAAGTTGGATAAATGGGACAAGCTTCAACAACCATGTGGTGCTACTGGTGCTTGTTCAGGTGTCAATTTCTAAGAATGTGCTAAGTATTTACTACTGCTAGTACAAAGTTAAGAAGGCTCGAAGTTAATACTGCTAGTGTATTAGTTACAACTCTTAGTTCATTTAGTTAGGACTCCTTGGTGTATAAAAGGATGTCCAATTTTATATTTGGTTCAGTTATATACATTCTAATTTTATTGTATTTGACTTTGTTTTGATATAAATTTTAATTTGTTTTCATATATATTGATTTCTTAAAAGTGACTAAAAGATGCATATAGTCACACTTATTATTAATAATTTTGGTCACTGTTTGCTTAATTCATTGTGTGGCTAAATATTACAAAAGGCCACACAAAAAAAATCATGTGGCAATTGGATGATCAATAGTCACACAAAATATACATTTCTTCACCTTAAACTTCATATGGTCACACTTATTAACATTTTGTTCACTTTTTGCTTAATTTTGTGTGACTAAATACCAAATACAAACATGCTTTGTGTGACTAAATATTACAAAAGGCCACACAAACTAAAAAATTCATGTGACCATTGGATGAACAATAGTCACACAAAATACACATTTCTTTATTTTAAACAGCATATGTCACACTTTTAGCCACTTTTTGCTTAATTATATGTGACTAACTCCAAAAAAACAACACCCGTTGTGTGACTAAAACATCACAAACGTCACATTTATTATATATTCATGTGGCCATAGGACGGAAATAGTCACACAAAATACACATTTACTTGAATAAATCATCTCAAATGTCACATATATTATATATTTATGTGGTCAAAGGACGAACAATAGTTACTCTCAAAAAACATTCGTGTGACTATAAAGTGTTTACGGTCACACATACTGATTAATCCAACAAAACTTGTGCATAATTTGTCACACATATTCAGGTTTTGGTCACTCTTTTTCAATGACAATGGTCACGAACTCAACAACGTCACCATATGCCACCTACGGTGGCGGGACCTTTAGTGACACACAACAAAAAAAATGTGTGTGACTATATGCATATCGTCACACATTTTTGGCGTGACCAATAGCACTTTTTATTACCAGTGATAATAGTATTATATACGAGCATACTTCTATTCTTCCCTCTTTACTTCCCACTCCCCTAGATCACTATGATTCTCGAAGAACTTTCCCCTCTTAGAAAACCTGTAGGAATCCCCTATTTAGGTTAGAAATAATTTTAGGATGCCCTTAGGAAAACCTAGGATTAGAAAATAGGATTAGGAACCTTTGAGATTTAATTAGGTTAGAAACCGAACCAGAACCCCGATAGATAGAAACTAGGAAAACATCTTTAGGATTTAGTTTAGGATAAGAATTATACTTGGTATCGAGGATATTAGAATTAGATTAAAAACCTTTAGGATAAAATATAGGAAACCTAGGAATAACATAGGATTAGATTAGAACATCACCAACCTAGAACCCTAAGCCCTTAGCATTTAGTTTAGAAATAGGATAGGAAATAGGAACAAACTCTTTTGAGGATATAGTTTACCCACACTTAGTAACCTACCCTTATTAGGATTTCCCATAAGACTTTAAGGATTTAGAAACCACTAGGAATAATATAACTTTAGGATACCCCGAGCCTACCCTAAGTTTATAGAACTAGGTTTAGAATTTAAGGTTACCATAGTTACAACTAGGAATAAGACATTCGAGGATTTTAGATTACATCTTAGGAAATAGACACACCTTAGGTTACACATTAGAATCCCACTAGGAAAATACTATGGATATTACCCTACCCGGTTTTAAGTACTTAGGACATAGGATAGACAACATAGGTAAAAAATATCACCTTTAGATTTTAGGGCTATCCTTAGAAAACTAGATAATTCATTAAGAATTATACCGAGAACCTTAGGGGGAAAACAAACTTCGCGGGAATCTAGTGCATCTAATCCTCCTTATGATACCATCCTTCCAGGTATCTTACTCTTTCATCTTTTCTTACTCAACCGTTTAATCCTACTCTTTCGTTATCCCCTACTCCTCCGTACTTTCCTATTTCATCCCTCGCCTTCCTTCATTCCTTTTCACTTCTTCACTTCCTCCCATCCTTTCGTTTCGTTCCTCCGTCATTTTCCACTCTATTTTTCCTACTGTTGGATCGTGAACACCTTGAACTTGTGTTGATATTGATACTTTGAGTGATATCACTAAGTATGCGGAATCTACTTAATGATACTTAGAAGATTGATTGTGAGTATGACAGTTGTATATGAACAATGTATGTAAACAAACTATTAGCTCCAATATTATTAATGATAATAATACGAGTGATCTATGATATCACTAGGGTTACACCTTGAAGCTCTAAGAATTACGTATGTAAAAGTTATATCTAACCTTTAACCTAGGATCTCCTTTTATACAACAAGGAGTCCTCTTCTACAAGATAAGTATAATGCTAATAGAATAAGATATACACAAGATCTATTCTATATTTATCTAAGCGCGTTTCTCTAACAGTTACTAAGTAAGCAGTGGTAATATTTGTTCTTGCAGTGGTAATGAGTTTCCACTGCAAGCACAATCTTCAGCAGTTGTAACTTCTTCACTAGCCGTGGTAACTGTTAGTATAATTCCCAACAATCCTCCCCTAAACTTATGATTTATAGGTAAATCAACAAGTTTCTTCAAGTATGCAATTAACCTGAGGATATGGGAATTCTTCCAAACACTTATCTTGTTCTGCTTAACACTTTATCAGCTCTTGCATATTGATCTTGAATCTTCTGAATCAGAGCTCTAATCTTTTCATTATCTGCATAAACTCTTAACTTGGATTTCAACATTTCAGAAAATTCAAAGCTCTAATCCAATCCTTCACAAAGTATCCAAATCTTCTCTATCAGAATTAGTATTCCTCCCCTTAATTTCTGCATCTGATTTCCTCCCCTGATTGGAAGAAATTCGCAAATCATGACTAGAACTTGCAGAAAGGGTATCATGAGTCATTATAAGAGAAAACTCAGCCTTCAATTTATTCAGCTACCTTCAGTGGGAATGGTGAAGTGGTAAAAATCAACAAAATTCTGCAAAGAGCAGAAGTAAGTATAACATGTAAAATTTCCTGCTTGTATCATAGTTTTTAGCAAACTACCAGCTATCAACGGATTTGATATGTCTTTACCATGAGCCGTTTGCTATGGACTAGCCAACTCTTGATCACAAAGATGTATGGTGAGTTGATAACCTAGTTTTTGGTAAACTATCAACCATGAACGGATTTGATGTGTCTTTACCTGTAGCCGTTTGCTCAGGACTAGTTGATTCTCATGTGGATTAGACATGGTGAATCAATAACTATTTGTTATGTGTCTTAAGTTACACATCTTATAACTCCATTCACTTTAAACAATATTGGATTTGGCCGTGTAAAAAGAATAGGGACCAAACTTAACCAATATTAACTAACCCAAGTAACTTTTTAACCAAGTTACTATTTATACATTAATTGCTCAAAAGTCAACCCGATATCTTCCATAATAACTTCTCCAAACTACCAATATAGATAGAAGTAAAGATACTTCATTAAGTACCCATTGGCCTTGACTTTGCATATAAATAGAGGTCTCAAAACACATCTATCAGCATCAACCAAATCATCACTTTAATAAACCCTAAACTTCAATATGAGTTGGTTCCCAATTGTGTACATCTCTTCTGACAACTCTTCTGATGAAGAGATCAGCTATTCCTCCGATTATGAAGAACTTTCCTCTGGATGGAATGGATACTTTCCACCATGTGCCTTCCAATCAAGTACTGCATCAGCTTCATCAGTTAACAAGAAATCAAACAAGAAAAGGAACTCTGCAGCATGAGCATCAGCTCCATCGCATGATGTTGATTCAGAGAAAGATGATCCAACCTTCAACCTGTCTGAGGAACTTCCCAAGGCACTTACCACTGCCTTGAAGACTGCCATACAAAACATGAACTGGCCAGAGTCTTCAAAACCTGCAGAAGATCTGAAGCCTCCACCACAAGTGCTTGGGCTTGCTTGTCCAAGAAAGCAACTGTCCTTTGATTAAAAGAGGAACAAGCCTGCTAAAGGAAAGCATGCTTATGAGGGCAAAGGGAAGAAGCCTAAGGAGTAGAATCTGAAGATCTTAGGTTGTAGGTTGTTGGTAGTTTGTCTCTGTCTTGTGTGTTGAACTTTTTATCTCTTGGAAGAATGTACTCTTTATTTCTTGTGAAATAATAATAAAAGTTCAATGTTTTTCTTTTTACGACTGAGAGAGCACATTTTTCCACTGAAAAGCATATAGTGTCCACTAATCTTCATATTTCTGCATAAGTGTCAGTGGAAAACCATACAAACATATACAAACAATAATAGTACATTAAAGACTAACCTGCAACACTAAAAAGTATTATACATCAAAAGTTTATGGATTTAGCATTCCAATACCTGTTACTAAGTACTGAAACCTACCCACATTAAGCCCTTTTGTTAATAAATCAGCATAATTGTCATCAGTGTGAATTTTGACAACATTAATAAGCTTTTTCTCATAACAATCTCTAATAAAGTGATGTCTAATCTCAATATGTTTAGTTTTAGTGTGTTGCACAGGATTCTTAATAATGCATATTGTACTACTATTATCTATATATATGATGGTGTTCATGAAATTGTACCCATAATCCAAGAGTTGATTCTGAAGCCAAAGGTTCTGGGCACAACAACTAGTAGCTGCAACATATTCTGCTTCAGTAGTTGAAGTAGCAACCATTGTCTGTTTCTTGCACTGCCATGACACCAATCTACATCCAAGGAATTGACATCCTCCTGTGGTTGACCTTCTATCCAAACTTGCACCAGCATAATCACTATCTGAGTATGTAATCAACTCCATAGGAGATTCCCTTGGATACCACAATCCTAGATTAGGATAAGTCTTCAAGTATCTAAAAATCTTTTCCACTGCTGTCATATGTGATGTCTTAGGAGTCACTTGAAATCTTGCACAGGCACAAACAACAAACATAATGTCTGGCCTTGATGAAGTAAGATACATCAAAGAACCAATCATTGACCTGTAAGTGTGGACATCAACATTAACACCACTTGAATTCTTCAACAATAAGTGAGTGGTCTTGTCAGCAGGGGTATTTGAAGATTTAGCATCAGTAAACATGAACTTCCGAACAATCTCAGTCACATACTTGTCTTGACTGATAAATATACCTTCTTTACTTTGTTGTACTTGTAGCCCCAAAAAGAATGTAAGTTCTCTCATAGAACTCATCTGAAATTCATCTTTCATAAGCTTCTCAAACCATTTGCACATCTCTTGTTTGGTAGAACCAAAGATAATATCATCAACATATACTTGCACAAGTAGGATATCACCCTTGTCCTTCTTGATGAACAAAGTCTGATCAATCTTGCCTCTATGAAACCCATTATTCATCAAATAATTAGCTAAGGTTTCATACCACTTCCTTGGAGCCTGATGTAAGCCATAAAGAGCCTTAACAACTTTGTAAACTTTATTGGGATGCTGTGGATCTTCAAAGCCTGGAGGTTGAGCAACATATACCTCCTCATCAATAGTACCATACATAAAGGCACTCTTAACATCCATTTGATAGACAGTAAAGCCCATAAATGATGCATAGGCTAGAAATAGTCTAATAGCCTCAAGCCTTGCAACAGGAGCAAAAACTTCTTCATAATCAATACCCTCCTCTTGAGTGTATCCCTGTGCAACTAATCTAGCTTTGTTCCTGATTACAATACCTCTTTCATCCTTCTTATTCCTGAACACCCATTTAGTACCAATCACTTTCATACCATCAGGCAAATCACAAAGAACCCAAATCTTTTGAAGCTTAAACTGCAACAACTCATCCTGCATAGCTTCAACCCAGCTTGACTCTCCTAAGGCCATAGAAACATTTTTAGGCTCCATTTGTGATAGAAAGCAGAAGAATAAACATTCATTCTTAGTTACATGATTCTTGGACTCATAGACTTCACTTATGAACCCATGAACATCTGTCATCCTTGTTTGCCTTCTTGTCTTCACACCTGAATTAAGTTCACCAATAACATTCTTGATTGGGTGAGCTTTATGAACTGTAGATTGTGATGTGGTAGGAATATCATAAGATGAAGGCATATTTGTGATTTCAACATCTTCATTTGGTGTCTCCTGAGCTGTATTTTCCACATATGGACCGTCAGTGGAAACATCATGTGTTGCAGTGGTAACTGGATTACCACTGCCTTCAGGAATATCATCATGCAGAACATCAAAATTCACAAATTCATCTTCCTTATCATCATTCTTTGAAGGTTGTGAGTCTGCATTAACATCAAAATCCCAAATTGGCATAACAAATTGATCTTTATCATCCTCATCATCTTGGCAAGATTCATCTTCATCAATAAATTCTTCTGAATCCTCAAGATCAACATCACTTGAATCTGAGGAAATAGGAACATAATTCATTGTATTTGATAAAGTCTCAAGATCAAATAGCCATTCAGGTCCTGAACCTGCTATGTTAGCTTTATTTTCAAGAAACTGAACATGCAAATTCTCTTCAATCTTCCTTGTTCTTAAGTTGTAAACTCTAAAAGCCTTACTAACCATGGAATAACCAACAAGGAAACCTTCATCTGCCTTTTCTTCAAACTTTCCCAAATGATCAATAGTATTGAGAATTGTGACATGACATACAAATGGCTTCAAGAAATCCAAAAGTGGGGGTCTTCCTCTGAAAAGCTCATAAGGTGTCTTGTTCTTTGACTTGACCACTAAAACCCTGTTTTGAATATAGCAGGCAGTGTTAACTGCTTCAGCCCAAAATGTCACTGGAAGCTTTGAATCAGCTATCATGGTTCTAGCAGCCTCAATTAGTGTTCTATTTCTTCTTTCAGCAACACCATTCTGCTGGGGTGTTCTAGCAACACTAAATTCTCTTCTAATACCTTTTTCTTTGCAGAAATCATCCATTACTCTATTCTTGAACTTTGTCCCATTGTCACATCTGATGATCTTTATCTTCTTTTCAGCTTGATTTTCAACTTCAGTGATGAAAGTCTTGAGTATGCCTGTAGTTTCATCCTTGGTATTTAAGAAGAAAACCCATGTAAATCTGCAAAAATCATCAGTCACAACTAGACAATACTTCTTCAAATTGATACTGCTAACAGAAGTAGGACCAAACAAGTCCATATGCAGCATGTAGAGTGGATAATCAATAGTATTCACTGCCTTGATCTTGCAAGAAGCCCTGTGTTGTTTACCTTTAAGACAAGCAACACATGTTTGATCATTTTCAAATCTCTTTTCTGGTAAACCAATAACTAGACCATCTTTTACAATCTTGTTGATGGTCTTGAAGTTTACATGACCAAGTCTTCTGTGCCAAAGCATAGATTCATCCAAAGTGGCCTTTGCAAGTAAGCAAGTAACATCATCTTTAGCCACTATCTTCTGCATGTCAATGCTATATAGATTACCTTTTCTAGGGATTGTAAGCAAAATGTCTTTTTCTTCAGGTAACTTATAATCCTTAGATAAGATGTAGCATTCATCTTCTGAGAATAGAACTCTGTTCTTCTTGTCACACATCTGTGACACACTGAAGAGGTTGTACTTGAGTTCTGGTACATAGTATACATTCTCAAAATCCAAGTTTCTAGCCTTGATAGTTCCTTTGCCAGAAACCTTGCCACCAATTCCTCCTCCAAAGCTGACAGCTTGCCCATCAAATGATTTGAAATTTGAGAGATAGGTCTTGTTGCCAGTCATGTGCCTGGAACATCCACTGTCTGAGTAACCTTGATCCTTTTTAGTCTTTGAATGTTCCTGCACATAAAAATAAAGGAATTAGTTCCTTTTGGGGACCCAAGCCACAAATGACTTGGATCTGCCTCATGTATCAATATAATTATATCTATCAAAGGTCATTGATACACCATTAGGAGTGTTTGAGGTTGATGTTCCTTTTGGTTTCCATTCCCAACGAGCTGAGGCCTTAACAGCATTTCCCTTGTTTACCCTTTTCTTATTCACAAAGACACCAGTGGAAACATTTGGTCTTGCAGTGGTAACTGCAGGCCTAGCAGTGGTAACTGCTGGATTAGAAAATTTAGGTCTCCACATGTGATTCTTGTGATTATTCTTTTCAACATAAGTCTTTTTCCCTGTTTGATAAGATTTAACAAAAGTAGTAACAGGGGACTTAGGATAAACTCTGTTTTTACTACTGGCAGTGGTAACTGCTGGTCTAGCAGTGGAAATAGGTTTAATGCCAGTGGAAAGTAAAACAGACCTGGGAGCCATCTTGCTTAGAGGATTTGGGTGAGTAAAGTTGTTAGCATGATGTCCATTCACCCTTGTATTCCTAAAAACTTCCCTTCTTCCCATGTGGTAGTTACAAGTATAGGAAAGATGATCAAAGCTACCACAAATATGACAGGCCTTATTGTTGAACACAAAATCACTACCAAACTGCCTAGTTTTAACATGATTCCAACTTCTCATGTTCCCTCTAGGTGATTTTGACCTATCCCTGTACATCTCTGCATACCTAGTAGTAGGCCTAGTGAAATTAGACTGTGTCCTAGGCTTCTCTTTGACTACATCAGGAATACTTTTTCGAACCTCCACTTTAGCTTTCTCAGGAACACTAGACTTGGACTCAACATTTAAACATTCATCCTTAAGAGATGAGTCACTAGCACTATCAAAAGTTTCAACCTCTACCTGAACCTTTTCAGTTTCAACTGGTTTAAAAAATTTTGGTCCATAGGTCATAGGTGGATCCTGAAACTCTTCTAAGCCTGTGTGAGCTAGGTCAATTCCAGGAGGTGCTGGAACACCTCTTAGTGGTGGTGGAACTGATTTGTATCCAAGACCTGATTTGGCTTTGCTCACAACTTGAGCTTCCCAAATTTTGCTAATGCTCTTAGATTGGTGGTCTAGTGTTTGATTAGTTATCTGTATGTTCTCACTAGCCTTCTTAACCTTTTTAATCTCTTCCCTAAGAGCCTCATTAACTTGAATCTTAAAGTCTAAGTCATTTCTTAATACAGCAATGTCATCTCTGAACTTAGATTCATTTGCCCTATAATGCTCTAACTGTTTTTCTAAAACACCTAGACCTCTTTTATGATTAGCTAAGTTATGATTAGTATGATGTAACTCTAGCATCACTTCATCATATTGTGTTTTCAAGCTATTATACTCTTTTAAGGCCTTACAGTTTTTAGAACAAGCATTATCAGTATGTACCTCAGAGTCTGGAAAAGCCATGAGTGCATGCTCAGTAGCAAGCATTGCAGATTCTGAATCATCTTCTCCATCCTGAGTCATGAAGCTCCAATCAAAGCTTACTCCATCAATAGCCAACAGCACCTTTGGCTCTTCAGTTGTAGGTTCTTTGTTCTTCTCTTTCTTGTACCAAGTTGACCTGCTGTCAGTTTTCCTTGGTTTTCTACATTCTCTTGCAAAGTGCCCCAACTTATGACAATTATAGCACTCCACCTTCTTTTTATCAAAACCTACAGTCTCATTGCCACTTATGTTTATCTTCCTCCATGTCTTCTTCCAGAACTTCTTTGATCATAAACTCAGTAATGCCACCTGCCATTTAATACCCATTTCCTCCATATCATCTTCATCAACTTGCTCCAAATCCTCATGATTGAGAATTGAACCACCCACTTGACTTGATATAAAGGCATAGAAAGTAGCATCACTTAGTCCTGCAACTTGTTTCTTTGAGCTCCTAGTGGAAACACTTCCACTTCCAGTGGAAACAATCATGTTACCACTGTCATCATCATCACTGTCACTCTCTTCATCTGAACTATCATTTGATGATATGAGTGCTACACTTGCAGAACTTGTTCTTAAGTTGCCAGCTTTCTTTAATCTTTGTTCAATAACTTTGAAGTTATTGTACACATCATTAAGCTTCATTGTCTCCAGATCTGGCTTATCCTCCCAAATAGCAACATTGGTGTCAAACTCAGAAGGTAGGCTTCTTAGGAACTTAAGATTTAGGTCTTCCTTTTCCACCTCAATACCAAAAGCAGTAAGTTGAGTAACAATCTTTTGTAGCCTTGTGAAGATGCTATCAAGAGATTCATTACTTGTTGAACCAAAGTTTTCATAGGTCTGCTTTAGTAAAGTCTTTTGAGTCTTCTTGGTGGAAACATTACCACCAAACACTTCACAAATCTCATCAAAAAGAGTCTTTGCAGACTTGTATTTGCTAAAGGCCAGAACTTGTTCTCTAGGTAGAGCCATCAGCAGCAAACCTCTAGCCTTCAAATCATTCTTCAATTGATTTCTTTCTTCATTAGTAACAGGACCAGAATTAACTTTTGTTACTGTATTGTCACCAATCTGCTCTGTAGTTGTACCAGGTTTGAAAGAATTACCACACATAATGATCTCCCATAATGTGTAGTCTTGAACCATGAAAAATTGTTCTATCATAAGCCTCCACATTTCGAAATCATTTATCTTTAGCTTTGGAAGTTTTGCAGCAATGTTAGATTGACTTGTTTCTGTCTCCATTGTATCTTTTGAGTCTGCCATAGGATCTTCTAAATCAAAATATCAAAACCTGGCTCTGATACCACTTGTTGGATCGTGAACACCTTGAACTTGTGTTGATATTGATACTTTGAGTGATATCACTAAGTATGCGGAATCTACTTAATGATACTTAGAAGATTGATTGTGAGTATGACAGTTGTATATGAACAATGTATGTAAACAAACTATTAGCTCCAATATTATTAATGATAATAATACGAGTGATCTATGATATCACTAGGGTTACACCTTGAAGCTCTAAGAATTACGTATGTAAAAGTTATATCTAACCTTTAACCTAGGATCTCCTTTTATACAACAAGGAGTCCTCTTCTACAAGATAAGTATAATGCTAATAGAATAAGATATACACAAGATCTATTCTATATTTATCTAAGCGCGTTTCTCTAACAGTTACTAAGTAAGCAGTGGTAATATTTGTTCTTGTAGTGGTAATGAGTTTCCACTGCAAGTACAATCTTCAGCAGTTGTAACTTCTTCACTAGCCGTGGTAACTGTTAGTATAATTCCCAACACCTACTCTATACTCTTTCCCTACCTCATCCTACAATGTTCTAGGAGTTAGAACTTGTACTTCTCGTCGTTTCACAAGTTTCTATTTAGCTAGAACTTGTAAGAATATCTAAGTCGGAGTTTTCGTAATCCTCATTATGACTGACTTGCTGTCACACCCCCAAAATACCTGAATGGCAGCAGAATGGAATACCTGAGGGTGTAACGGATCATAGCACACAACCAAGAAATATTGAACGATCTAAAGTGTCGTTTGGAAAATA
The DNA here is from genome assembly GCA_030686995.1 of Artemisia argyi. Taxonomy (NCBI): domain Eukaryota; kingdom Viridiplantae; phylum Streptophyta; class Magnoliopsida; order Asterales; family Asteraceae; genus Artemisia; species Artemisia argyi. Next base: position 156,577,707 of record CM060676.1, read on the forward strand.
CATCGTTTGATTCATTCAAAATATTCAGAGTTATAAAATATAGGTCCCAACAGTTTGAAAAAGAGTTTACGGAAATAATTTAGTACAATCAAACGATAGTTCATAAGTGCATGAAATCCAAAAGAGACGCGTCATCCTTGATACACAAAGTGACTCCATGCAATGCCATGAGAATATGCCTTAGTTACCTGAGAAATACATTGCGAAAAACGGTCAACATAAAGTTGGTGAATAATCATAGGTTTATAAGTAAAATCTAGTGTACATATGCCATAAGTAATGCCAAGAAATAGGATGTCCGGAAAATATATACATTGGCTCTTAAGCTCATGACCCCGAAGCTAGACGATACTTGGCCCCAATGAGTGTTTACCAGACACTCTAATAATAAAGATATGAAATGCATCTGTAATACTGTTGGAGCAACCCAAACACAGATGGAGGAGTCACCCTCAATAGATCTATTCACTCACACTCGCTTGGAACTTAATTAACGGTTCATGAAATAATAAAGGGGACTTGTCAAGACGTGGTAAATAAGGCAACTTAAGCAATGTATGAATTTTATACTTAGGCATGTACACGAAAATAAGTAATGCAATGTATTCTCCCCCGTGGGATTTGAAATCAAAATATAGAATTAAAACGGGGCTATGAAACTCACCTCGAAGTAATGGTACAAAGATGGTGCAATGAGGTAAAAGTAGTCGGAACAATGAGGCGCGAGTACTAGCCGCAACCTAAATGAATAATCATGATCTAACTTAGATCAAGCCGTAATGAAATGAATGCACATGCACATGATACTCATACCACTCGTAATTTGGAAATACTAGTTATCGTCATAGTAAAAAAATTTCCATACTTAGGAAAAATAAGTCCATATATAGGAGTATATAACTTGTCATATTAACTCGTACGAAAAAGTTAGCGTTATAATCCTCGTATCAAAACCTTAGAATGACGTCGTCATGTCGTATAAATATTCTCTAGGGTCGTACGTATTCATTTGTTAAGGACATAGTCATTAGTAACGTTGCTAGAAAATATACCATTTAGTACGTACGTTATTATTTTTATTTGTGACTAAAAATATATATATAGTTTTGACAATGTTAAAACGGGTATAACTCGGTCGTTTTAGGCTCGTTTTCCTTGTTCTTTATGTCCACGGATTCGTCTTTGTGTATACTAGTATATTTTTGATAACTCGGCTCCTCTAGGCTACGTTTAATACCTCTTTTTACCCATCGTATTCTGCCAATCAGCAAGCAGTTTTTGTAAAAATAGTTTTCGTCGTTTAATTTGCAAAAATCGTATCTCCTTCGTTATAAACTCGTTTTAATCCGTTCTTTCGCCTAAAGTTTCGTTTTTGAATGTATTTTCTAAATCTTAGGTCAAAACTTAGCCATCATCTACTGATTTTCCCACGAAATCAAAGTAGGAACAGTAGGTATATCAAAAGTTTCAAAAATCATTTTCAAGTCTCCAAACTAGTTCCATCATCCATCAAACCTCTTTCAAACACCACAAAACTAATCTAATCCTACCATACACCTTCTTAAGGTGTCATGGGTTCCTAGTCACCAAAACCAAGTAGATTTAACAAGGATCTAACCAAAAATTACTCTAGGGCTTGTATGATCAAAAGTTTACAAAAATAAAGTGGTATAAGTTAATGCATGTATAAGATCTTGCAAGAAACATGTATAAACATAGTAATAACTTTGTAAAAATTATAAAATGAGTTTAGTAACTTACTTGTAAGATTAGTGAAATTAGGATGATTAAAACCTAATAATCCTTGAGTTTGTATCTCAAAACTCAAACAAGGATGCTATAAGAACAAGATTAACACTTAGATCTTTGAAAATTTTTTGGTCTTGCTTCCTTTCTCCTTCTTGGCCGTGGGTTAGAGAGAGCAAAAGAGAGAATATGAACTTTTTACTAGTTGCAAATGAGATAGAAATCTTGTACAAGTATATATGTATTATTGGATTTTTATTATTATTATATAAAATGGTTAGTGATAGACATTTATGAGAAAGGAGTGTATTTGTGGTTTTGTAAGAAAAGTGGCAAGGGGGAGGGGGCGGCAAAGTCAAGAGGGGGGGGGGGGGTTGGGTAAGACTTTTGTGATTAAATGTATTATTGTTATGTATTTGTGTAGTTTTAAAATGTACCGGGTACCAGGTTAACTAAAAATAAATTTTAACGGAGTTAACCGGGACATAATAAAGTTATAAAAATTATAAAAATATGTTGGGTATAAATACTGGGTGTTTAGATAATTATTATTTAGTTTCTACGAAAACCGTCGTAATTTAATTAGTCGTACGATACGAAATAAATAAATTTCCAAAATACCGGGTAAATTAATATTATAATTTTTATATTATTAAAAATGAATATAAAAATATATTGGGATCATAGTCGGGAGTGTCGGACATGTTAGTCACATTTATAGTTCGCGTATTAGTGTTTATTTAAAATAAACATTCATAAATTGTTAATTGTACCAAAAGTATTAATTTATTTATCCTACGAGTGGAATAGTATGCAAGTGCCCTAATGATGATATGTCGACTATTTCTAGTCCGTATGAAATGTCCCTGATAATAATGCATGAATTCGCTCCTGAACCAATACGGTTACGCGAATTTGAACACTCGTAAACTAAATTTACGATGACATGAATAATGCACGTGAATAGTGGTTTTCTCTCGGAAATGAATAGTGTCAAGTGAATAGTAAAATTTCTGAATGTGTCTCGGAATGTCAAATTGACCTAAAAAATGATGAATAGTAAAACGATGAATAGTGATCAACGAATAGTAATTTATGAATAGTAGAATGTCGAAGTTTGGAAAAATGACCTGAAATTGTGGGTTGTGACAGTCGCCCATCCAAAAAGGAATTCAGTCCCTGAATTCAGTTAGTGTTGGTCTCGGTAATAGGCTCGGTGAAAAGTTGTGGATACTTGCGTCGCATTTGGTCTTCTCGTTCCCAAGTAAACTCGGGTCCTCTTCGAGAATTCCAGCGAACCTTCACGATCGGAATTCGACTTTGTTTCAATTGTTTGATCTCGCGATCCATTATTTCAACTGGTTCTTCCACAAAGTTAAGCTTGTCATCGAGTTGTATTTCTTCTAATGGTATAATGGCAGACTCGTCCGAAAGACATTTCTTGAGGTTCGAAACATGAAACGTGTCACAACCCACAATTTCAGGTCATTTTCCAAACTTTGCCATTCTACTATTCACAAATTACTATTCATCGGTCACTATTCATCGTTTTACTATTCATCGTTTTTGAGGTCAATTTGACATTCCGAGACACCTTCAGAAAATTTACTATTCACTTGACACTATTCATTTCCGAGAGAAAACTACTATTCACGTGCATTATTCATGTCATCGTAAATTTAGTTTACGAGTGTTCAAATTCGCGTAACCGTATTGGTTCAGGAGCGAATTCATGCATTACTTCAGGGACGTTTCATACGGACTAGAAATAGTCGACATGTCATTATTAGGGCACTTGCATACTATTCCACTCGTAGGATATTCAAATTATATTTTTAATATAATTAACGAATTACGTACGTTTATTTTAAATAAACACCAATACGCGAACTATAAATGTGACTAACACGTCCGATACTTCCGACAATGATCCCAATATATTTTTATATTCATTTTTATAATATAAAAATTATAATATTAATTTACCCGGTATTTTGGATAATTATTTTAATTATTAACTTAAGATTTCTAAAACTTCGACGGTTTTCGTGGAAATTAAACTATAATTATCTAAACACCCAATAATTTTATCCAAACTATTTTTATAATTTTTATAACTTTATTATGGCCCGGTTAACTTCGTTAAAATTTATTTTTAGTTAACCCGGTACCCGGTACAATTTAAAACTACTCAAAACAACTAATAATACATTTTCTTACCACAAAAGTCTTCCACTTCCCCCCCCCCCTTGACTTTTGCCGCCCCCCCCCCCCCCCCCCTTGCCTTTTCTTACAATTTTCACTTACACACTCTAGGTTCATTAATGCATACTACTAACCAAATAAAATAATACAAATACAAACCAATAATACTTATACATTACTAGTTTTTCTCATCTCATTTTTTCATAAACCAAAAAGTGTGCTATCTCTCTCTTTTTCTCTCATATAATCGGCCACAAGGAAGAACAAGGAAGGAACCAAAATTTTTCAAAGATCCAAGTATTAATCTTGTGTTTATAGTATCCTTGTTAGGGTTTTGAAATAAAAACTCAAGGATTATTAAGTTTTAATCATCATTAACTCCACTAATCTTACAAGTAAGTTACTAAACTCATTTCATAATTTTTACAAAGTTCTTACTATATTTATACATGATTCTTGCAAGATCTATTACATGCATTAACTTATACCACTTTATTTTTGTAACTTTTGATCCTACAAGCCCTAGAGTGATTTTTGGTTAGATCCTTGTTAGATCTACTTGGTTTTGGTGATTAGGAACCCATGACACCCTAAGAAGGTGTATGGTAGGATTAGATTAGTTTTGTGGTGTTTGAAAGAGGTTTGATGAATGATGGAACTAGTTTGGAGACTTGGAAATGGTTTTTGAAACTTTTAAAATACCTACTGTCCATATTTTAATTTCGTGGGAAAATCAGTGAGTGATGGGTAATTTTTGGCCAAAGATTTAGAAAATACATTCAAAAACGAAACTTTGGGCGAAAGAACGGATTAAAACGAGTTTATAACGAAGGAGTTATGATTTTTGCAAACTTAACGACGAAAACTATTTTTCCAGAAAACTGCTTGCTGTTGGGCAGAATACGATGGGTATTTTGAGGTATTAAACGTAACCTAGAGGAGCCGAGTTATCTAAAATATACTAGTATATACAAAGACGAATCCGTGGACATAAAGAACAAGGAAAACGAGCCTAAAACGACCGAGTTATACCCGTTTTAACAATGTCAAAACTATATTTATATTTTTGGTCACAAATAGAAATAATAACGTATGTACTAAAATGGTATATTTTCTAGCAACGTACTAATGACTATTTTCTTAACGAACGAATACGTACAACTCGAGGGAATATTTATACGACATGACGACGTCATTCTAAGGTTTTGATACAAGGATTTTAACGATAACTTTTGCACGAGTTAATATGTCGAGTTATATACTTCTCTAAATGGAATTATTTTTCCTAAGTATGGAAACCATTTTTTTTCTACGACGATAACTAGTATTTTCAAATTACGAGTGGTATGAGTATCATGTGCATGTGCATTCATTTCATTACGGCTTGATCTAAGTTAGATCATGATTATTCATTTAGGTTGCGGATAGTACTCGCGCCTCATTGTTCCGACTACTTTTACCTCATTGCACCATCTTTGTACCTACACTTCGAGGTGAGTTCTCATAGCCCCGTTTTAATTCTATATTTTGATTTCAAATCCCACGGGGGAGAATACATTGCATTACTTATTTTTGTGTACATGCCTAAGTATAAAAATTCATACATTGCTTAAGTTTCCTTATTACCACGTCTTGAAAAGTCCCCTTTTATTATCATGGACCGTTAATTTCTGGTACTAAGCGGGAGTGAGTGGATAGATCTATCGAGGGTGACGCCTCCATTCGTGTTTGGGTTGCTCCAAATGGAACGAATGCATTTCATGTCTTTATTATTCGAGTGCCTGGTAAACACTCATTGGGGCAAAGTATCGTCTAGCTTCGGGGTCATGAGCTTAAGAGCCAATGTATATACTTTCCGGACATCCTAATTCATGGCAATACTTATGGCATTTATACACTTGATTTTACTTATAAACCTATGATTATTCACCAACTTTATGTTGACCGTTTTTCGCAATGTATTTCTCAGGTAACTAAGACATATCCTCATGGCATTGCATGGAGTCACTTTGTGTATCAAGGCTGACGCGTCTCTTTTGGATTTCATGCACTTTGAACTATCGTTTGATTGTACTAAACTTGTTTCCTTAAACCTTTTCTAACTTATGGGACCTATGTTTTATAAACTCTGATTATTTTGAATGAATCAAACGATGTATTTTATAAACGACACTTTAGGTCGTTCAATATTTCCTTGCTTGTGTGCTATGATCCGTTACACCCTCAGGTATTCCATTCCGCTGCCATTCAGGTATTTCGGGGGTGTTACAGATTGGTACCAGAGCTAAGGTTATAGCGAACTAGGTTGCATCATTGACCCTAGACTATAACCACACCATCATAGCATATCATCATTTCATCATAAGTGCATATTTACTTATTTTTAGGCGATGCCATTACGCGAGTTATTTATTTATTTCACCTTGATTATCACAGAGTCATGTCTTCGGATCCCAACACTGTTGTACTTTACACTATATCCGATTCTGATGATGAGGGCTCTATGTCCTCTACTGCTGTTTCACCACTTGTTTCACCTACACCTGAGTTGCCACTTTTGGCATCTGATGGTGACACTGAGCCTTTCGAGGAGGAGGAGACGGCTCCTACTCCCCATGTCCATCCTACTATTCCTACTGACATACCATCATCTCCTACTACTACTATTGTCCATTCAGAGCCGAGACTTATGTTTCCTAGGGAGAAGACTGTTCAGGGCCCTAGGAAGAGGGTTCGTATTTCTACATCTACTTATAGGAGTCTCCCTAGTCCTACTGTGCCTACACCACCACCACCAGCCTTACCTACTACTACTCCTATGCCTACCTCACTCTTGCCGCTTCGGAAGCGTGCTAGACTTACCACTCCAGATTCACCCATTACCGAGACTGATGACTGTTCACCACCACCAGAGTACCACATAGGTGAGAGTTCTAGAGCGGCTGCAGCTAGGGATCCTACAGCCGTTACACTAGAGGATCAGTTGGATGCTCAGCAGGAGCAAGTTGATAGCTTGGGGTATAGAGTCGATGAGATTATTACTACTAGACTTGAGACTGTTGAGGAGCAGGTTGAGGATTTGATTCAGGGCAGGGTTAGTATTGATGTGTCTTACCATGGACTAGAGGCACGACAGTTGAGGCATCAGGAGGAGATTGAGCTACTTAGGGATGAGTTACCTGAGATTCGAGATCGAGCTCAGGCGACACAGGAGACCCAGTGGGAGCAGGTAGATGAGTTGACATTGCTTCGAGAGAGGGTAGTTGTTTTGGAGCGTAGGGATGCTTCTTCTCAGTTACGACTTGAGCATCTTGAGGAGATTGTGGTGGCGATGGATCATGAGATTCGCCGCTTGAGGGGAGAGCCTGGATCATCTAGAGCACCGAGAGGAGCCTAGACGTAGACTGGTATTATATATTAGCTTGTATTATTTTCCTAGTCCCAGGATGTGGGACATAGTTCAAGAACTTATAATCTTTTGATTGTTGTACAAACAAATATTATCAAGTGCGACTCTACTATGTGGAAATGTTGTGCTATATATATTATATCGGTCCATGTAGACCGAAATTTTCATGTATTATATTCATGTGTTGTGATTATATTTATGATGTTTCGTGGTTGCTCTTTATTATTATTGTATTATCCAGGTTGTGGTTGTATTCGTACATGTCGTGGTTGTATTCATACCTGTTGTGCTTGTATCGACACAGGTTGTGGTTGTATATATATACGTGACGTGGTTGTTGTGGTTGTATATATATATATATACTTGTCGTTGTGATGTCTAGGCAGATTGTGGTTGTATTCGTACATGTCGTGGTTGTATTTATATTTGTTGTGGTTGTATATTTATATACGTGTTGTGGGTGTATATCTTTGGTACGATGACTATTTCTATTATGATTTTTCTCATGGTTATTTCCATTATGATTTATCAGAAATATGGCACCAAGGAAGAGTAAGACTGCACCAGAAACCCCTACTATGACTCAGGCCGCTATCCGCAAGTTGGTCAGGGATAGTATTGCAGAAGCTCTGGAGGTTGAGAGAGCTGAGGTTGCTGCAAGGGCTGCTGAGGCTGCTTCTAATACCGAGGTCGTTGAACCACCCACTGCTAGGCGTGGATGTACATGGAAAGATTTCAAGATTAGTGATCCCGTCAAATTTAAGGGCACTGAAGGAGCGGTTGCTCTAATCCGCTGGTTCGAAAAGACTGAGAATGTTTTTCTCATGTGTGAATGCCCGGAAGTTAGCAAGGTGAAGTTTGCTACAGGTATGCTTCTTGATGAAGCTATGTCTTGGTGGAATTCGTATGCTCAGCCGATTGGTATGGAAAATGCTCACAAGCTTACCTGGGAGGAATTCAAGAAATTGATGACAAAGAAGTTTTGCCCTCGTACCGAGGTGCAAAAGATGGAAACGGAATTTTATGAGCTTGTGACTAAAGGTGATGACATTGAGACTTATTTCAGGAGGTTTCAAGAGTTGGCTGCACTATGTCCAACTACGGTTCCCGATGATGAGAAAAAGATGGAAAACTTTGTTGGTGGATTGCCCGAAAGTGTTCGAGGAGATGTGATTTCTTTTGACCCACAATCAATGGAAGAGGCTATTCGTATAACTCAGAAACTCATGGTTCAAGTAGTCAAAGGGAAATCTGCTGTCAACAACAATAACCGATCAAACAACGCCAACTACAACAACACTCGAAACAACAACAACTATAACAACAATCGGAACCGCAACTATCCCAATAACCGAAACAACAATCCAAATAACAACAATAACAACAACAAGAGGAGGTTTGATTACAACCAAGGTGGTAATGCTGTTCAGCCGCCACCTAAGAGGCAGGAAGTAGCAAAGGTTTATGCTGCAGGACCGAATGACAGAAAAGGTTACACTGGTAACCTACCTAAATGTGAAAGGTGTCAGAAGCATCATAACCCAGGTCGTTGTCCAGATATTTGTGGCAATTGCAGGAAGCTTGGTCACCACATCAAAGATTGTAGACTTCCAATCGTGGGTGACAATCAGAAACCACCGGTAACATGTTTTGGCTGTGGAGAACTTGGACACTTTAAGAATGAGTGCCCGAAGAAGAGGAATCAAGGAACAGGAAACCAAAATGGAATGGCTCGAGGAAGAGCTTATGTCATGGGAGGAGACGATATCAAAGAAGACCCGAATGTTGTTGCGGGTACGTTCCTCGTTAATAATCGTTATGCATCTATTTTATTTGATTCAGGAGCGGATAGAAGTTTTGTTTCTATTGCATTTGCACCTTTGCTTAACATAGAACCAACCCCATTAGACATTTCCTATATCGTTGAATTAGCCGATGGGTCTTTAGTTAACACCAACACCATTGTCCGTGGTTGCACTATAAATTTCCTAAACCATCCATTCAATATAGACCTTATGCCTGTAGAACTTGGAAGTTTCGACGTTGTGATCGGTATGGATTGGTTATCTCGGCATCGAGCGAGAATTATTTGTGATGAGAAAGTTGTTCACCTTCCTTATAACGGTGAAACTTTGGTTGTTCGCGGAGAGCGAAGTGGAACTAGACTCAGTATTATATCGTGCATTAAAACCGAGAAGTACATCAAGAAAGGTTGTTATGCATTCTTGGCTCACATCACGGAGAAGAAGTCGGATGAGAAACGACTTGAAGATGTGCCAATTGTTAAGGAATTTCAAGAGGTTTTTCCGGAAGAGTTGCCAGGACTTCCGCCTACACGACAAGTTGAGTTTCAAATTGAATTAGTGCCAGGAGCTGCACCAATTGCACGAGCACCGTATAGACTTGCACCTTCGGAGATGCAAGAATTATCGAATCAATTACAAGAACTTTTGGACAAAGGATTTATTAGACCGAGTTCCTCGCCTTGGGGAGCTCCGGTTTTGTTTGTGAAGAAGAAAGACGGAACTTTCAGAATGTGCATCGACTATCGTGAGCTGAACAAGTTAACGATTAAGAACCGTTATCCACTCCCAAGAATTGACGATTTGTTCGACCAGTTACAAGGTTCTAGTTTTTATTCCAAGATTGATTTAAGATCTGGTTACCATTAACTTAAAGTTCGGGAAGAGGATATCCCGAAGACGGCATTTAGAACACGCTACGGTCATTATGAGTTTCAAGTGATGCCTTTTGGATTAACCAACGCACCTGCGGTATTTATGGATCTCATGAATAGGGTGTGCAAACCGTATCTCGATAAGTTTGTGATCGTATTCATTGACGATATCTTGATTTATTCCAAGAGTAAGGAAGATCACGAAGAACACCTCAGAACAATCCTGGAACTACTCAAGAAGGAGCAATTGTATGCCAAATTTTCTAAGTGTGATTTTTGGATACGTAGAGTTCAATTTCTTGGTCACGTCATTGATAGCCAAGGTTTACAAGTCGACCCGGCAAAGATCGAGGCAGTTAAGGATTGGGCTACGCCCAAGTCTCCTACGGAAATTCGTCAATTCCTAGGACTTGCCGGATATTACAGAAGGTTTATTGAAGGGTTTTCTAAGATAGCGAAGTCGTTGACGAAACTGACACAAAAGAATGAAAAGTACGAGTGGGGAGAAAAACAAGAGTCCGCATTTCAATTATTGAAACAAAAGCTTTGTAGCGCACCGATCTTGTCACTACCTGAAGGTGTTGAGAACTTTGTGGTATATTGCGATGCTTCGCATCAAGGACTTGGAGCTGTGCTAATGCAAAACGAGAAGGTGATAGCTTATGCATCTAGACAGCTTAAGATACACGAGAAGAATTACACTACTCATGACTTGGAATTGGGTGCAGTAGTTTTTGCACTCAAGATTTGGAGACACTACCTTTATGGTACTAAGTGTGTAATTTTTACCGACCACAAGAGCTTACAGCATATACTCGATCAGAAGGAACTTAATATGAGACAACGTCGTTGGCTAGAGTTGTTGAGTGATTACGATTGTGAAATCCGATATCACCCAGGAAAAGCGAATGTTGTAGCAGATGCACTTAGCCGAAAAGAACGACTCAAACCTTTGAGAGTCAGGTCATTGGGAATGACTATCATTTCGCCATTGCCATCGAAAATTCTAGAAGCTCAGATTGAGGCTCTCAAAGAAGAAAACCGACCGCATGAGAAACTTTATGGTATGCCAGAAAGCGAGAATGGCTTTGTAAAGAGATCAGACGGAGTATTATGTTTCAAGGACCGAAGTTGGATACCACTCTATGGTGGAGTGCGAGAATTGATTTTGCATGAATCACACAAGTCGAAGTACTCTATTCATCCAGGTTCTGATAAGATGTATCAGGATCTCAAAAAGCTTTATTAGTGGCCGAACATGAAAGCAGAGATTGCTACGTACGTCAGTAAATGTCTTACTTGTGCTAAAGTGAAAGCCGAACACCAGAAACCGTCAGGATTACTTCAACAACCAGAGATTCCACAATGGAAGTGGGAACGTATTGCTATGGACTTTGTCACTAAACTTCCTAAGACGTCAGGAGGTTTCGATGCTATTTGGGTAATCGTCGATCGACTTACCAAATCAGCTCATTTCATACCCATTAGAGAGACTTATTCAATGGAACAACTTGCTAGACTTTATGTCAAGGAAATAGTCTCAAGACACGGTGCACCAGTCTCTATCATTTCCGACAGAGATAGTCGTTTTACTTCGAACTTTTGGCGGTCATTACAAGATTCCTTTGGATCCAATTTAGACATGAGCACTGCTTACCATCCTCAGACCGATGGTCAGAGCGAGAGAACTATTCAGACACTTGAAGACATGCTTAGAGCGTGTGTGATTGACTTTGGAAATGGTTGGGCTAACCATTTGCCGTTAATCGAGTTTTCTTACAACAACAGTTACCATTCGAGCATTAAGGCTGCACCATTTGAGGCACTTTATGGTCGTAAGTGTCGATCTCCAGTTTGTTGGGCCGAAGTCGGTGAAGTACAATGTACTGGCCCGGAGATGGTACAAGAAACAACAGAAAAGATAATTCAAATTCGAGAGAGACTCGAAACTGCTAGAAGTCGACAGAAAAGCTACGCAGATGTTCGACGCAAACCATTGGAATTTCAGGTCGGAGACAAAGTTATGTTGAAAGTCTCGCCTTGGAAGGGCGTGATACGATTTGGAAAACGCGGGAAACTAAATCCGAGATACATTGGACCATTCAAGATCCTGGAAAGGATTGGTCCGGTTGCTTACAAGCTTGAACTTCCGTCAGAACTTAGCAACGTACATAACACGTTTCATGTTTCGAACCTTAAGAAATGTCTTTCGGACGAGTCTGCCATTATACCATTAGAAGAAATACAACTCGATGACAAGCTTAACTTTGTGGAAGAACCAATTGAAATCATGGATCGCGAGATCAAACAGTTGAAACAAAGTCGAATTCCGATCGTGAAGGTTCGCTGGAATTCTCATAGAGGACCCGAGTTTACTTGGGAACGAGAAGACCAAATGCGACGCAAGTATCCACAACTTTTCACCGAACCTAGTACCGAGACCAACACTGACTGAATTCAGGGACTGAATTCCTTTTTGGATGGGCGACTGTCACAACCCACAATTTCAGGTCATTTTCCAAACTTTGCCATTCTACTATTCACAAATTACTATTCATCGGTCACTATTCATCGTTTTACTATTCATCGTTTTTGAGGTCAATTTGACATTCCGAGACACCTTCAGAAAATTTACTATTCACTTGACACTATTCATTTCCGAGAGAAAACTACTATTCACGTGCATTATTCATGTCATCGTAAATTTAGTTTACGAGTGTTCAAATTCGCGTAACCGTATTGGTTCAGGAGCGAATTCATGCATTACTTCAGGGACGTTTCATACGGACTAGAAATAGTCGACATGTCATTATTAGGGCACTTGCATACTATTCCACTCGTAGGATATTCAAATTATATTTTTAATATAATTAACGAATTACGTACGTTTATTTTAAATAAACACCAATACGCGAACTATAAATGTGACTAACACGTCCGATACTTCCGACAATGATCCCAATATATTTTTATATTCATTTTTATAATATAAAAATTATAATATTAATTTACCCGGTATTTTGGATAATTATTTTAATTATTAACTTAAGATTTCTAAAACTTCGACGGTTTTCGTGGAAATTAAACTATAATTATCTAAACACCCAATAATTTTATCCAAACTATTTTTATAATTTTTATAACTTTATTATGGCCCGGTTAACTTCGTTAAAATTTATTTTTAGTTAACCCGGTACCCGGTACAATTTAAAACTACTCAAAACAACTAATAATACATTTTCTTACCACAAAAGTCTTCCACTTCCCCCCCCCCCTTGACTTTTGCCGCCCCCCCCCCCCTTGCCTTTTCTTACAATTTTCACTTACACACTCTAGGTTCATTAATGCATACTACTAACCAAATAAAATAATACAAATACAAACCAATAATACTTATACATTACTAGTTTTTCTCATCTCATTTTTTCATAAACCAAAAAGTGTGCTATCTCTCTCTTTTTCTCTCATATAATCGGCCACAAGGAAGAACAAGGAAGGAACCAAAATTTTTCAAAGATCCAAGTATTAATCTTGTGTTTATAGTATCCTTGTTAGGGTTTTGAAATAAAAACTCAAGGATTATTAAGTTTTAATCATCATTAACTCCACTAATCTTACAAGTAAGTTACTAAACTCATTTCATAATTTTTACAAAGTTCTTACTATATTTATACATGATTCTTGCAAGATCTATTACATGCATTAACTTATACCACTTTATTTTTGTAACTTTTGATCCTACAAGCCCTAGAGTGATTTTTGGTTAGATCCTTGTTAGATCTACTTGGTTTTGGTGATTAGGAACCCATGACACCCTAAGAAGGTGTATGGTAGGATTAGATTAGTTTTGTGGTGTTTGAAAGAGGTTTGATGAATGATGGAACTAGTTTGGAGACTTGGAAATGGTTTTTGAAACTTTTAAAATACCTACTGTCCATATTTTAATTTCGTGGGAAAATCAGTGAGTGATGGGTAATTTTTGGCCAAAGATTTAGAAAATACATTCAAAAACGAAACTTTGGGCGAAAGAACGGATTAAAACGAGTTTATAACGAAGGAGTTATGATTTTTGCAAACTTAACGACGAAAACTATTTTTCCAGAAAACTGCTTGCTGTTGGGCAGAATACGATGGGTATTTTGAGGTATTAAACGTAACCTAGAGGAGCCGAGTTATCTAAAATATACTAGTATATACAAAGACGAATCCGTGGACATAAAGAACAAGGAAAACGAGCCTAAAACGACCGAGTTATACCCGTTTTAACAATGTCAAAACTATATTTATATTTTTGGTCACAAATAGAAATAATAACGTATGTACTAAAATGGTATATTTTCTAGCAACGTACTAATGACTATTTTCTTAACGAACGAATACGTACAACTCGAGGGAATATTTATACGACATGACGACGTCATTCTAAGGTTTTGATACAAGGATTTTAACGATAACTTTTGCACGAGTTAATATGTCGAGTTATATACTTCTCTAAATGGAATTATTTTTCCTAAGTATGGAAACCATTTTTTTTCTACGACGATAACTAGTATTTTCAAATTACGAGTGGTATGAGTATCATGTGCATGTGCATTCATTTCATTACGGCTTGATCTAAGTTAGATCATGATTATTCATTTAGGTTGCGGATAGTACTCGCGCCTCATTGTTCCGACTACTTTTACCTCATTGCACCATCTTTGTACCTACACTTCGAGGTGAGTTCTCATAGCCCCGTTTTAATTCTATATTTTGATTTCAAATCCCACGGGGGAGAATACATTGCATTACTTATTTTTGTGTACATGCCTAAGTATAAAAATTCATACATTGCTTAAGTTTCCTTATTACCACGTCTTGAAAAGTCCCCTTTTATTATCATGGACCGTTAATTTCTGGTACTAAGCGGGAGTGAGTGGATAGATCTATCGAGGGTGACGCCTCCATTCGTGTTTGGGTTGCTCCAAATGGAACGAATGCATTTCATGTCTTTATTATTCGAGTGCCTGGTAAACACTCATTGGGGCAAAGTATCGTCTAGCTTCGGGGTCATGAGCTTAAGAGCCAATGTATATACTTTCCGGACATCCTAATTCATGGCAATACTTATGGCATTTATACACTTGATTTTACTTATAAACCTATGATTATTCACCAACTTTATGTTGACCGTTTTTCGCAATGTATTTCTCAGGTAACTAAGACATATCCTCATGGCATTGCATGGAGTCACTTTGTGTATCAAGGCTGACGCGTCTCTTTTGGATTTCATGCACTTTGAACTATCGTTTGATTGTACTAAACTTGTTTCCTTAAACCTTTTCTAACTTATGGGACCTATGTTTTATAAACTCTGATTATTTTGAATGAATCAAACGATGTATTTTATAAACGACACTTTAGGTCGTTCAATATTTCCTTGCTTGTGTGCTATGATCCGTTACACCCTCAGGTATTCCATTCCGCTGCCATTCAGGTATTTCGGGGGTGTTACAAAACGTGTTGTGTACGTTGCTAAGTTCTGATGGAAGTTCAAGCTTGTAAGCAACCGGACCAATCCTTTCCAGTATCTTAAACGGACCAATGTATCTCGGATTTAATTTCCCGCGTTTTCCAAATCGTATCACGCCCTTCCAAGGCGAGACTTTCAACATGACCTTGTCTCCGACTTGAAATTCCAATGGTTTGCGTCTAACATCTGCGTAGCTTTTCTGTCGACTTCTAGCAGTTTCGAGTCTCTCTCGAATCTGAATTATCTTTTCTGTTGTTTCTTGTACCATTTCCGGGCCAGTACATTGTACTTCACCGACTTCGGCCCAACAAATTGGAGATCGACAGTTACGACCATAAAGTGCCTCGAATGGTGCAGCCTTAATGCTTGAATGGTAGCTGTTGTTATAGGAAAATTCGATCAACGGCAAATGGTTAGCCCAACCATTTCCAAAATCAATCACACATGCCCTAAGCATGTCCTCAAGTGTCTGAATAGTTCTCTCGCTCTGACCATCGGTCTGAGGATGGTAAGCAGTGCTCATGTCTAACTTGGATCCAAAAGAATCTTGTAATGATCGCCAAAAGTTTGAAGTAAAACGACTATCTCTGTCGGAAATGATGGAAACTGGTGCACCGTGTCTTGAGACTATTTCCTTGACATAAAGTCTAGCAAGTTGTTCCATGGTATAAGTCTCTCTAATGGGTATGAAATGAGCTGATTTGGTAATTCGATCAACAATTACCCAAATAGCATCGTAACCTCCTGACGTCTTTGGAAGTTTAGTGACAAAGTCCACAGTAATACGTTCCCACTTCCATTGTGGAATCTCTGGTTGTTGAAGTAACCCTGACGGTTTCTGGTACTCGGCTTTCACTTTAGCACAAGTAAGGCATTTGCTGACGTACGTAGCTATTTCCGCTTTCATGTTCGGCCACCAATAAAGCTTTTTGAGATCTTGATACATTTTGTCAGAACCTGGATGAATAGAGTACTTCGACTTGTGTGATTCATGCATAATCAATTCTCGCACTCCACCATAGAGTGGTATCCAACTTCGGTCCTTGAAGCATAACACTCCGTCTGATCTCTTTACAAAGCCATTTTCGCTTTCTGGCATACCATAAAGTTTCTCATGTGGTCGATTTTCTTCTTTGAGAGCCTCAATCTGAGCTTCTAAGATCTTCGATGGTAATGGCGAAATGATAGTCATTCCCAATGACCTAACTCTCAAAGGTTTGAGTCGTTCTTTTCGGCTAAGTGCATCTGCTACAACATTTGCTTTTCCTGGGTGATATCGGATTTCACAATCGTAATCACTCAACAATTCTAGCCAACGACGTTGTCTCATATTAAGTTCCTTCTGATCGAGTATATGCTGTAAGCTCTTGTGGTCGGTAAAAATTACGCACTTGGTACCATAAAGATAGTGTCTCCAAATCTTGAGTGCAAAAACTACCGCACCCAACTCCAAGTCGTGCGTAGTGTAATTCTTCTCGTGTGTCTTAAGCTGTCTAGATGCATAAGCTATCACTTTCTCATTTTGCATTAGCACAGCTCCAAGTCCTTTATGCGAAGCATCGCAATATACCACAAAGTTCTCAATACCTTCTGGTAATGACAGAATCGGTGCGCTACAAAGTTTTTGTTTCAATAATTGAAATGCGGACTCTTGTTTTTCTCTCCACTCGTACTTTTGATTCTTTTGTGTCAGTTTCGTCAACGACTTCGCTATCTTAGAAAACCCTTCGATAAACCTTTTGTAATATCCGGCAAGTCCTAGAAATTGACGAATTTCCGTAGGAGACTTGGGCGTAGCCCAATCCTTAACTGCCTCGATCTTTGCTGGATCGACTTGTAAACCTTGGCTATCAATGACATGGCCAAGAAATTGAACTCTTCGTATCCAAAAATCACACTTTGAAAATTTGGCATACAATTGCTCCTTCTTGAGTAGTTCCAGGATTGTTCTGAGGTGTTCTTCGTGATCTTCCTTACTCTTGGAATAAATCAAGATATCGTCAATGAATACGATCACAAACTTATCAAGATACGGTTTGCACATCCTATTCATGAGATCCATGAATACCGCAGGTGGGTTGGTTAATCCGAAAGGCATCACTTGAAATTCATAATGACCATAGCGTGTTCTAAATGCCGTCTTCGGGATATCCTCTTCCCGAACTCTAAGTTGATGGTAACCGGATCTTAAATCAATCTTGGAATAAAAACATGAACCTTGTAACTGGTCGAACAAGTCGTCGATTCTGGGGAGTGGATAACGGTTCTTAATCGTTAACTTGTTCAGTTCACGATAGTCGATGCACATTCTGAAAGTTCCGTCCTTCTTCTTCACAAACAAAACCGGCGCTCCCCAAGGCGAGGAACTCGGTCTAATGAATCCTTTGTCCAATAGTTCTTGTAATTGATTCGACAATTCTTGCATTTCCGAAGGTGCAAGTCTATACGGTGCTCGTGCAATCGGTGCAGCTCCTGGCACTAATTCAATTTGAAACTCAACTTGGCGTGTAGGCGGAAGTCCTGGCAATTCTTCCGGAAAAACTTCTTGAAATTCCTTAACAATTGGCACATCTTCAAGTCGTTTCTCATCCGACTTCTTCTCCGTGATGTGAGCCAAAAATGCATAACAACCCTTCTTTATGTACTTCTCGGTTTTAATGCACGATATAATACTGAGTCTAGTTCCACTTCGCTCTCCAGGAACAATCAAAGTTTCACCGTTATAAGGAAGGTGAACAACTTTCTCATCACAAATAATTCTCGCTCGATACCGAGATAACCAATCCATACCGATAACAACGTCGAAACTTCCAAGTTCAACAGGCATAAGGTCTATATTGAATGGATGGTTTAGGAAATTTATGGTGCAACCACGAACAATGGTGTTGGTGTTAACTAAAGACCCATCGGCTAGTTCAACGATATAGGAAATGTCTAATGGGGTTGGTTCTATGTTAAGTAAAGGTGCAAATGCAATAGAAACAAAACTTCTATCCGCTCCTGAATCAAATAAAATGGATGCATAACGATTATTAACGAGGAACGTACCCGCAACAACATTCGGGTCTTCTTTGACATCGTCTCCTCCCATAA
The DNA here is from genome assembly GCA_030686995.1 of Artemisia argyi. Taxonomy (NCBI): domain Eukaryota; kingdom Viridiplantae; phylum Streptophyta; class Magnoliopsida; order Asterales; family Asteraceae; genus Artemisia; species Artemisia argyi. Next base: position 156,596,349 of record CM060676.1, read on the forward strand.
CATAAGCTCTTCCTCGAGCCTTTCCATCTTGATTTCCAGTTCCTTGATTCTTCCCCTTCTTTGGACAATCACTCTTAAAGTGTCCAATTTCTCCGCAACCATAACATGTTACTGGTGGTTTCTGATTGTCACCCACGATTGGAAGTCTACAATCTTTGATGTGGTGACCAAGCTTCTTGCAATTGCCACACAAATCTGGACAACGACCTGGGTTATGGTGCTTCTGACACCTTTCACATTTAGGTAGGTTACCAGTGAAACCTTTCCTTTCAGTTGGTCCTGCAGCATAGACCTTTGCTACTTCCTGCCTCTTAGGTGGCGGCTGAACAGCATTTCCACCTTGGTTGTAATCAAACCTTCTCTTGTTGTTGTTGTTATTGCTTTGGTTGTTGTTTCGGTTATTGGGATAGTTGCGGTTCCGATTGTTGTTATAGTTGTTGTTGTTTCGAGTGTTGGTGTAGTTGGTGTTGTTTGAACGGTAGTTGTTGTTGACAGTAGATTTTCCTTTTACCACTTGGACCATGAGTTTCTGAGTTATACGAATAGCCTCTTCCATTGATTGAGGATCAAAAGAAATCACATCTCCTCGAACACTTTCAGGCAATCCACCAACAAAGTTTTCCATCTTTTTCTCATCGTCAGGAATCATAGTTGGACATAGTGCAGCCAACTCCTGAAACCTCCTAAAGTAGGTCTCGATGTCATCACCTTTAGTCACAAGCTCATAAAATTATGTTTCCAACTTCTGTATCTCAGTACGAGGGCAAAACTTCTTAGACATCAGTTTCTTGAATTCCTCCCAAGTAAGCTTGTAAGCATTCTCCATACCAATCGGCTGAGCATACGAATTCCACCAAGACATAGCTTCATCAAGAAGCATACCTGTAGCAAATTTTACCTTGCTGACATCTGGACAACCGCACATGAGAAATACATTCTCAGTCTTTTCAAACCAGCGGATCAAAGCAACCGCTCCTTCAGTGCCCTTAAACTTGATAGGATCACTAATCTTGAAATCTTTCCATGTACATTCACGCCTAGTAACAGGTGGTTCAACAGTCCCTGTATTAGAAGCAACCTCAGCAGCCCTAGCAGCAACATCAGCTCTCTCGACTTCCAGAGCTTCTGCAATACTATCCCTGACCAACTTGCGGATAGCGGCTTGAGTCATAGCGGGTGTTTCTGGTGTAGTTTTGCCTTTCTTTGGCGCCATATTTCTAATAAATGACAATGGAAATAACCATGAGAAAATCATAATAGAAATAGTCATCGTACCAAAGGTATACACCCACAATACGTATATATATATACAACCACAACAAGTATAAATACAATCACGACATGTATATATACAACCCCAATCTGTCTAGATACAACCACGACAAGTATATATACAACCACAATCTGTATAATGCGATAATAATAAAGAGCAACCACGAAACATCATAAATATAATCACAACACATGAATATAATACATGAGAATTTCGGCCTACATGGACCAATATAATATATAGCACAACATTTCCAACATAGTAGAGTCGCACTTGATATATATTTGTTTGTACAACAACCAAAAGGTTACAAGTTCTTGAACTATGTCCCACATCCCGGGACTAGGAAAATAATAAAAGCTAATATAATACCAGTCTACGTCTAGGCTCCTCCAGGTGCTCTAGATGGTCCAGGCTCTCCCCTCAAGCGGCGAATCTCACGATCCATCGCAACCACGATCTCCTCAAGGTGCTGAACTCGTAACCGAAAAGAAGCATCTCTGCGCTCCAATACAACCAACCTCTGTCGAAGCAATGCCAACTGATCTACCTGCTCCCACTGAGTCTCCTGTGTCGCCTGAGCCCTATCTCGAATCTCAGGTAACTCATCTCTAAGTAGCTCAATCTCCTCCTGGTGCCTCAACTGTCGTGCCTCGAGCCCATGGTACGACACATCTATACTAACCCTGCCCTGAATCAAATCCTCTACCTGCTCCTCGACAGCCTCAAGTCGAGTGGTAATAATCTCATCAACTCTATACCCCAAGCTATCAACTTGCTCCTGCTGAGCATCAAACTGATCCTCTAATGTAGCAGCTGTAGGCCCCCTAGCCGCAGCCGCTCTAGAACTCTCACCGATGTGGTACACTGGTGGTGGTGAAAGGTCGGCAGTCTCAGTGGTAGGTGAATCTGAAGTGGTAAGCCTTGCACGCTTCCTGAGCGGCAAGAGTGAGGTAGGTATAGGAGTGGTAGTGGGTATGGCTGGTGGTGGTGGTGTAGGCACAGTAGGACTAGGAAGACTCCTATAAGTAGATGTAGCAATACGAACTCTCTTCCTAGGACCCTGAACAGTCTTATCCCTAGGAAACATAAGTCTCGGCTCTGAATGGATAGTAGTAGTAGGAGATGATGGTATGTCAGTGGGTACAGTAGGATGGACATGGGGAGTAGGAGCCGTCTCCTCCTCCTCGAAAGGCTCGGTGTCACCATCAGATGCCAAGAGTGGCAACTCAGGTGTAGGAGAAACAAGTGGTGAAACAGCAGTAGAGGACATAGAGCCCTCATCATCAGAGTCGGATATAGAGTAAAGTACAACAGTGTTGGGATTCGAAGACATGACTCTGTGATAATCAAGGTGAAATAGAAATAAATAACTCGCAATAATGGCATCACCTAAAAATAAGTAAATATGCACTTATGATGAAATGATGATATGCTATGATGATGTGGTTATAGTCTAGGGATCGTACACATCATAAACCCTATCATGATGCATCCTAGTTCGCTATAACCTTGGCTCTGGTACCAATCTGTCACACCCCCAAAATACCTGAATGGCAGCGGAATGGAATACCTGAGGGTGTAACGGATCATAGCACACAACCAGGAAATATTGAACGACCTAAAGTGTCGTTTGGAAAATACATCGTTTGATTCATTCAAAATATTCAGAGTTATAAAATATAGGTCCCAACAGTTTGAAAAAGAGTTTATGGAAATAATTTAGTACAATCAAACGATAGTTCATAAGTGCATGAAATCCAAAAGAGACGCGTCATCCTTGATACACAAAGTGACTCCATGCAATGCCATGAGAATATGCCTTAGTTACCTGAGAAATACATTGCGAAAAACGGTCAACATAAAGTTGGTGAATAATCATAGGTTTATAAGTAAAATCTAGTGTACATATGCCATAAGTAATGCCAAGAAATAGGATGTCCGGAAAATATATACATTGGCTCTTAAGCTCATGACCCCGAAGCTAGACGATACTTGGCCCCAATGAGTGTTTACCAGACACTCTAATAATAAAGATATGAAATGCATCTGTAATACTGTTGGAGCAACCCAAACACAGATGGAGGAGTCACCCTCAATAGATCTATTCACTCACACTCGCTTGGAACTTAATTAACGGTTCATGAAATAATAAAGGGGACTTGTCAAGACGTGGTAAATAAGGCAACTTAAGCAATGTATGAATTTTATACTTAGGCATGTACACGAAAATAAGTAATGCAATGTATTCTCCCCCGTGGGATTTGAAATCAAAATATAGAATTAAAACGGGGCTATGAAACTCACCTCGAAGTGACGGTACAAAGATGGTGCAATGAGGTAAAAGTAGTCGGAACAATGAGGCGCGAGTACTAGCCGCAACCTAAATGAATAATCATGATCTAACTTAGATCAAGCCGTAATGAAATGAATGCACATGCACATGATACTCATACCACTCGTAATTTGGAAATACTAGTTATCGTCATAGTAAAATAATTTCCATACTTAGGAAAAATAAGTCCATATATAGGAGTATATAACTTGTCATATTAACTCGTACGAAAAAGTTAGCGTTATAATCCTCGTATCAAAACCTTAGAATGACGTCGTCATGTCGTATAAATATTCTCTAGGGTTGTACGTATTCATTTGTTAAGGATATAGTCATTAGTAACGTTGCTAGAAAATATACCATTTAGTACGTACGTTATTATTTTTATTTGTGACTAAAAATATATATATAGTTTTGACAATGTTAAAACGGGTATAACTCGGTCGTTTTAGGCTCGTTTTCCTTGTTCTTTATGTCAACGGATTCGTCTTTGTGTATACTAGTATATTTTTGATAACTCGGCTCCTCTAGGTTACGTTTAATACCTCTTTTTACCCATCGTATTCTGCCAATCAGCAAGCAGTTTTTGTAAAAATAGTTTTCGTCGTTTAATTTGCAAAAATCGTATCTCCTTCGTTATAAACTCGTTTTAATCCGTTCTTTCGCCTAAAGTTTCGTTTTTGAATGTATTTTCTAAATCTTAGGTCAAAACTTAGCCATCATCTACTGATTTTCCCACGAAATCAAAATAGGAACAGTAGGTATATCAAAAGTTTCAAAAATCATTTTCAAGTCTCCAAACTAGTTCCATCATCCATCAAACCTCTTTCAAACACCACAAAACTAATCTAATCCTACCATATACCTTCTTAAGGTGTCATGGGTTCCTAGTCACCAAAACCAAGTAGATTTAACAAGGATCTAACCAAAAATTACTCTAGGGCTTGTATGATCAAAAGTTTACAAAAATAAAGTGGTATAAGTTAATGCATGTATAAGATCTTGCAAGAAACATGTATAAACATAGTAATAACTTTGTAAAAATTATGAAATGAGTTTAGTAACTTACTTGTAAGATTAGTGAAATTAGGATGATTAAAACCTAATAATCCTTGAGTTTGTATCTCAAAACTCAAACAAGGATGCTATAAGAACAAGATTAACACTTAGATCTTTGAAAAAATTTTGGTCTTGCTTCCTTTCTCCTTCTTGGCCGTGGGTTAGAGAGAGCAAAAGAGAGAATATGAACTTTTTACTAGTTGCAAATGAGATAGAAATCTTGTACAAGTATATATGTATTATTGGATTTTTATTATTATTATATAAAATGGTTAGTGATAGACATTTATGAGAAAGGAGTGTATTTGTGGTTTTGTAAGAAAAGTGGCAAGGGGGGGGGGGGGGGGGGGGGGGGGCGGCAAAGTCAAGAGGGGGGGGGGGTTGTGTAAGACTTTTGTGATTAAATGTATTATTGTTATGTATTTGTGTAGTTTTAAAATGTACCGGGTACCGGGTTAACTAAAAATAAATTTTAACGGAGTTAACCGGGACATAATAAAGTTATAAAAATTATAAAAATATGTTGGGTATAAATACTGGGTGTTTAGATAATTATTATTTAGTTTCTACGAAAACCGTCGTAATTTAATTAGTCGTACGATACGAAATAAATAAATTTCCAAAATACCGGGTAAATTAATATTATAATTTTTATATTATTAAAAATGAATATAAAAATATATTGGGATCATAGTCGGGAGTGTCGGACATGTTAGTCACATTTATAGTTCGCGTATTAGTGTTTATTTAAAATAAACATTCATAAATTGTTAATTGTACCAAAAGTATTAATTTATTTATCCTACGAGTGGAATAGTATGCAAGTGCCCTAATGATGATATGTCGACTATTTCTAGTCCGTATGAAATGTCCCTGATAATAATGCATGAATTCGCTCCTGAACCAATACGGTTACGCGAATTTGAACACTCGTAAATTAAATTTACGATGACATGAATAATGCACGTGAATAGTGGTTTTCTCTCGGAAATGAATAGTGTCAAGTGAATAGTAAAATTTCTGAATGTGTCTCGGAATGTCAAATTGACCTAAAAAATGATGAATAGTAAAACGATGAATAGTGATCAACGAATAGTAATTTATGAATAGTAGAATGTCGAAGTTTGGAAAAATGACCTGAAATTGTGGGTTGTGACACTTGCGATATTATCCTTCTAATCCGGTGTTGTCTTGCAAAGCCATAACTCAGGATGCCATCCGGCAATTAGTTGTTGACAGTGGTACTAGAACACTAGAAACCTGAGTTACTAACATGGAAAATGCTGATAACCCATGTCTAGCCAGTGGGCCATAACCCACAGGTCTCCGATCTCTAAACCTTTCCTCAAAACATTGTAAGTCCCACAATGTTTTTCTCAACTTCATGGGTCAATCCCATCAAGTTTCCTAAACTTCTCTTTCCCAAAACACTCCTGTACCACATTCCCTTAAGTGTGATCAATCCTCTTCCTTTTTCGCCGATACTACTTAAGGATGATTTATAATGAATATCCTATTAAAATGAACTAGGTCGCTCCTACATTTTAATGAGAAAGTTATAAATCAATGGACCATGAATTTATAAACTCTTACTTACAAGAATTGGGACGCCTCTACTTGTGAGTAAAAGAATATAAACAAATGATTCTAAGTATCTGGCACATGTAAAACACCTCTTATTCCGTTTGTACAACTCCTATTCTTCTCATCGTATCACTTTCTCTATCTCGAATCGTCAACTCGTTCTTCTTCTACTCCTACGTTTAACGAAATCTCGGGACGGGATTTTCTCCGAGGAGGTGAGACTGTCATAACCCGTAATTTTCTTCAATGCTATTTCCATACGACTTCTACACCAGGTATTTTTATTATAAAATTTTTGCTTTTATAAACTAACTAGACGTGCCTGCGCAAACACCGGTATAGTATGTCAAGTAAAACCTTACATTAATACACTAAAATACTAAGAAAACCACTAATAAATAGGTTTCTCACGAAACCCTAATAATTATAATATAACATAACGAAATACTAAACCCTAAAACACGAACCCTAAAAATCTCTATTATAAAACCATAACTAATATAATATATTAAAACACCTAATACGTAAAAACTTAATATTAATATAAAACCTAAGTATAACTATCGTAAAATAAATATTATAATACCATAATACGTTAATAATAAAACTAAATTTACTCTAATATACCTATTTTAAACTAATAATACGAATACTTAGTACGTTAACTAAAATTATATTTTCTATTAAAACATAACTAATATAAATAATATAACCTAAGTACCCCTTTTTACGTAAAGTTTAAAGGCTATAAAATTAACCTATTAAACTACGAAACCCGACCACTTAAGTTCGTGTCAAACTATTATACGCCCCCTAAATATACCCCCGGACTAGCTTAATAAACACCGCGAACTAGCTATTAAAAACCGATAAAAACTTAGATATATTTTTCATAATACTAGTAACACAACCAAAGCCAGCATAAAATGTTTTCTTTCTTTTCTTGCCTGCCTACGTGAAACAAATCAAAACCATTTTTGCTACTAAAATTTTGACCCTTTTCTTGTCCCTAAAACTTGATCTTTTTAAAAACAAAAACCATTTTTTTTCTTTCTTTTTTTTTTCTTGTTTCCTTAAAACAAACAAAGACCAAGAATCATGTTTCTTTCTTTTATCTTTCTTCCTGGTCGAAACAAACAAGCAACCCAAACACCATTTTCTTTCTTTCTTTTTTTTCTGTGTCGACCCAAAACCAAAACAACAAAACCATAAGTTTTCTTTCTTGCTTCTTCTTGTTCGAACAAGTCAACAAAACAAACCTAAACTCCATTTTCATTTTCCTTTGAGTTGACCCAAAAACCACAACCAAAACCAAACCATTTTTCTCTTTTGTTCGAACAAACACCAAACTAAACTTGACCCTTTTAAAACCGACCGAACCAAAACATTTCTGTTTTCTGTTTTTCTTTGTGTCGACCCAAGTACAAAACCAACCCAAGTATAAGTTTTCTCTTCTTCTTCCTCGTCTCGTGCTACTGTGTAACGACCATCACCACCTTAAGCTACCACCCACACACCTCCATCACCACCTCGTCACCCTCACCTCACACCCCGTCACCTTTTCTTAAACCCTAAGTAAACACCATCACCACACCGTCACCCTCACCTCACCCTTTTCCTTAAACCCTAAGTAAACCTAAACCTAGTCAAACCCTTAATCACCAAGCAACTTCTCACAACCCTCCACACCACCCTAGCTACTACCGTAGCTCTTCATACTCACCCATAGCCACCCTTAGTCACCTTCACCTCCTTATGCCACCACACCACCCATTCCTTGGGCACCACTCCAAAACCACACTATAAATACCCCTCGACACCACCCATTCTAAACCATCCCATTCTCACTTCTTCACCACCTCACTTCTCTAAAAACTTGGTCCGACACATAGTAGCATGGAGAGTATAGGAAGCCTAGGAGTGAAACCAACTTGGTCTTAAAACTTGGTCGTGTCCCTTTTCTTACCGCGAGACCCGAAACCCCTCGCGAGTCTAAACCTTCGGTCAAGTAAGTTTTTAAATAAGTTTTATAAGCTTAAGTATAATCATAAACCTTAAAAATCTCTTTTAAAACATAAAAATATACTTTTCATAAAAAAGGACTAGTTTCGTAACGCTTAACTTGCATGGGGGTATATATCATAACTTTTTAAAACTAACAAGATTAGCGATGACCGCCGCGTTGCCGGCGTGCCTGTTTATTTTCTCCATGTATTTTGTTTTGTTTAATGGCGTCGATTATTGCATGGTACTTTTTTCAAGTAGAAAGCTCGCCCAACGGTTGCAATTGCTTTTTACACTTTCTTTTTAGCTTAAGGAGAAACGGGTCAAACAGGTTAAAACTCTAAACTACTGTAACATAAAACAAATCCTTGAAGTGATGAGTTAACAAAAACAAAACTGTATGGTTTCAGCCAACTATGTAAAGCTTCAAAGGCATATTTGACAAAAACTGTATTTAGTCAAACTAAGTTACAAATAAGTGGCTAGTATAGGTACAAAACATTCAAACTATGCTTAATTGTTCCCATTTCTACAAATTAAGCCTACACATAACACATGATACATTTTAAGGCAGCACACTAACAAAAACAAATGACAATATACGTTTCAATATTAAATGAAGTAGCTGAGGAAACTTTCGCTGCGAAGCAACACCATCTCTATTATGAAGCTCCAGTTTAGCAGTTTGACGATCCCTCTTATAATCTGATCCAAATCTCTTTCGTCTTAAAACGAAGCATCCAGCCTAGCAGATTCATATTGATCTTGCTCACCCAACTCACGGTAATTAGGATTGACCTTTTTGTAACTGAACAATTGAACCACTTGACAACCGGTTTGATCATAATTAAAACATGGGGTATATAAATCTCAAACAAAACAAAAAAAACAAAGAATCACAAAAGTATAGTTTACTTGCCTGTTATGCGGCCAAAGATTTTCTTTTCTTTGAGATATTTGAGAAAATCTTTAATCTTCTGCTCGAATTCATGATCTACAATATCGCCAATACCCACTGTACACACGCAAGTCAACATTCTTTCCATACGCTTCACCATCCATGGTTACTTTCATAAAAGGGCACGAACTGCTGTTGTAGGAGGCCAACCCACAACCTGTTACCTGTTGTACGTAAGAAAAAGGTCAATCCTTTTTAATCAATAAGGTTTTACTAATGGTCAAATAATTGTTGGGCAAACATACAATCGACATATTTAACAGATCTAATGCTAGTGAATTTTACACAGATACAGGTTAATAGAGACAGTACAATTTTTTCTCGTAAAACCTGCAAAACAACACATGTTGATCCAAGAAATGGGTCTTGACACGATTCAAAAAACATTCGAATGTCCATTTTTTCTCGTAAAACCTATAAAAGCTGACCTTGTTCAACAACATTGAACGAAATATCTTATCTAATCTAACCACCGAAATAAATGTGCAGACAGTGACTAACCATTTTTAGAGAAGTAGTGGCCATGTGTTAAAACAGAATCTCGGGTTCCCATTGTATTTTCCTTGTGTAACAATTTTATTATAATGTGCCATTTTATACTCTAAATTTCTAATCCCTTATAATAAGGTAATCCAAAGCACCCATATAACTGATTACCTGCATATAAGCTAATCCAAACATCCCTAAGCATGACAGATAAATCATTACCTTACCAACGGTATCTGTTTTTTCATCCTCTTTCTTTTGCAATTCACCCTGTATGCGTCTTACAATCTCCACTTCCAGAGTGGGTTGTGAGCTTTCTTGTCGCTCCACCACACCATCTTCAAAGATCATCTTTAGAGCTGATCCGATCTGTAAATTCACATACCGCACATGAGTTATAAACAGAGGTTAATTATCTATAAAAAGTAACATATATAAGCCTAATCTCAACAACAATACATGTGCCTAGTTTTTGATCAGGAACTTCAAATTCACTCCAAACACCCCTAAATCTGTAATTTTTATGAACGATTGTTGTTAGACTATTATTATTGAGGAAAAGAGTACGCAGCAGTTTTATATTTGCTTACCTGTAATTTGGAATAAGCTATGCTCCGTGATCTATGCATCTTGGTATCGTGACCTATTCAATAATTTCTTGAGTACATTTGGTACACCTTTTGTGGTACCTAGCCTGACTTCACTCGGCCGAATAACACCCGAACCCAATAACCCGATTACTTGCTGGGTCGGGTTGCGGGTGACTTTTTTAAAACTAAAAGGCTGACTCAACCCGACAGGTAAACCCGGCAAACCAACCCGATAACATCCATACATGCAAATGGCAATTCAGTAGAGGTGCTGATTTTATAACAAAGCATTAAAACTTAAGAAAGCAGAGAAAAATAGTTCTATAGCAGTACGTTTCTGAAATTTATAACCTGAAATTTTGTTCATTTTTTTAAAAGAAAGTGCAGAGATCAGACTTGACCGTTACCTTTATGTCTGAAGCTACATACTATACGGCACATGCTGTCCTTCTCAATCATGGCTGCAAACAGATGAATCAGGCATAAGTTCATGCAAGCAACCTCGCAACCCCAAAAAAAAACACATGAACAGAACAATGCTGAATGCGTACCTGCACACGGCACTCTTCTGTCTACTTCTTATACCGTAAAACAATGGCCTACAATAAAAAGACCATCAATAATAAAGTAGAAACAATTATCAAGTACCCATACGTATCATTACACAAATCATTTAGTGCAATTCTAAAAGAGCCTTCAATTTTGGCTGACTACCCAGCGAGAAAGAAAGCACTTAACCTCGAATTTTAAGAAAGCTTCAAGTACATCCAAAAGTAACAGACCACTATCTCCATTCCCGTTTATATCATAGGCGTTCTTATTACTGAGGCCCCTTAGGTCTGCTTTCCAAGCATCCTTTTGCTGCATGAGCAGATTTATTTCAATTTAAAAAAAACCAACTATAATTGAACAAACGGTTTGAAAAAAACATGAATATGTCAATGATAAAGATGGTAAATAAGTAACTTATCACCGAACAGCACTCGGCCAAATAGACTTTAAGTGTGTGTCTTGAGCTGTATCCAATCCAAGTATGCGCATATTAAACTACTTAAAAGCCAACCTGAAATCATATCAAATAGGAGCAGTTATTGTGACGGGTATCGAAGTTACTATGTTAGCAGCAGAGGTCAAAATTAAACCACCACTTGTAACATGTATATATAAACAGGAAAAAAAATTAAACAACTTAGGCCCGACTGGGCATGGCGCAAACGTTAGGTTTTGCCCGGCTGTTTGGACATAATTTAGTTTCAAAGTTATTGTGACGGGTATTATGGCGAAAGCACAATTTTAAAGCACATTACTTAGACGCAGCAAAACTCATTAACCATTAGCAGTGTAAAATCTTACTTCATTTACACAAAGCGGTAAACGCCTACTTATTTAACTATAAAAGGTCACTAAATTCAGCATCTGGTCTGATATAGACTTCTAATAATATCCAAATAATTCAACCAAAATTTGTTTTTGCTACAGATACAATTTTCCTAAAGTTTATATAGCAAGAACTTACTTGTGGAGCGTATCTTTGAAGTGGTAACCTAGCTCGATGACCTCTACAACATCGGTTGTATCATGAAATATTAGTGTGCACTACCCCAACTGATACTGCAGTACCTCGGATAAACTATTGATTTCGGTATATTCCTCCAAGTGACACACAGTTAAAAACACTTTAAAAGTACTCTTCAAGATAAATTCATAAAAGTAAAAAACAGAGAGTTACCCTTCATATACAGTTGGTTAGATTCATCTTATGTGTACAGATAGTATCAGCATAAGCAATTGGTCGTAAAACCTTTTGTGGCTAACTGGATCGTACAAACACTCGCCATTTGACTTTGTGTGTCAATCAGTTCGGTTCAACTGTTGCATCACATTAAATTGATTTAACAACCTGACAATTAATTTAGGACACGTAAGGTGACGTTCTAGACATACCTGGTTGACCCGTGCCGCTCTTAGCCAATTCATTTACCTATTTGACCTGTTATTGAACAAATATAGCAGGTTAGTAGATGAATCATTAATCGTCTAAGTATATGAATCAGTTAAAATAGATGTGTGCACTGGTAAGAATGCGCGCATTTCTGATGTCATACGAACATAAGCCGCGCTATTTTCGAGAACCCTCCACTGCCAACGCGACAATTTTGCTTAAATAAAGTAGAATATTTAGGCTTGTAGAATATTAAAAGGTCTCGTATGAAGCTGCATGATCACCTATTGTTGCAAACATTCGAGCAGTACAGGCTTGTGTGGCTGATACTTGCGTTGTCGATGCTGCTTCTATAAAAGTTGCTATTGGAGTCTCAGTTACGGGTTCCAATATGCCTGCATTGGCAACAACATGAGGACTTTAATAGGAAGCCATTTAAAAACAGTTAAACATTGATAGTCGAAAGATGTGGTATCAAAACCTTTAGAAATAGTTAAATAATAAATGACTGAAGGGTGTAAGTTATTTTTCATTAAGTCGAATGTTTCTAGAGAGCATTTTGACAACCCGACTCATCATAGGTCTTCGGTTTGCAGCTGCTTGAGTGTAGAAGAGGGCTGCTTTAATGTACCTGATAACTTCTTCCTCAGCGTATGTGTTAAGATCGGGATCTATGAGTTCTAGCAGTCTCCCCTCTTCGTAGAGCTCCCATGCCTGTCAGACGAAAAAGAAACATAGATTGAATTTTTATTATCTTAATACAGTGAGTGCATTCACAAATCATACAATAATTTGTACCGGAGATTTAGGATTGTGTGTGTGGCTAATCTTCCACCGTACGGCTTATCCTTAATGTATCAAAGCATCCCTTTGATAGGATACTTGTTCTTGCTGCCTCTTGAATCGGTATACTACATAAGATGGATTCTATTATGGTTGAGGGAAGGTTGCTTATCCTATCCATCTTGTAGTATTCTTGTTGGACCGATACAGAATAGGGCTGCAAAATTAGTAAATCAAAAGATCAATTTAAGATGAACTTTGGCCGATATACAATGATATATATTGGGTCAAATGATCAATTAGGATTTGCAGAACAATGAACACAATCAATAATATTATTTGAATTGTGGACAGTAATCAAGCAATAAAAATGCATAGAAACTAACAAAACAACGGAGAGATAAAATTCATATTGACAATGACGTATACCTAAAGATGGTAATCCAGGAAAGATCACCGACACGATATATGTTGTTGAAATGGTATCCAAGTAAAAAAAAAAAAAAAATCGCATAACTACTTATTCTTCTTGTGTGACTTTTATTGGATTGTTCCAAGATGTGAATAAATCAACTGGTGAACTCTCTAAAGTCACTACTAAGACTATTAGATTGAAATTAGTAGGCTCAAAAGTCTGCAATTCTGCTTATTTTGCTCAAGTAGCCACTGTTTGGTGGGTGAATATGCAAGTTCATGGGAAGAAAAAGTAGAACTGTTGCTGTTTTTTTTGGTATACGCCAGCTATTGTTCTTATGATGTGTTGTTCGTAACAACATCCCTTGAATATACATACACGTTCACATTTTAACCCAACAAAAAATGAAAACCTAAAGCATGAAACAACATATAAAACAAATCTAACAACACAAATTGATGTATTTAGGTAAAGCAATCAAAAGGCCGAATTGAATAACCTGTGGTCAAGTGTAAAAGAACTGTACCCTTTACACTCAACTCTAAGGTGGCACTTGGTTTGCAATCAGGAATAACTATGTGTATGAGTTTCATTATAGTGTCGCTGTGTCAAGTGTTTATATCGAAATATTTCTATAATTTACCTGAAATATAAGCTCTCGGCCCCAAACAGCCGTCCGATTACTCATCTCCAATACATCCAGAGAACCCTCACGTACACCCTCATTGAACAAAAATAAGAACTTCTTGAGAAAGAAAATTAACATATAATAAAAATCAACCTTTTGGTCCAAAAAAAACACAAACCTGCGGGCTTTCCTGGGCACCTTGAAATTGAGTGATCTGTTATCTTTCACACACACACACATACCCAAGTTGCTGTGAGAAGCAACTTCAGACCAAAGAACTACATGCCTGAATAAACACAAACATATGAAACTTAATAATCAAAACAGCCAAATGTAATAATAAATAACAATAATAGTATACATACCTTTTTTTCTCCGTAACTCTTCGTGTTTAATTAAATTCTGGTAACCCAAAAAAAACCCCAAAATTGAAACCCTAGTTCTTGTGTATATAACCGGTAACCCAAAACCCCAAAACTGGAGCACTAACTCTTGCGGTTCAATGATCTGGTATGTGTGAGAACAACGTGTATATTTGTGTGTGTGAGGAAGCTAACAAACACCTCGCCTAAATGTATGTATGTGTGTGAGATCGATCATATAACCGGAGATTTAGGATTGTGTGTGTGGCTAACCTTCCACCGTACGGCTTATCCTTAATGTATCAAAGCATCATCGGTGGGCCAAAGTGGGCTGGGAAAGCTGGGCTCCGGGAGCCTGCACGGTTTTGGCGGGAAAGCTGGGGAGTAAAACGGTACCGTTTCCCTGCTGTTTTAATATATACTTATAATAACTAAAGGGTTAGAAATGACATATTAATAAAGTTATATTATAGGGGTATATATGGTAAATAATTAAAACTTAATATTTAATATATATATATATATATATATATATATATATATATATATATATATATATATGGGAGCTTTATTTTCAGAACCTTGTTAAGTGCGGTAACTGCGAGAACTCCAATTTTGCATTAGAAAACATGCATGTTCATATAAAACATGTATGTTTTCTTACATACACTTTAATACAAATACCTGCGTAACATACATGTTCATATAAAACCATTTTGCATTGATATGTTACACTTAGCAAGGTTCTATATGAACATGTATGTTACGCAGGTATGTGTATTAAGGTGTATGTAAGAAAACATGCATGTTTTCTAATGCACAATTGGAGTTCTCGCAGTTCCCGCACTTAACAGGGTTCTGAAAATAAAGATACACTATATATATATATATATATATATATATATATATATATATATATATATATATATATATATATATATATATATATATATAATATAAATATATATAAAATAAATAAACTTATAATATATATATATATATATATATATATATATATAATTAAAATATATAATAATAAAAAGTATTAATATAAATAAAGTATTTATATAATAAAGGTATTATCCTTTTTATATAATATATCGCAATACTAGGGAGCTTCATGCGAGGAGTACTATGTGGATATTTCGTTTTGACGAGTTTGTTGGGTTTACGAATTAAAGTGCCCTAACTCCTCGAACGATTATTGCATATACTTCTGAGATATGATGGCACGAACGGTGATACGTTATATTTAATCTAGTACTTGATAACATAACGCAATACTAGGGATCTTCATGTGAGGATTATGTACTTCTGAATTATGATGGCCCGAACGGTGTAATGTTTAATAACACAATACTAGGGAGCTTCATGTGAGGAGCATATAATTCTGGATTATGATGGCCCGAATAGTGTTATGTTATAACTAAACTCTAATAACAACATAATTCAATAATAAGGAACTTCGTGTGAGGAGTTATATACATCTGAATTATGATGGCCCGAACGGTATTATGTTGGCCGCATAATACAATAATAGGGAGCTTCATGTGAGGAGTTTTACTTCTGGATTAAGATGACCTGAACAATGTTATGTTATATCTAAAACTAGTAAACCCTAAGGAATAAAATTGATGAGGCGAAAAATGAACCACTTTTAAGGGGTCTTTTAAGCCCGGATTCGAATTTATTTGAACAAATAATGCCCTAAATCGTTCCTTTTGTCATTTTAGGTACTTTTGGAGTGAAAAGGAAGCATTTTGGACATTTTTGGAGCATAAAAGTGAAGAAAATGGCAAAGTCTTAATTTTCCTTGCTGGGGGAACAGTACCTGACGGCGTCACAAGATTCTACATGACGGCGTCAAGAGTAATACAAGAGGTGGAAGTGGCTAAAGTCCGTGACGATCCAATACAAGATTACACTAAGGAAATGACGGCGTCACTATAGCCCGACATGGTCCATTTACTAGTGATAGCCTAGAAGATTTTACACATGACGACGTCATAAGTGGATCTAGGCAATCCGATTTCATTATGGGCGGCGAGTTGACGGCGTCAGAAATTCCTTCTTGACGCCGTCACCCTAGAAAATCAATATATAGTTTTGCAATTTTCATTCATTTGAGTGCAACATATAGGGAGTAACTTTGGAGAAACCCTAGTCCGAATTTAACAGTATTTTCAAGGGTTTTTAACCCCTTGGATCCTTCATGTCAATTTTAGATAAGTACTCTTTTAATTCAATCAATATGTCTGTGTGTTGCTTGAATATATCTTACACTTGTCTTCAATTTAACATCCTCGGCTAGATTACTTTTGTGTTTGCTTAGATGTAGTGAAACCTAGATGTTAATTATGGGTTGATTGTTTGTTTATAGTCGTTACGGATGATCGATCCGATGTTAGGCTTAAGAAAACTGGCAGACTTCAATTGGTAACATGCTTGAACGTCTTAAGAAACATGATCAAAGGTGTACTATGATTTTTTGTTATATTTAATGCATAGGAGAATTCTAATGATCCCATGTTAGGAGCTTTTAACAGGATCGACATGGAGTGAAGTAGGATCCTATATAGTTAGGGAATATTGTACACGGCCCTACGACTATTTTTATGGAATATAATCCGTCATCCACGCAATTGTAACAAACTATCAACCTGTAAAAGATATCTAGGGAGTAATGAAACCTAAGTAAACACAACTCTCCCCATTATTGTCTACACCACATTAGTAATTAGTTTTATTTCCATTTCTTTTATTTTATTTTAATTGCATTGGGTTAGTTGACTAGAAACTAATTCCGCCCACTCTTCCAAAACCAAAGATTTTACTTGCTTTTATAAAATATAAAATACAAAAAGAATAATCCATCACCCCTAGACTTAATTTAGGAGGCTTTCTAATCCTAGCGACACTATTCCTAAGTTGAACGATCAATCCCCCGGTACTTGTCACTATACTATACTACAACGATCAGGTACACTTCCTGGTGGGGGTTGTAAGCTTCTCGAGATCCCTCGAGAGGTAAAGCCTGGTGCGATTCCCACGCATCAAGTTTTTGGCGCCGCAGCCCGGGGAATAATTATTGTCCAGGTCAGGATTTCTTTTAATTAGGTCTAATTGCTATGTTCCTTTCTAGTAAGATTTTATTTTTATTTTTAGGTCTTCTTTAGTCTATCTTATTTCTTTGTGTCCTTGTTCGTATAAGGTTTGTCTTTATGGATTTTGAGAATCGCCGTTTAGAAGTTAGCAAGAGGCCCATAGCAAGCAAAAGAAGAAAGAGGGAAGTTAACACATTTAGGGAATTTAATAAACCCCTCTAGATGATAATTGAGTTTACAGACTTCTCCCCGACCCCGGAAGAATTGAGTTACCATAGATTTCTTTTACAACACCCTTGTCCCACAAAATATAGGAGAATACCATGGATTAGGAGGCATAACTTTAGGAACATAAAAATTCCTTGCATGATTGGGTACATGTCTAGAGAGCATAGATATATTGATTTAAAAGCATCCATGAATATTATGTATAGGATCTACTACAACTGGATAATGAATAAAAGGATAAGCCCTAGAAAAGACCCCTATAACCCTAAGCGACTTTGTAATTTTGTCAAAAGAGTGAAAGGGGTACACGTCTTTGTAGGAAATTTTACTTATCAATGCGACTTTGTAATCCTAGAAGATGTTAGAGGTATTATAGATCCACACTTAGGAGAAATGGTCCTAGGGCAACCTTTTGTTGAGATAACTAAGATGTATTGTGATCGTGAGAAGGGAATAGTTCAGTTGATCGATGGGATAGAAAAGATCACTTTTATGATGCCTCACATGAGGGAATAATTAAAGGAAATTAAGAATTTACCAATTGATGAGATTCGACCTTATGAGATTAAAGACGAAGGAATTGATGATGATGTTTATTCTGAGAAGAGGCGAACATACTATTCGGGTTGCATGAGTCTAGGCCCTGAATATAAGCGTGATGAGAATTGGGTTAGATGCTTTGAATTAGCACATAAGTGGGGAAGGGAAACGTAGTAACCCATGACCTTGAGTCTAGCTATAAGACTCGTAAAATAAAGAAAAGCGCTTCTTGGGAGGCAACCCATATTTTGTGTGATTTTTAATTGTTTGATTGTTATTTGCTTCCGTATGCATGCTTTGTTTTTATTGTTGGTAGATCATGTTTCAAACTAAAATTGTGAAGATACTTTATTTTGTTGTTTAACTTCATCTTAACTTCATACAAAGGTACTTTGCAAAAAGATAAGTGTAAGGGGAAACCCCAAATTCGTTTATAAGAACAAAATTGATCATGAATCTCCACAATAATAAATGAACATGTGTATTTGTATTTGTTAGAGTCAAATGCTTGTATCGAGTCATAATGATGTTTTGCAGGATTTTCCAGGAAGTAGGACATAAGTTTTTCCAGAAATTTTCCGGAAACTTAACATAAAGATTTCTGCAGATCACTTCTGACGGTGTCAAGAATTAACTCTTGACGGCGTCACGTGTAAAATTCTGGAAATTTTGCTAATTTTGTTTCTCTAACGGAGCCTTTAAGTTTTTGCTAATTCTTTAATTTTATAAACTTCGGGGAATCTGCAAACATTCATTCCACAAGCATTATATCTTAAATTTTTTTCTAGGATTTTTTAGTATATATAGATTGCCGCGGATTTTACGCGAGGTTGCCTTGTTTATTTTCTCAGGTTTAACAGGTTACGTTTGACAAGAAGATGATGTATTTTTCTGGAAGGGAAGCTTTGAACGTTCATTTTCTTGGAGGAAGATTTAACCTTGTTACCTCACTATCCACACCGAACGAATCAGGGGAGTATTTGTTTTCATTCTTTTACCTATTTCACTTTTACATCCTTTAATTGAACATTGGGGACAATGTTCATCCTAAGTGTAAGGGGAGGGTAAATGATGATACCTTATAGGATACTATTGCACGTGAGTTTGTTTTGTTTAATGGTAGGTGTGTAATAAAACTAAGAGAAATACTTGTTAGTGTAATTTTAGCGCCAAATTTAAAATTTTTAACAACATTTAGGAGTGAAACTTTAGCCTTAACAAGCGTCTCATGGATAGGAGTCGTATAACTAGCACGAAACCGTACTATTCAGAAAAATTTTCCACCCAAATATGTGAGGTTCGCCTTTAGATTTGATAGGAAAAGAATTTACTATTAGTGCTTATGAGTGTACCGGTAGCATTTAGATTCAAGAACTTGCGTTATTGATGCATCCCGAGACCGCTAGTGAGACTACATTCATGTAGTAGGATTTACTACATGATAAGAGGCATTAGGATCACCCTTGTGTTAAACCCGTATCATAATTACTTGACCATTTAAGTCATATTACTTGGCTAGTTAAGTCAATTAATTTTCCCACACCTTAGCGTTGTACTCATTTTTAGTACACGAAACCCCTAGTACACCCCTCCGAGCCTATCTTTTTGTTTCTAACTTTAAGCATCTTACTTAAAGGAAGAATTTGTTACAACCCACTTAAATGTACAACCAAATCGCCTTAGCCTTCCGTGTATGCACTCATCTTTAGTGCATTATTGTTATTTGTTTAAACCCTTAGTTAATTATCTAATTGATTACATGGTTGCTAAATCGAGTCATATCTTGTACATATTGTTTTGGGACGATTGGAACTCATGGGTAAAGTACTTGTGTTATGGATTAATGGGGAAGAACATCATTTATTACCCCCATATGTGCGTTAATCTAAAAAGTACTGCAAGTGTTTTGATTATCTTGATTCGAGTCATTAGATTAGTTTAATTTAAAGTATGTAAAAATCCAAGTGTAAGGGGAATGTACATTCCCTATGATGTATTATTTTGGATGGTAGGGTAAGAGTGTATGTAAAAAAAAAATCGAAAAAAAAATTAAGAAAAAGAAAAAAGAAGAAAATAAAAAATATATATATATAAAAAGGAAGAGAAAAAAACATACGGACTACCATCCCGTTTCATTTTATGTTTATTTTAAGTTTTTTTTTTCATTTATTAGCTTAAGTCGAGTCTAGTCTTGGCTTAGCAACGCAATATTGTACTTGTAATTAACCAAGATGATTAACTCGCCACCAGTAAAGATTGCCTATATCCAACAAAACCGTGTATTCCATATCCCTACACCTAACGTTATAACCCTTTAAAAGACCTCTTTGATAGTTTATCCTATGTGCTTACGCCATGTAGTGAAGGTTTGATCCTTTCCCAAGCCTATGGTAATCTATTTTGCTATGACAGGTAGTGAGAAATGTTTTCCATTTCCATATTGTGATATATACTTTATTACACCCGAGAGATGTGAGTATCTAAACACTATTTGTGAGGTGATAGTGTATGACCTCCGTGCTTGTCTTTGGTCTTTAGTGGAATGATTATTTGTTGTAATTACTTTTATATTAGTGTTAAATGACCTCTAACTTGTATTTTGATTAGAATAAAAGCTCATTTGCTTGAGGACAAGCAAATCTCAAGTGTAAGGGTATTTGATGAGGCGAAAAATGAACAACTTTTAAGAGGTCTTTTAAGCCCGGATTCGAATTTATATGAACAAATAATGCCCTAAATCGTTCCTTTTGTCCTTTTAGATACTTTTGGATTGAATTTTGGAAAAGGAAGCATTTTGGACGTTTTTAGAGCATAAAAGTGAAGAAAACGGCAAAGTCTTAATTTTCCTTGCTGGGAACAGTACCTGACGGCGTCACAAGATTCTACATGACGGCGTCAAGAGTAATACAAGAGGTGGAAGGGGCAAAAGTCCGTGACGATCCAGTACAAGATTACACTAAGGACATGACGGCGTCATCATAGGCCGCCATCGTCCATTTACTAGTGACGACCTAGAAGATTTTACACATGACGGCGTCAGAAGTGGATCTAGGCAATCCGATTTCATTATGGGCGGCGAGTTGACGGCGTCAGAAATTCCTTCTTGACGCCTTCACCTTAGAAAATCTATATATAGTTTTGCAATTTTCATTCCCTAGAGTGCAACATATAGGGAGTAACTTTGGAGAAACCCTAGTCCGAATTTATCAGTATTTTCAAGGGTTTTTAACCCCTTGGATCCTTCATGTCAATTTGAGATAAGTACTCTTTCAATTCAATTAATATGTCTATGTGTTTCATGAATATATCTTACACTTGTCTTCAATTTAACATGCTCGGCTAGATTACTTTTGTGTTTGCTTAGATGTAGTGAAACCTAGATGTTAATTATGGGTTGATTGTTTGTTTATAGTCGTTACGGATGATTGTATTCGATGTTAGGCTTAAGAAAACTGGCAGACTTCCATTGGTAACATGCTTGAACGTCTTAAGAAACATTATCAAATGTGTACTATGATTTTTGGTTATATTTAATGCATAGGAGAATTCTAATGATCCCATGTTAGGAGCTTTTAACAGGATCGACATGGAGTGAAGTAGGATCCTATAGAGTTAGGGAATATTGTACACGGCCCTAGGACTAGTATTAAGGAATATAATCTGTCATCCACGCAATTGTAACAAACTATCAACCTGTAAAAGATATCTAGGGAGTAATGAAACCTATGTAAACACAACTCTCCCCATTATTGTCTACACCACATTAGTAATTAGTTTTATTTCCGTTTCTTTTATTTTATTTTAATTGCAATTTTAGTTATTGAGTTAGTTGACTAGCAACTAATTCCGCCCACTCTTCCAAAACCCGAGATTTTACTTGCTTTTATAAAATATAAAATACAAAAAGAATCATCGATCACCCCTAGAGTTAATTTAGGAGGCTTTCTAATCCTAGCGACACTATTCCTAAGCTGAACGATCAATCCCCCAGTACTTGTCACTATACTATACTACAACGATCAGGTACACTGCCTGGTGGGGGTTGTAAGCTTCTCGAGATCCCTCGAGAGGTAAATCCTGGTGCGATTCCCACGTATAAAAAATACTTAAGAAATAGAATAATAAAAACTTAGACAAACACGATCAGAGTTGACATACATACTACACCCGGTTGCGTAAGTAGGACATCTAGTATCTCAATCATTCTTCCTTAAAAGCCCAGGTGAGTTTTCGTAGCCTCACATCTTTTTAAACTTTCACTTTAAATGCTTTAAAAAATCCTGTGAAGGGGATACGTGCTAAATGCTTTACTTTAAAACGAAATACAAGTCTTTTTCATTCGTTGTTGCACGAGTAAACTAACAGCCACCACTACATAACTGAAAATTCATGAATCTAATCGTTTGTGATGTTTTACCCAAACGAAAGCGAATATAGTTGATAGATCTATTGGAGTTTGACAACTCCCGTTGGTATTAACACCCCACTAGGTGGTACCAATAAGTACTATATTTGAATCCACTCAAGGAATAACTTTGGCAAGTTATCCTTCTATCCCCTCATGTTGGGTCTGCAGCCCACATGACCCAGATCGTTAAGGTGTGATTCATGAGCTTAGTGCAAGAAACCCCTGTCTGTATGTAACAATTCGCATTTTCGGATTACTATTTATTTCTACTATTCACTATTACTATTCACTTTCACTATTCATCTCAGAAAATTTTTATTTCATATTCTCGTAAGTTAAACTATTTTAACGATAATCCGAGAGTTTGACGCTCGTCGGATCATTTCTGCAAAAATCACGAAGCCGTGTCCGAGATTTACATTTGGATTTAAACGTCGTTCCAGCATCCCGATATGTCCACAAAACACTATAAACGATAAAAATATTATTTTCTCTCATTTTACGACAATTCTAAAAGTTTTGGAATTTTACGTTTTCCAGTTCAGCGTTTTACGCGAATTACGCGTTTTTGACCCGCGTTTCCAGTTTTAACGGCGTTTATGCAACCCGATGGAACTTACCATTCATTTTATATTTTATTATGGAGTATTTTGACAAGTTTAGTCATTCTTTCAAGTTTCATATTTTTACGATACCCGAATTTATGTTTCGCGGTTTAAAACTTTACGTTTAGCGATTAACGGAACCAAAACCGACTCCGTGAACCAGATAATACCAAGTTTCCTACATACTCATCCACCATGTGCAGCCCCCCCCCCCCTCTCAAAATATCTAGTCAACTTGACCAAGTATTTACTAAAATGCCATTGGATGAGATATTTCCTACAAAAACACAAATAACACTTTCATACTTATTTTCATAAATCAAAAGTGAGGTTTTCTCTTGTTCTTCCTCCCTAGCCACGACCCAAACACCAAATCCATCAAGATCCATTATTTTTTTAAGATCAAAGCATAAGAGTTGTTCATTTCATCATTCTAATTAAGAGTTTTGCAATATAAACTCAAGAAACACAAGGTTTTGCCTCATCTAATCATCGAATATTTCAAAGTAAGTTATCAAATTTATTTTCATAATTTCATCTTATATTTACTAGTATCACATGATTTTCATGCTTAATTTCATGCACAAGCTAGCTATACCACTTTATTTTTGTTAACTTTTTGAACATACAAACCCTAGAATTTGTTTTAGGTATTCCCTTGTTAAATTAACATGATTAGTGATGATTAGGAACCCATGGCACCCTAAGAAGGTGTATGGTAGGATTAGAATAGCTTTGTGGTGTTTTGCAAGAGATTTGGTGATGTTAGAAACTAGTTTAGAACCTTGGAAATGGATTTGTAACAAGTTTATAAACCTACTGTCCCAAAATGGTAAACCCAGGAAACTCAGGAACTTAGGGGAACTTTTTGACCAAATATTTAGAAAATACTTTCAAAAGCGAATCCGTAGGCGAAAGAACGGATTAAAAAGAGTTTATAACGAAGGAGTTATGAATTTTTCAATATTAACGACGAAAACTATTTTCCGGAAAAATACATGCTGTTGGACGTTTTTCAACGGGCAAAAAGAGGCTTTAGACGTAACCCGGAGGATCCAAGCTTTCCAAAATATATTACTACATACTAAGATGTAACCATGGATATAAAGAACGAGTAAAACGGACTTATAACGACAAAGATATTCATGTTTCAATATCGGCAAAAACTCACTATAATTGGCAGCTTTTACTATAAATAATAATAATACTACTTCTACGTACTAAATTCTAGATTTTCTAGAAATACTACTAAATTGCCAAAATTTATAACTAACGAAGTACTTATGCTTATGAGCTTATTTTTACGACCATTAGACTATACTTCAAGGTTTTCAAGGCGAAGTTTATAACACTAACTTTCTATACATATATATTACGACAAGTTTACACAAGTCTAGTTAAGACTTATTATTTTTCTCAAGTATGGAATATATTTTACTATGACTATAACTAGTATTTTTCAAGTTAAGAGTGGTATAGGAAACATGTGCATGGACATTTTCAACATCGTTTCATGATCTAAATTAGATCGTTCATCATTCATATTAGGTTGCGGTTAGAGATCGAACCTCATTTCTGTGTATCCACTTTATCATCATAGCTATCGCTCCAGGTGAGTCATAGCCCCTACTTTTGTATACTCGTTTTAACTCTTTGGGGGAAGATACATGCTCAACTACTTGCTTACTTGTACAAATACTCAAAACATTTATACTTGATTGTCTTATACTTGATTACATTTATACTTGATTTCATACATACGTGATTGTGCTATACTTAACTGCGTTATACTAAACTGTGATTGTGTATTCTTGAGCAACTTATACTTTGGGAAATGGCACCCAGTAATCTTTTATACTTTGAGAAATGGCACCCAGTAATCTTTTATACTTTGGGAAATGGCACCCAGTAATCTCTTCCAGTGGCTCCAGATTAAGTTGCTGGATGACCATTGAGACTGCCAGTGGCTCCAGATTAAGTTGCTGGATGACCATTGAGACATACAACAAACGTGAGGTCTTCGGAGATGAAGTGTAGACTCACGACTAATTGCTTAACTGTTGTGATGAACTTATACATGTTTTACTCATACTATATATGTTAGCAGTGGGTTGTGAACACACAGGTTGCAAGTCTCTTATGGCGGGACTTGCAACTGAGTGGATTTACGATGCCTTTGATGTGTGATCATTTTCTACATACTTTACTTGTTAAACAAACTCTATGAACTCACCAACCTCGTGTTGACACTTTAGCATGTATTTTCAGGTTTTAACCAATGGCACGCTACTGGAGGTTTTGGCAGGGCATGGCATGGTCATAGAAGACTCTGATTATTCATTTGGGGACCGTTTTAAACTATTTTAAGGGCCTACTTCCGAACTACTTTTAACAATGTAAATTTAACATTTTTGATTTAACTATTTTATTCTAAATGATTGAAGTGAAAACCATTTTTGAACTTGTGTTGTAATACCAATTGAGTTACACCCCAGCTACATGTATGCTTCCGCTGGACCCGATTTTGGGGGTGTGACACTGTAGTATTGTACTGATCATGCAATACAACAGAAACTATTTTCTTCTACTCTACATGGGTGTAAAACAACGTAGCCCATGCATTACTAAACTTGTATTCACTCTACTACTTAAACCTATGACTCTCACTCAACACCTAGTGTTGACTTTTAAGCATGTATCCTAGGTATATAGCCATTACGGAGCTTTGGCAGGAGGTGGCACTGAACTCGGAGGACTTTCAAACCGGTTATCATTCAAACATAGCATTTCACACTTAGATTCATGGGACCTCATCTTATTAAAACTACGATATTTTAATGAATGATAACTTATTTATAAAAACATCTCTTTTCGACTCATTTTCTATTACTGTATCTGTGATTCTATGAAGCAATACCCCAAACACTTTATCCGCTGCGATCAGTGAAAAATGGGGGTGTTACAATATATATATACCTCTATATTATATATAACTGGAGGCGTTTGACCATTTAATGCCAAATAAGCATGGTCAATGCCCAGTCATCAAGTTTTCAGCGCCATGTCATTAGTATTCTGTGCCATGTCATCATGTGTATTTTTTTTTTCGGATTTATTTTTCTAAAAAAACATGGTGTTGGATTCGAACATGGGTTGTGACTAAGACTGCCATACATCTTTACCACTGCACCAACACAATTCTTGGGATTTATTTTGTAGCTTAATATTGATAAAGTTATTAAATTAAATTACAATATCTATCCTTAATTATAGCTTGACAATATTTTAAATTAATATAACCCTAATATCATTATGTAATATACGGCATTTTATTTTTATTCTGCCTCCCATGCTAAACCCTAATGTGATATTTTTATTCTGCCTCCCATGCTATAATACTGTCCTCAAATCTTTGTGATAGTATCATTGATTTTTGAAGGTTTCATGCTTTACGTATCCAATCTTCAATGTCGAGATGATTTGTGTTCATGATTCTGATATCTGGCACTTTTCTTATTTTTATATGTTTACAGGTTTATGTAAATTTTTCTATGTTTTTCTTTTCTTTCTTTTTTGTATGCCGAATCTTCAGTTATAGGGATGGAGCAGAAAATTGCATTCAACAAGTTTTACCTAAATCAATTCAATTATGTAAGTTTAATTCTCAACTTGAGGTTTTTTAGGGCTTCAATCCCAAAGGATAATGACGGGAATCAACCTGAATCTGGTAACCAGGTATGACATTTATGCCTTTGGAGATAAATTTGTGTTCATGTTTTGTTATCATCATTCTAACTGTTTCTATTGTTTGAGTTTGTCATATGCATAACTAATCTTATTGTTTGATTTTGTTCATGTTTCGTACTATTTTTTTTATTTAAAAAGATTTAATCTTATTGTGTTTTGATATGTAATATTTAGGGAAGGGTGTCACAGCTGACAAACAAACCAAAATAAAAAATTGCAAAAAGCTTGACTTGGAAAATCATAATAAAAAATTGTATTAATCGTTTTAGTTACAAGAGCTGACCGTCTTAATATTCTTATGTATGAGTTCTATATTATAGTAGCAGGTTTGATCTTTTATTTTTCTCTTATAAAAGGGGACTCAAGTCGTTCAAAATATAACGAGAGCTCCATTGGCATGAGGTACGTCACTATTAAGTTATCAGTTCCATTATTGAATGACTACACAAGTTATTAGTTCCATTCCAAAGATAATACAACAGATGGTTGTTGCTGTTTATTTTGCTAATATAACTTAGTTAGCTACTGATCCTACTCCTAATATGAAAAGAGAAGGCTTTTTTTGAATCTCTTTTGCATTACCATTCAGTTTTGAGGATTTCTCAGGGGAACCAACGACGCCAATTCATACAAATGATGTAGAGGTGTTCCTTCAAGTTCTACCTGGTGATAAGAAAAAAAAAGCTAAAAAAAGCTAGTTAAATGCACTGATTCTTCTTCAACCTCATTGAAAAATGTTATTGGGCAACATATAACATTCTTTAAGATAAGAGAACTTTTTGGCAATACGATCTCGCTCCCTGATGGAGGAAAATCTTTTAATTTTAATATAATATAAATTCAAAGTTGTTATAGTTTCAATGTTTCTGCGTATTGTTACATTTATAATTTATACTTGTATCAATACAGATCTTGTGGGGTTTGCTGTTCAAATGCAGGTAAAGAATACCCGATTTTGTTTGCTGTTCAAATGCAGGTAAAGAATACCTGATTTTGGTATGTGAGAGTCTTACCAAGGTCAAATCTCTTGATCGTCTCACTGCAATGAGAGATATTTTACATATCATTAATAGTAACTGTTTGATTTTCCAAGTCAAGGTTCAATACTTCAAAAGGGAATGTTTATGAGGTATTGGAGGTCCTTATCAAAGAAGGTCCACCTGATGGAGTTGGAAGAGAGATAGCAGAAGAGGTATTACCATCTAAATGTTTGATAAGTTACACGTAAAAGTATTCTACATATTTGCTGCTGATAACATGATGTTTGGATTGATATTTGGTTTGTAGGTTGGAATGCCATGGGCTCTTGGTGAACTTATTCACACCCACTTAATGTTGAATTAGTTGGTTTGCCAACGATCCATATTCTATGATGCATTCTACATCGTTGCTTTTAAGGTTGAAAATAAGTTTTTTTTTCACTGTATTTGATTTAAATACACCGTTTTAAAACTTATACAAGCATCTCTAATGCTTTTTGGTAAATGCAATATTCTTTTGGGCAATAGTAACTGCACCTAGGGCTCATAAAACATTTATGATGATAGGATATGATTTATATGAGATTTAACGGATGTAATTGAGTTGTTCATGGTCACAGACTACATAAAAACCAGAAAAAATCTTTTTAATGATGGTGTTCTAGGCCCTGCAGATGCTATGTTTATAAAAAAAATACGAATTTTTCCACTTTGTTTTCGCATAGTCCAGAATTTGAGAGTAGTGAGAGTAATAGGGTACTTCCTTGGTTAGCTAAGTCGGTGAGGCGAGGTGGATAGACTCAAGTGAAAATTATACGAAAAGTAATAGGGAAAAAATAGGCAAACAAAATTTATAAATGGGAGTAACATCGTTGATCATGATTTGGGTGTTAGGATGTTAGGTCGTCTTAGGAGGTGTCGACTGAGAAGTTTGTGAAAAGTGGAGTTGGGGATAGGGAAAAAAGTTGGGACTTTGATGAGCAAAATGATTTTAGGGAACAAAGTAGGAAGCTTTTCAAAAAAGGTACGAAAAACATAAATTAATTACGATAACAAAAAACATACATTGCTGACAATATGATAGGGTATGATTTATATGTGGTTTAGCAGATGTGATTGACTTAGTTAATAGTCGAAGACTTCATAAAACCCAGAATAACCCTTTTTTAATTATAGTGTTTTAGGCCCTGCAAATGTTTGTGAGAAGTGGTCTTGAGAGTAAGGACAAACGTAGGAACTTTAATGAACGGAATGGTTATATGGAAAAGTAAGAGAATATATGACGATGAAAAGGATTGAATAGATTGTGAACCCGAAGTAGTACAAGATTCAAAAATGGAATGATAGATTTGATAAGTATATTGACGTTGCACGAAATAGTAACAAATTTTGTAAGTTTAATAGGCAAGAGGAATGGGGAAATATGTCCTCCACTATGTGGTTGTCCAAAAACATAAATTTTTCTTCTTTCCCCAAAGACAGATGGTGTTTGTGACATAATTGACCCAAAAGGTGAGGCACAGCTTGGTGCCAGATGGTTCAGTAGATTTAGAGCTTGAATAATAGTCTGTTAAGCATATTAAGATTTACTTTAGGAGAGCGAGGCAAGTGAATGTCTGTTAGGATAGGGATTGTTAAGACGTAAGATAAGGATATCTGTTTATACTATGGGAAGCCCCATTAGTTTAGCTTGCATTTGTGTAACTTAGATTTTTGTTTCCATTAATTGGATTCTATATGTTGTTTTATGGATAGAGGTTACAACCAACTGATTCAGGAAAAAAATATAAATGTGATCATTGATCAATTTTGACTTTTGAGATAGCTACACACCTCAAAAGTAGGTTAAACCATCAATTTTGGTTACTCTTATCACTAGCTTTTGATAAAATCTTGCTTTGAGGTCCAAATCTTAACAAAAAATATTAGAAGAACTAAGGAAGTTAATACATTGATTAGCTAAGGGAGAACCAAATGACCGTGCATGACTGATTTTTTGCAATGCAAAGGATTTTGCTGCCACAAGCAAGAGGGACTGGTGTAGCATATGTTCTAGTGATAGTAACATCACAAAGTCAAAATCATTTGAAAAAGTTAAGGGAACATGGACTTGGTTAAATATAATGATAAGTCGAAAGGAAGGTAGTTGTGGAGAAATTAGGAGACCGACTAAGAAAACAATGAAGATGGAGAATTGTTGGGTTGACCGCATGTGATAGGAGAGGGACCAAAAACAAGGGGGAGAAGAAATTTTGATATGAGCACCTTACCAACTGTTGTCGTTGGTATTTGTTTGTGATATAGTGCATGTAAAGGGTGGTGTATGTTAGAGTGTCAATGTGGTAGGAGTGTAGTATGGTGGAGATGTATGGGAGAGAGATAACAAGAGTTAGAATACTTGGAGTGAAGCATACAGGGGTGATTATTGTATGTCTACCTTGGTTTGGTAGGATCTGAATTCCTTATGGCCTGATTTTTGGGAAACCATGACAATCAACACGTGCATGTATTTAGATATGAAAACACGCAAATGAATGGGCCAAAAATTTGAGACCTGAAGCTCCCCAGTTTAGAAGGTGGCGACACTATAGGGTAGTTGAATAAGCCACGTGTTTTTTGTTTAGTCTAGCAGGATTGACCAAATGTGCTTAAAATACGAAGTACTTGCGTTATATTAGTAGGTAGGTAACAAGCGAATATTCACTATGTCGTGCAACTATGGAGAACAGGTCTTTGATAGATTTCTAGGATTGCAAGCAGAAAATAATAGAGCAGTTCTTTGCAAAAGGATAATACTTCAAATGTGTTACTACATTAATTCTGCTAGCAATATAATCCAAGTATACAAGGGAGAGAAGGAGACTCAAGAGCGACATACCTACCGGAGTCTAGGATGTTGTATAGAGATCAGTGAATTCATTGCCAGGCCTCATAATAAACAACTTTCAGGGAAATAAATTAGGAGAGTACGAGGCCGTTCTACTAATTGACAGTTGGCCACCCATATCCTTATTTCACATCGAGTAGTGATTGACCACATCCTTAGTTATTTGGTGGGACCTGTAAAAAAGAATATGCATGTGTGAAGGGCGTCTTACTGTACTAGGTTGTTACAAATTGTCGTTATATCAACAAATAAATGTCAATTCAGAATGTGTATAAATAGAATAATGTGGTACATGTGCTACATATATGTGTGTGTTTCCGTGCTTAACAAGATGTTAGTAAATTGAAGCTGACATGGATTCATTTTTTGGTATAAACTATGTAGCTTTGGTTATACAAGGGAACAGTTAGGGGTAGGAGGGTGGTGCGTACGATTAAAAGGCAAAGGATAGTGAAGAAAAAAAAAGTTAAAAAAGAGGGCAAGTAGAATACTGAAACTACGAGGGTGGTGCGTAAGGTGAAAGGGAAAGTTTATAATGAGGGTAAGGAAAAGAATGAAAGTAGGAGGGTGGTGCATAAGGTGAAACGAAAGTTTGTTGATACAAATCTGCTAATCCAAACAGACATTAAAGTATGAGATCTGTTAGCCTTGCTATTTTATAAAAGATAACGTCACACATAAAGAAATGGACTAGATATCATACAAATAGTACTTTAGGGACTATTATTGTAATATAGGAAAACTAGTAATGTTAGGAGCCTATAAATACCCCTCATGACTCTCCATGAAGGGTGTGGGAAAGTGTGTGTGTTGTTTCATTTATTCTCTTTTAATATAAACCCTTTTCTCCACCTTTCTCTCTCTACTTTCTCTCTCTAGAACAATGGTGTATTTCGATCAACCTCGACCTCCCGAAGGTGTTTCTTGGTTATAAGAAGTGGTATCAGAGCTAACCGGGGGCGAATCGTGGTGTTTTTGGGTGAAAAATCGTGTTTTTGGTGTATTTTCTCGGTAAACTTATGATCTTATTGAGTTAGGATTCTTTCTTATCGAGTTAGAAAATTTTATCGAGTTAGAATAATTCTAGCGAGTTAGAAAATTCTTGCGAGTTTGAAAAATTCTAGTGAGTTTGCACAAGTTCTAGCGAGTTTGAAAATCTCTAGCGAGTTTGAAATTTTTTTGCGAGTTAGAATTTTTGCAAGTTTGTGAGTTAGGGTCATGAGTTTCGATGTTATCGAGTTTGGTATTTTTTTTATCGAGTATGAAGGACTATCGAGTATGAGCAGACTTTACCGAGTAAGGTGGTATTATCGAGTATGGTCAGCTTTACCGAGTTAGATGCAAATTACCGAGTTTGGGCCATAATTTTTCGTGTAAGGGCATTCTTTACCGAGTTAGAGTTGATTTTCGTGCAACGATTTTACGTTTTGAGTATGCTTCATATAGTTTGCCGAGTCAGGCTGGTCCAACCTTATCGTTTATCGAGTAAGGATTTCTTTTGGACTAATCTAAACAAAACTCTGCCGAAATTGACTTAGGATATCGAGTAACGAGATGGGATTTTGAGTAAGGTCATATCAAAGGATTATTATATAAACAAAACCCTAACCTCATCGAATAATCTAATATCTATATACCCTAAACCCTTACCTCCACCAAAAACACACTTGATATAATTGGTAACCATTTGATAGAACATGATTCATTTCATTGTTTCATTATCTTAATACCAATATATCTCACATTAAAACACACCACGAATTGCTTAAACGATCCTGATCAAGAATCACAATCAAATGACAACGGCTAGTATCAGATTTTTGTGATTATGGGGATAATTCTTTATCACTTTTCTGGGTTTAAAGTTCATTTCAAGGGCATGTGTACTTATTTATCTCAAAGTATAGGGGTGGATGGATGCATGACTTTCGAAGATACTTGTTTGGGCAAACACTAAAGATAGTGATTAAGACTTGGATTATCTAGTTATACCCGATGTAAGGAGTTACATTGTAGTGCTCACGGGTAATAGCTATCACTTTAAGGAGTTACATTGTAGTACTCAGTGTCGCACGATGTTGTGGATAGTTCAAGAGGCAGAGATTTCATATACTATTTGTGGGTTTAAGTATATGGATCTACCTATGCTTAAAGGAGTTATGTTGTAGTGCTCAGTATAGGTTCTTAGTCACACCATCGTACAAGATTAAGTCACATATCTAAGGGATGTTTACTTCATTTTCAGATTGGTTATACTGGGTTGTTTCTATAGTCATTGGTCATTTACTAGCTGGTTGGAATTTGAAGAGGTCGCTTAAAGGTTGAAGAGAAGAGAAGAGATTGTAGAATAAGAGAGTCATATCCTATCAGCATATTCTCCCAAATTATGCTTTCATGGTCTATCTATATTGCACCAGAAGTGTAAAGTACGGGTAATTTTGGCATGTACACACAATAGTATGATGATTTCGATACATCGCAACCATCAGGAGGGAGAAGAACATGCCAAAAGAAGTAGTGTTTCATCTCTAGTACGTTGGTTGTTCGAGGGAATTGTGCTTACACCAGAACCGAAGAAGTACTAATGATGTGTACATCGGAGCGTATTACCAACCTTCTGTGCTATACTATGTGAGTTATGCTATGATGCTCCCATAATGACAACCATGGTGCAAACTCATTAGTATCTACCTTATCTGCTGCGAGATGAGAAGAGAGTTGTCAGTTCAAGAGGGAGTAGAAGAAAATGAATAAAGGCTCACTAGTTAGGAGGGAGTAATAACCTAACTAGACCATTACAGTTGAAGTTCAGAGCTACAAAGACCTTTGCCGTCAGTGCCAAAGATCATACCCCGAGATCGTCGGAAGAGAGAACTTCAAGTCTGCCTCAGTATCTAGACTAAAGAGACTCTCCGCTTCAACAACGTCAACATAGTTTACTATTGGAGGGAGATATCTTGGAGGGAGATTGTAAGCCTTGCTATTGGAGGGAGATATCTTTATGTGTTTATAGGTCTCATTGTATCCATTCATGTGTGACGATATCTTGGAGGGAGATTGTTAGCCTTGCTATTTTATAAAAGATAACGTCACACATAAAGAAATGGACTAGATATCATACAAATAGTACTTTAGGGACTATTATTGTAATATAGGCAAACTAGTAATGTTAGGAGCCTATAAATACCCCTCATGACTCTCCATGAGGGGTGTGGGAAAGTGTGTGTGTTGTTTCATTTATTCTCTTTTAATATAAACCCTTTTCTCCACCTTTCTCTCTCTACTTTCTCTCTCTAGAACAATGGTGTATTTCGATCCACCTCGACCTCCCGAAGGTGTTTCTTGGTTATAACAAGATCAGTTTACTGATACAAAGTCAGGATGGTAGCCAAGTTGAATGATGGTTACATGGAAGAAGTTGCACCGGATGTTAATTTAAAGATTGGGGAGTTTGTGTCTCTTGCTGAGGCTGTTCTTGAGTATGCTAGACTGTTGGATGATGGTTGTTCGTAGATTGACACATTGTTAATTACTATGCATAACATGTTTATATAATTTGTTATTGATGAGAATTTAGTTTATATGATGTAGTGTTCTATTTTTATTAGTAGCGGAATATTATGTTGTGCGATATATCGAAGTCGAAGATGTTTTGAATTTAAGTTTGAATGTGCTTATAGGTTTATATATTATCATTATATATTTGTACATTTTATTTTTAATCTAAATTTAGTGTAGTGCATATAGACCGAAGTTGAATATGAGAACTAAAAGTATGGCTTATTATAAGGAAATCTATATTTACATGATAAAGTTAGTATTTATATTTTTGAATGATATAAGGTAATCTATATCATGTCTTTAGGTTCGTGTCTATTATACATGAGTTAATCTATATAAGGTACGATATATACAACAAATTAAAATAAAACGTGTTAGTTTTATATTTTTGGATGATATAAGGTAATCTATATCATGTCTTTAGGTTGGTGTCTATTATACATGAGTTAATCTATATAAGGTACGATATATACAACAAATTAAAATAAAACGTAAAATTACAAGTTATGCCCGCCCATTGGGCGGGCTTTGAGACTAGTATATATATACATACATACATATATATATATATATATATATATATATATATATATATATATATATATATATATATATATATATATACTAGCCGAGTAACCGCGCCTAGCGGCGGCGGTGTCTAGTTGTTGAAAAAAATTTGGCGGCTACTACTATTCTTTTGAAAAATTGTTTTTGTAACGTTGGGAAATCATTTTCGAAGAACTGTGTTATCTTTTGGCATGTTTGCATAACGGCGTATATTGTATGGTATCCGCATAGTGGCGACATCGAATATTTACCGATGAAAAGCTTCCCAAGTTGGAATGTTGTTGAAAAGGAAAAACTTTTATTAAAAGTAGCCGAGTACCAGCATCTAGTTGCAGTGGTGTATGCATTTCGATAATTCTTGTTGCATTATTATTTACGCCAATTATTTTTTATTTTACAGTAATTCATCGACTCTCCAACAATTTTGGTATGTTATGAGTGTGTTGTTTATTTTGCCATCTAATATGGTGTTTTTAAATGTGTTATTGGCACGTAATGTTGCTTAGCATTACAAGAAAAACAATTTTAGTTCAAGTGGTTGAGCATTGTTTTTATATTGATACTTTTGCATGTGATATCGATTATAGTAATACTTTTGATCATATATATTAAAAATCTGAAATGATATTAAAGATTTGTAAGAGCAAGGGATACGGGGAGCTGGTTGGCTCACGCCGTGGTGAACAGCTACCACGATTGATTTTTTTTTTTTTTTTTTTTTTTTTAAATCCAACGTTTTTTTTTTCAACGGCACCACATTTTCTGATGCCAAAAGTAACGAAATAAAATGTGATGCCAAAAGATTTCTAGTGTCATAGAGTATTTTGCTGACGTGGCAACACTTTTTGCCCAACGACACCACCCAACCAATTGATACTTTTTAGCTAGTAGATATATCAAACTACAACTCCTTTTTAACTTTGCAAGAAGCATATTTCTTGGCTTCATTTATCAACCGATTATTTCACCTCATCCATAATAAATTAATAATTCTTAATTTTTTATAGGTTACTTGTATCCAAAAAGAAGATAAAGTTGTATAAAACCTTATCAAATTCTGAAAATATAATGTGACAATTACTAAGCATTGGGAAGGGATATTATTTTAATCAAAATTTCTCCTTTATCTGAACCAACTTTCCTCATTTCCCAAGTCAAAGTATGTATTCACTTGTATAGTCAAAATATTCTGACATCACTACAGGCCTTGAGCTCACCAAATACTTGAGCTCACCAAATACATGAAAACCTATATTGATTAATCTTTTTTTTATTTTTTCGTTAGATTAACAAAACTAATTGTAAGACCTTTTGTTCATGATTCATCCCACTTAAATAAATTATTGAATCATGGTTAGGATTCAAAAAGTCATATGAGAGAGTATAAACTTTAAAAAAAAATAGTGAAATATATCATAATTGGCACAAAAAAATTTGGAATTTTGAAAATTTTCTAAGTTTTTTGTGATTTGAAAATTTCAAGATGTGTTGAATTTATTTTTTTTTTTCAAAATTTTCTATATTATAAGAATATCAAAAATTTCAATGATTTTACACATCAAAAGTTTCATTCGAATGTTAAGAGAAAGTTCTCAAGTTTTTTTTTGAAAATATTAAAATTTTCCGAAAATGTTGAAATAATTTTTTATTATTTAAGAATTTTAAAAGTTTTAAAACATTCAACTTTCGAACTTTGCTCAAGAAAGTTTTTAATAAATTCAAATTAAAGGAAATTCTTAAATTTTAACAATACTATAAGATACTACCAAAACTAACCAAATATTCTAAATTATATAAAAAAAATAAAGGATTTTGCAACAAATATAAATTAATATACAAAATATTACCACCATTAATGATCTACACAACAAATTTAAACATATTCCTACAATTTAAACTATAAAATTTAACAAAAAAATTTAGCATCACATCACCAACAAAATTACTAAAAAACAAACAAATTATAACAAAATTTACAAACAATAAAAAAAAAAAAAAAAAAAAAAAAAAAAAAAAAAAAAACCCCTCAGAAATGAACTTATTAAATAATTTTACACGACAAAATAAATAAATAATGAAAACTTACATATCAAACTTTATAACAAATTTAAAAAGAAACACGACGGCAAAAACAGATGGTAACACAGGTTCCGGCCGCGGCAGCAGAAGATTCCGGCGTTCAAGTAGTGACAGATCTGAAAAAAAATGTCAATTTTTTTTTTATAAAAAGCTTAGTTAAAGAAAACATCCAATACATCAAATATATATATAGGTCTATAAACAAATACATTCAAAACATGAAAAAAAAAGTACAAAAGCCTTAAAACAGAAAATAAGATTAGTACATATTATGGCAACATCAATAGCGGCGGCAGCCACTATTTCCAGTTAGACATCGGCGACAACAAATATTTCTGGGGAGACGCAGCGAGGCGGAGGTGACTACAAATTTCAGAAAAATGTTATAACCTTAAAAACTAAAAAATAAATAAATAAATAAACTACAAAACTTTAGATCTATATAAAATACCTTGAAAACTAAATAAATGTACTCTAAAGATGAAAATATACCTTTCGTTACAATTTTGGTGGTGGGGTTTACTGATGTGGTTGATCTTTATGGTGGTGGGTCTCGATGGTGCGGATTTGGTTGGTGATGAGGGTGGTGTTGGTGATAAATGAGATGTGATAGAGGGTGTTTTGTGTTAATGTGATAGAGAGGATGGTTTGAGTGTCTGTGTTTTGATGAGAGGGTTATTTGTTTTTGTTGGATAGTGGGATAATTAAAATGGGGTGGATGTGGACATTTGTTTGTATGGTGGGTTATTTGTTTTTGTTGGTTTGGAGATTTTTTAGGTTTGTATGTTGGTTCGGTGTGTGTAAATTTAAGGAGTGATCTTGGTTCGGGTGTCTGAATCTTAAAAATAGAGGGTTGGGTTATGGTTGGGGATATTGGTGTTTTATAAGGGAGTATATATATATATACATATATATATATATATATACATATATATATATATATATAAACCTAAAACTGATCTAACAACAATCAAACCCAAAGCCCCGTGTGTGAATCATGTTTACTTTGTTTTTTTTATTATTATCACAACCCAAAAATTAGTTAATCCATTTTAGGGCGTAAATTTCTGCACTAAAAACAAGCTTGAAATTTTTTTAATCTAAAGTATATAAAAGTTCCCACTGTAGAAAGATGTAATTCCCTTCATGATATTATGATTTGTTCCACTTAACGATTACTCGTCAGTGTATCATATTTTTGTTTGTTTCATGATAATTTGTTAGTGTTTATCCTTTATGCCTTGTACATAGTTACTTTGGTTCATTTTATTCAATAATCTTCTATGTACTTTAAAATTAAAAAAAAAAACAAAAAAGTAATAATTTTTTTTTAAAAATGGCGATATAGTCACTAACTCACTAACATTCATGTAGATATTAAAATAAGTCTTTTATATGACGAGCAACATGCAAGTTAGCCTTTTAAATACACATTACAATAGTGACAGCCATCTCCTTCACACTTTACACACACTACTTTTGTGTTTGGAGGTCGAATCCTTTCGCAGATTAATTCACAAATCTCCTTTGTACTCCTTTGTACAAATTTGAGAAGTAAGAACATAAAAACGAAAATCGTCACCGTTTCCTGCTGCACAACAAAAACAATACAAGATGTTAGATATAATAACATACAAATGAAATTAGTGACTAGTTAGTTTTCTTTTTAATATGATATTTTTGATTATTAAAGAAAACAAATGTCTTACCACACTGGGGGCATTCTTTTTTTGTGAAGTCAGCAGTACCAATCATGAAATTTGTAGTTAACAAGTAGAAGAAGAAAAAACAAACAAAGCTTTTTTCCATTGTGAATTTGAAAATGCAGCAATGCACAAATTATTAAAAGCCTAGAGCCTGATATTTATAACAAGTATGTGTAGTGATAATATACCATTTTGGATTATAGTAATATCATTAAATTAATGCTACATCAAATTATAGTAATCTTGGTAATTATAGTATTAATGCTACATTATATTATAGTAATCAAGCTAATGATAGTAATATAAATAAACTAGCCTTAGGCCCGCTTCGATGGGGCGCTATCCTTAAGTCTTGTTATTAAAAACAAATGTAATACAAAAGATTATTTAAAATATAAACTGCGTAAATGACATAATGTTTAAAGATAAATAGTTAACGTAAAATGACATTTGTAAATGATCCAGAATAAACATAACTAACTTGAGTGTATTGTTTAAAAATTGAAAAGCTGAATAAATAAGGGAAAACTTATTGTCTATAAAGGACTTCTTTATACACATCGTTTGTTGTGTAATTGCAAAGGTTGCTGTCTTTGTCACAACATAACACTTTAAGACCCTTCTTGCTCTTTCCCTTGATACGGCGACGTATAGTTGTCCGTGGTCGTTCCAAGTATAGACCCACCTTAGATAAAGTTTGCCAAGTATAGACCCACCTTAGATTGATTAATTTGGGCGTCCAATATTTGTTTTAGCATCATAAGTTCCTGCATTGTTCCATCTGGTGCAACCACAAAAGTGTACGATGTCGAAAGCATTACTTAATAAAATCAATATAAGAAAAAAATTGGAGACAGGGGAGTGATTCTGATTTTCAAATAAAGTTGATGTTATGGCTTATAAAAGGCATAAGTTCAACTTGATAAGCTTATAAACCCAAAAAAATGGGCTTATGAGCTTCTCAAAATCTACATAAGCTGATAAGCCCAATAAAAAAGCTGAAACAAACATCCTCTTAATTGGAAAAAAGCATTACAGTAACAGACTCCGATCACAGGTATAATGATTACTAAATCTATTAAATCTCATAAATATTTGCATTTTATCTTAACATATATCTCCTACCCATCACAAACATTTCTTCACATTATCACAATAACATCTAAATTCAATAGCAAAAAAGATAAAAATGAAAAATACCTTTTATCTTATGTTATATTAGGAAGTGCAATTTGCTCCAAACTTTGGTGCGGTTCCAATCGATATTGTGCATTACTGAACATATACCCAGTGTTTGTATAGATCTGGCAGCGTGCGTTACTGAACATATACCCAATATTCGTATAGATTTGGCAGCGCCTAAAGAAGTATATATTTGCAGCATACATATGCACATGTAGGATTATATATGCAGATAAACTGCAAGTAATTCAAGAATTCAATAGAACATAAGTGAATCATTTGTAACTTTTATTATATATAATAATCACAAGAAAATTACAATACCTGTAAAGATGGAAAACATTCTCCATATTTACATTTTTAGAAATTTAATTTACAAATTGCGTTTGTGAAAATGATTCGATTCGATGTTTAAGTGAAATCAATACAACAATAGATATAAGCAATAACAAGTAAATAACTAAAAGTAAAGAAAAGAACGATCAAACCGGCAGACAGCGATTTATAGTGGTTCGGCCACGAAGCTCACTCCTTCGCCCATACTCCAGTCCTCGAGTCTCAGACTCGAGAGTTTCACAAAAACTATGTCAACATGCTCCCTTATGGCGGAAAAAACTTTACACAAGCTTACACCAAGTTTAACGACACTAAGCGGAGTGTTGAGTCCTAATCCTAGCTAGAACCAATCTATCAAAGCCCACGTCGCTTCACACCTCGTACCAACATGATGGCACGGTACAACACAATACACAATATAAGACTTGCACTCAAGTCCTATTACATACACGAGACAATGAATATAAATGATGATAGATCCAAGAAGAGAATGACTTTTCTTCAACACTTCGTCTCTTGACTACAACGAATGTTCTTCTCTTGCACTTTAGAGGAATGATATTTGTGATAACTTACAAACAACTAGAACCCGTTAATGTGATCAGAGGATATGTTTTTTGAAAGGATTTCAGAATACAGAAAGTTTTAGTGCATAAGAGGTGGTTTTCTGAAATGGAACAGTTCTGTATTTATAGACGCCAGGAAATAGGGGAATGGTCCCTTAAATGCTGGACAGTCCTTTATCAATAAGGTATCACCATCCACTTTAAGGGACCGTCCCGACTGACGCTCCCATTTTTTTTCCTGACGTGGTGAAAATTTATCTGGTGAAGAATTTTGTCGATTTTGAGTGGGAAAAATGGTTGTTGTGCATTTGAAATTTGAAAACATTTTCTTAATAAAATATTTCGTAAAATTATACAAAAATACTTTTGAAAAATGTTTTGTGGCATGAAAATGTAAAGTTTTGATGAAATATAAATCCTTTGATTACATACACAAGTTGGTAGGTGTTTGTACATACCTTAACGTGTGTTTGTATTTTGTGATTATCAAAACCAGTAGAGACCGATTAATGCAAATGACGTTTTTGACATTATTTGTATTAACAATCTCCCCTTTTTGATGATTACAAAATATAAACTCATTTTAGATAAAACTAGGCGTTAATGAGTTTTAAAACGAGTTTTCATTTTATTCCCCCCTTTTTTGTAGAATCAAAAAGGCTTCGTAGAGACAAATAAATCCACGACATCATGATGACTTCCTCTAGTTAATGCTCCCTCTTGATGAGGACATGGGGGAATCGATTGATGGAATTTGGCTGCAATAAGTTAGAAGAAACATGCAAGCAAACATAGAAATCCTGCATACAATTCAAGAGACGGCAGGAAAAAAAATATATACTAGGGACGGTTCCTTATTATAGTGGATGGTCCTTTAAATAGAAAAGGGACCGCCACTTAGGTATGGGACCGCCGACAGAAAGAAATCCTGGAATCAAGAAATCAAAATTCATGCAGAAAGTAGGTCATTCATTAAGAAATAACAATGTAATTCATATGACAATTACAACATGAGTCTATATTAATAATCCTTGACTAATATTATAAGAAATCCCATGTTGAGTCTGGTTTTATTTGTGACCATGTATGCTTCTCTAGAACTTGCGAGGATGGGGTGGAGATGAGTTTCTAGGTAAAGGTGGCAGAAATCCGGGTGACAAGAGTATGGAAATGATATAGTAAAGATCATTCTTCATCTTTTGAAACTAGTTGTGATTGTAAATGCAACAAGCGCAATACCCCCCATGGACGACCACTTGGGCAAGAGTGGGATGAGACATTGTTGGAGGATGAAGTTTTTGGGATAGGATGATATTGAGGAGGCTCAAATCAACAAGATTGGAGAATTCTTGAGCCTTGATGGAGTTTAGGGACTTGACATTTGTCATTGGAGGTGGAAACAAAGATGGTGATGAATGATCTTGAGGAATTGGGTTTGGATGCCCATTGTGAGTGGATGGAGGCTCATTTTATGGTTGGGAGGCAAAGAAGGAGAATGATGAAGATGATGCCTCATGGTATGATGTGGGATTGGAGTTGACATGGTTATTTTGCGAGTTGTTTAAGTTGTTCATGAAATTGCCATGGCTTTGTTTCTTCCTCCATATGGGTTTGACCGAAATTCTCATTTTTCTTGGAGATGAAGCTTTGTTGGATGACATTGAGAAGGAGGAAGGTTATGCCATGACAATGAATGGAGGAGGTGAGGGTTTAAGTAGAGGAGGAAGGTTGCAAGAATAACAAAGCATCCATATTTAGTTTAATTAGTTCAAATAATGTTTAAGAAAATAGAGAAGGTGAATAAGACCTAGAGGTAGGCTTGGTCAAACATGCAGAAATAGAAAAAGTAAGCAGAGAAGTCACGACACAATAATATAGGGACGGTCCCGAAAATGGGCGGACAATCCTTTATCATTTGGGGGACCATCGGTCGATAAAGGGCCGCCACCAGTAGGTTCACCAGTTTTCATATAATTTTCCTAGTGTGTGCCTACATGAAACATATGTGGAGATGTGATTATCTCGACCCTAATGAAGGAAAAACCTAAGAGATAGTCCAAAGTCTCCAAAGTTCGATCTTGCTCTTCTTTCCATGTCGGATAACTTATTTGTTACATGATCCGATAAAGGATTTGAGCGCATCGTGCATGCATGGAAAAAGAGTTTTTGAATTGTATTAACAATGCAAGAAAATGTGATTTTCCTACTCGTGAGAAGATTTTGAACATTTAAATTGGGGTTTTTATGCACAAAGTCAAGTTTTCTTATTATCATGCAACAATGGTTGTTAGTAAGAAGAAATAGTTGCCTTGAAGCTATGCCGTAGTAATTTAGTTTGATGGCTACTGCATAGCTTTAGATTTAGTTACGCCGTAGGTATGGATATACATGTGGATAATTGCGTAATGATGAAGACCAATGGCGTAAGTTGTCATGGACCTACGCCGTGGTTATAGATATACATGGGGATAATTAGGTAATGACGAAGACCTACGGCGTAAGTTGTCATGTACCGATGCCGTAGTTATTAACTTGGGCGGAAAGGAATGAAGTCTAGGGACTAAAAGCGGCATTTTTATATGAAGTTTATTTAAGTCAAGGACTGCATTTTGATTCGAAGTACATGGAGGGGTTGAAGTCATCATAATTACAAGAAGTTATAACACATTTTAACGTGTTATATGAAAGAAAGAAAAGACAAGGACCAATAGTGTTGCACTTTGAGAAATGGAGGTGTAAACTTATCCATTTATATATAAATAATGACATACGTATATGTCAAAGATATCTTTTGGATTTGGTTCTTGTTGCTTTATTCCGCCAACAACAAAGAAGAAAGGAACAGTAGGTTAGTAGCAATTA
Source organism: Artemisia argyi (assembly GCA_030686995.1). NCBI lineage: Eukaryota > Viridiplantae > Streptophyta > Magnoliopsida > Asterales > Asteraceae > Artemisia > Artemisia argyi. The sequence continues at coordinate 156,640,126 of CM060676.1, forward strand.
AGGGGCAAAACCTTTCGTGGCTTTTCCCCGGTACTCAACTAGGGGATCAAGAACTTTTATTTAGCGCGATATGTAATTAAACTTCGACACTCAATTATTTATGCAGTTTCATTATATTTACTTTAATTTTGATTTTGCTTTGTTTGTTGATGCCTTGATGCCTATTGTGTTTTATTTAATTGTTTTTATCTTTTGATTAATTAATTATTCTGATCTTTTAATTAATTAATTATTTTGTGTTTAATTGTTTGACTTTTATTATTGGTTTGCCCATTGCTCTATATGCATATTTTTCTTGCTTATTCATTGACCCTCTTGTTTTGATATTTTTAAAGCTTGGTAGTTTCTAGGATGCCGGGAGAATTGACCATAGGACCTTGGCCGAATAGATTGTAAGGATTGACAGGATTTGGCCATAGTACTTTCATTGCTTGTGTGCAAATTTCAACGAACGAGCACTTATCAGGTGAAAAAGCTTAAGAAATTAGAGGAAACCAAAGTTCCGACCGGCCGGGTTTCGCGAGATCTAAGTTCCGAAAGGCCGGATTTCACAAGAATAAGTCTTTGATTATAGTGGCACTTCATGACTAAGGATTAGGTTGCCCAAGACTCTCATCTAGTTTAAAGACGGTGAGAATAGGAATATAATACTTATAGGCTAGGCAAATTTAACAAGGAGTCTAGTGACTTCAACCCCCATATATTGCGATAATAAACACGATTAGAGAATTAGAACAACTATCATCCCATTAATTGTTTGCCTTAGAACCACTCCAATCGATCACATTAATTAAATTTGTCAATTTAATATTTTATTACATACAATTTATAAAAACCTATATTATGTGACAATTGTTTTAATTAGACAACTAGAAATCAACCGTTCTTGGGACGACCTCGGTCTTACCATTCCCACACTACACGCGATAAGGTACACTGCCCGTTAGTGCATTAGATGGACCATAGGTAGACGAGAAATTATAAATGTAAAACCTGGTCAATAAATCATGTATCAAGTTTTTGGCACCGCTGCCGGGAAACAGTCTTTGTATTTTTGGTTGTTTGACTGAAATTCTATGTTTATTTTCCTCTGTCTTGACCTACGACGTAACATGGTAATAATTGTTACGGCATAACTTGTTCTTTTTATTTAAAAGACTGCTTTCAAATTGAAGCTACGACGTAGTAGTAATTGGACTACGCCGTAACCAAGTCTGAAACATCTTAAAATTGAATATTATGTGTTATATATCTATTGTTGCTCATGTTTATTATTTTTACACATTTAATGCACGAGGGTGTTATAGTGTGCAGGTTGATCAGGAAAAATAAATTGAGATGGACGTTAGCATGCTATGGTAACGAAAGCAATGGACATGATTGGAGACTTCCAATTCATGGTCGTTGATGATGGAAAATGGAGTCTAACTTAAAGACTTTGGAGATTAAAGAAAAGCACTCATCGGGTGACTACCCGTCCCTATCATTAGAATTAGTTTTTGATTTTATTTTATATGAATTTTTGAACATTTTTATTAGATTATAGGATTGGTACTTGGTTTGGTTTGTTTGTGATGAGATCAAATAAGTACATTTTATTAGCATCATTTATCCTATTTAATTGAATTGTTTTATATTATTTTGTACGAGAATTGGTTCTTTAATGTTTACTTTAGTGATTCTCAGGTAAAAATAAGCAATAGGTGAAAGTTAATGATATTGGACGAATTATGGTACTAAATGATCAAGATTTGAAAAGTCTACTAAAATTCAAGAGATGCGTCGTATCTCTCTCAACAGATACGCCGCAACATCATACTTAGATGAATTCAGAGACCATTGCCTGACTTTGAAAAATGTGCCGCATCTAATTACAACATGCGCCACATATGAAACTTTGGTCAACGAAGAATAATCAAATTGATCTACTCCAAAATACGCCGCATCTCATTTACAACATGCGGCGTATCAGCTAAAGACTTCACCAGATTCTATCCAAGATGTTAAAGAACATGCGCCGCATAGAGAAAGAAGTTACGCCGCATCTAAAGGCGGTGTATGAATATTCCAAGAATATAGTAATCTTCGACCCCACGCGATGTTAAGTAGATGCGCCGCATCTGTCATCAACATGTGCCGCATCGACCCCTCAGACAGAACCTATAAATACCCTAAGACAGATACGAGTTTTGTGTACAAAAAAACCCTAAGGAGACGAATTCAGTCGAAGAAGCATCACAAGACACGCCCCAAACGAAGATCTTAGAACCGTAAGAAGGTCCTGCATGTGCATAGTTCATTAAGTAGTTTTGTTTATTGTATTAGTAAGCTTTAATCCATCAGGATTTATGGGCTTGTGGCCACCATACTACTCCCTTTAAAATTACTTTCCCATCGGTTAAAGTTTATATGATTTATGTTTTTGTTGAATTATATTTGTGCATTGATAACCTCTGTGTTTAGTTGAGTCTTCTCGGCTACCATACCTGTTGCTCGCCTGCTTACCTAGTGTCTTAAAAGTAGGATAAACATAAGTAATCATTAAGGGTTTACTCGTTGATATATCGGATCCAATGAGACAGATTAGATTATGATACTCATCATATAAAACTAGCAATATAACAAGTGACAAGCTACTTAACTATAAGGACATGTCTTCTTACGTGTTTCTATTATCTATTTGTGTACGTGATTGCTATTTTCTGATTCGTTCTTGTTGGATCGTAATACTCTGACCAAACTATTTAATAGCTTGTAAGGGTTTAATAATATTAAGTAAACTTAATACTATTAATATTGAAACACTGTTGAACCTTGTAAAGTATGCGGAATCTACTAACACAAAGCTTAAGAAGAACTTTTATATTAACCAAACTTGAACCTGCTTAATTACACAGATTCACTAACAATCCCTAACTATTATCGACTTTGTAAAGCTCTAAGCCTCTTAGAAACTTCAACTAAAAACTTCTAAAAACATATATCGACTAATACCTCTTAAGGCTCCTTTTATAGATAACCTTAAGTCAGTTTACATAATTATCTTGAACGACAAGTAATTATCCCTAACACACTCTAGAATATTCTTACAATATTACATAATGATCCTCTTAAAAATATTGCACTTAAGTCCTTGTAAACGAAGTACTTTGAACATTGTTCTCTAAACAGTAGTACTTTGACTTTAATCTTCACCAGTACTTTGACTTTAATCTTCTAACAGCAGTACTTTGACAAACAGAAGTACCTTGATCTTTTATATCCCAACAATCCTCCCCTAACTTGAACTCCACTTGCTTGATTTCAAATTTCTTTGTATTCTTTGATCTTTAATAACTTTAACATCAACAAGGATTGTATCTGTAAGTATTTACTATCTTGTAAATCAAAGTGCTCTTGATCATAATCTTCTCAGCAACTCAGCAGTATTTTGATAAAAGGTACATCAAATCTTTTGAAGTTTCATACTATTCTCATCACTTCCAGATGTGTAAACTTCTATGAGAGGTGAATCATTGAAAATTAATGGATTTTGATGTCTCTTTACCAAAGCCATTAACTATGGAGTACCAATGTTTAGATTAGAACAACCATGGTACATTGATAACCATATGATTTTTAGCAAATCATCAGCTATCAACAGATTTGAGTAGTCTTTACCAATAGCCGTTTGCTTTTTGACTAGTTAGTTCTTTAATCAACCATGGTGAACTAATTACCATAAATGGATTTTCCACAGCCTTTACAACAAGCCATTTTTCCTTGTGGGCTAGCCAACTCTTCACTGTTATAGATATGGTGAGTTGAAAACCATACAATTTTTAGTAAATTGTCAACTATAAACGGATTTGATTATCACATCAGAGCCGTACCCTCATGATGAGTCAAACTCTTTCTTGTATGTTAAACATGGTGAGATGATTACCATTTGCTGTGAAGTACAAATACTAACACCATGTGTTTCTCTTCAAATCCTTTTATTTATAACAATTTAAGCTTCAAAAACCTTTTATTTTATTTTATAAAGGACTTATACTGGTTTTATGCAGCAAGCAGTACTTTGATAAAGTAGTGTTTGTCTTGAAGTACTTTGAATAATACTTATTATACAAAACAAATCATACCAGTACTTTGCAATATTATTTTTCAGACTTAGTCCATCTGATAAATAGTTTAATCACATCAAAAGCTACATCAGATTCATCTTCAAGTTCCATTCCATGATCCAACAGTCTGAGCATAATTTCTCTAATCAATGGATATCTTCTCTCAGCAAGCATGTAGATCATGGTACCATCTTCCATCTCAAGTGAATGAACTCCTGATGACTCAAAGAATCTCCATCTTGTGATTTCCCAATTTTCTTGATCATTCCACAGAGGATTAACACTTGTTTCTTCATTTTCCCAGATGGTAATTAAGTCTCCAAGTAAAATTAATCCCACTCCTGATGCTTCAATCTCTGCATAGTATGTCTGCACTAGCATATATAAGTCATATAAATCTTCTCTGGTGATAAAATGCAGAACATCCCATAACATATTGAATACTGTGAACCTTTCATCTTCTCTGGTGAACATAAGATAGTTCCCTTCTTTTGATTCAACCACAGAGAATGAGATTATTTTGGACTTCTTTCCAGAATCTTCAGTCTTCTTGTTTTCAAAATCTACTACTCTGAAATAGTTTCTCAGTTCATCAATTGTATCTTCATGAATCATCTTCAGTATTTTTGACAATTGATCCTTTTGAACTTCTTTCTTCCTCTTTAATTTTCTTTTCTCAACTTCTTCCTTTCTTAATTCTTCTAACTTCTTTCCTTTCTCAACATCCATGGGCACAATACTTGCTACTTCTTTCCTAATAAACTCTTGTTCTTGTTCCCATAGAGCTTTCACTTCTGGATACCTTAATCTTTGCAAATTATTGTATCCTCTTCTTTTCAAGAAACTTATCATCCAGTTTCTTTCCTGAGCAATTGTCACAGGCTTCTTTGTAATTGGCTTGTTTAACGCTGCCAAATAAGCTGCATCATATTCAGCTTGTTGCTTCCTAGCAGCTTCTTCATTCTTTGCTATCTCAATTTCCCTAAGCTGTGCAAGAGTAAACTTCTTCTTTTTCTTAACAACTTTCTGCTTCATGATCCCTTTCCCTTTGTCTTTGGGATCTAACTCTTCAGCTTCAGAAGAACTTTCAAAAACTTGTTGTGCAGGCTCAGAAATATGTATACCTCTTGAAGGTCTTTCCAAATTAAGCATAATCTGAGCTATTGTTTCATCATCACTTGCAGTATGTGCCTTAACTTCTTCTTGTTGTATAATAGTAGAAGGACCAGCTTCATCTTCAAAATTTGTTGTAGAAGGTCCAGCTTCAGTAGTTTCTCTTGCATCAAAATTCATAGAAGCAGTACCTTGCTCAGCAGTACCTTGCAGACCTGTTTCTTTAGCAACAGTACTTTGAACATCAGTACTTTGAATTTGAGTACTCTGAATATTTTGTGCTTTAGCATCTTGCTCAATAACATCTTCTTGTACAATATTCTCAATATCATCAACCCTTTGCTCTGGCACAACAGCCTTTGGATCTTCTGGATAATTCCAAAGATGAGCATCTTCTGAATATTTAATCTCATCATCATCTTTAATTATCATAACAGAAGAACCCTAGAAAAAACAATGAGTCACTTTCCCTTGGTGTACATCTCTTCTGACTCAGATGGCTCCTCAGACTCAGAAATAAGCTACTATTCTGACTCTGAGTTTGAAGATCCAGGATGGAATGGGTACTATCCACCAAATGTGTCATCCTCATCAATGAGTGTAGCAACCTCGACCATAACTGATGCAGCAAGCACTACAAATCCAAAACCCAAGAAGAAAAAGTTTATCCATGGTTCATCTCTGGCAAATTAGTTTCCACATGCATTAACTCAAGCCCTGGAATCAGCAATACAAAACATGAAGTGGCCTGCTCCAAGAAAAGAGAAACCACCCATGCAAGTTCTTGGCCTGCCTTGCCCAAGGAAGCAAGCTTCTTCTGAGAACAAAAAGAAGGCTGCTCAAAAAGGAAAGCATAGCTATGAGGGCAAGGGAAAAAGGCCTATGGAGTAGGTTGTGTGGTATTTGGTAGTTGTTTGTATGGCTTTTCAGTGTCTGTGTTGTGATAATCTGTTTCTTGTGGAACTCTTTGATGTAACTCCTCTTTGAATAATGAATGAAGTACTTTCTTTTATGAATGATACATGTAGCCTCCCCTCAAATAATGACTAACTACTATTGCCTCCCCTAAAAAATAGCTTAATTATTAATCATGCCTATACTCACAACTAAAAAGGTAAATCTTGAAACATCAAAGCCTTTGGTGAGTAGGTCTGCTACATTATCATCAGTATGAACTTTAACCACATTGATAAGCCTGTGCTCATAGCAATCTCTAATAAAATGATGCCTAATCTGAATGTGCTTTGTCTTGGAGTGATAAACTGGATTCTTCACAATACAAATAGTACTCTCATTATCAATATTGATAGGAGTATTCTTGAAGTTGAACCCATAATCCAAAAGCTGATTTTGCAACCAAAGTACTTGTGCACAACAACTTGCAGCAGCTACATACTCTGCTTCTGTGGAAGATGTTGCTGCAATTGTTTGCTTTTTGCATTGCCATGAGACTAACCTATTTCCAAGGTATTGACACCCTCCAGTGGTTGAGCTTCTGTCATAGTTATCACCAGCATAATCACTGTCTGAGAAAGCATGTAGGTGAAAAGGTGACTCCCTAGGATACCATAACCCAAGCTTAGGTTGTTGCCTAAGGTACCTAAAAATTCTCTTGACAGCATTCAAATGTGAAACCTTGGGTTGAACTTGATGTCTAGCACATAAGCATACAGCAAAAGTAATGTCAGGCCTAGATGCTGTTAAATACATGAGACACCCAATCATAGACCTGTATAGTTTGACATCAACATCTTCGCCATCTTCATCTTTTCCCAAAGGTCTGTTTGTATCTACTGGTGTGAATTCTGGTTTGACTGTAGTGAAGTTGAATCTCTTAAGTATATCTGCAACATACTTATCTTGACTGATGTACATTCCACTGCTTGATTGTTGCACTTGCAATCCCAAAAAGAATGTTAATTCTCCCATTGAACTCATCTGAAATTCTTTTTGCATAAGATCTTCAAATTCCTTCACCATAGATTGCTTAGTTGCTCCAAAACTAATATCATCTAAATAAACTTGAACTATCATGATATCCTTCTTGTCTCTTTCGATAAACAAAGTCTTGTCAATAGCACCTCTCCTGTATCCATGTTGCAATAGAAAGGTGGAGAGTCTCTCATACCAAGATCTAGGAGCCTGATGAAGGCCATACATAGCCTTGATAACCTTGTAGACTTTGTTAGGATTTGCAGGATCTTCAAAACCAGGAGGTTATTTAACATACACTTCCTATGTAATGGTGCCATATAAAAAAGCACTTTTAACATCCATTTGATATACAGGAAATCCCATATAGGATGCAAAAGCCAAAAATAACCTTATGGCTTCAATCCTTGCCACAGGAGCAAAGACTTCATCATAGTCTACTCCTTCTTCTTGTCTGTATCCTTGAGCAACTAATCTTGCTTTATTCTTGATGACATTCCCTCTTTCATCTCTTTTAACTCTGAAGACCCATTTTGTCCCAATTAACCTTTTACCATCAGGTAAATCACATAATACCCATACTTCCTGAAGTTTAAACTGTAAGAGTTCATCCTGCATAGCTTCAACCCAACTCTCTTTGGCTAATGCTTGTTTGATATTCTTTGGCTCTTCTTGAGACAGAAAACAAGCAAATAGGCATATTTGTTGATCTTTGTGATTCACCCTATTCTGTTTGTAGATAAAGCTAAGTAGAGAAGTATGTTGTTGAGACAAATTCTTAGCTTTAGTTCTTGTAAGCACTCCTAAAGTAGAAGGTCCAATAATCTTGCTGACAGGATGATCTTTGTGAATCCTTAGAGTTGGAGTTTGTGATACTTCAAGATTATATTCGAAATTAGTGATGTCAAGATCTTCATTAGAATCTGAGAAAATGCCTTCTTTTTCCAATTCGTCATCAGTATCTTCTAAGACAGGCATGTTTGGATCATGTAAATCATCAGCATTCTTCCAATTTGAAGTATCTAAAACTTGAGAAGTACTTTCAAATGGATCAACAGTACTTTGAGGCAAAGTACTGTCAGTACCTTTAGCCTTTTGCATTTCAGCATCATAAGTTCTCCTTAGATCATCTTCATATGCCTTAGCAAATGTTTCTTGAATAAGCATCCTTTCAAGTTCATCTTGTATGGCTTGGTCTTCATGAGATACTGTGTTCATTGGTGGAGCAGTACTTTGAGGATCAACAGTACGTTGAGGTTCAACAGTACTTTGAGGCTCAGCAGTACTGTTCTTCTCATCATTGACTTTATCACTAGTCTTATCTTCAGATCTTAAATTAACATCATGAACAATGTACTGTGTTTCTTCTTCAGTGGGAGCTACTTGATTTTCTTCCCTAACAGGTACATAGTTCATGGATGAAGTCATTAAATCAAGATCAAACATCCAATCAGGACCTTTACCTTTATGATTTTCCAGCTCTTCTTGAAAATCAACATGAAGACATTCTTGAACCTTCTTTGTAGCCCTGTTGTACACTCTGAATCCTTTGCTGTTGGTACAATATCCTAATAGGTATCCTTCATCTGATTTCCCATCAAATTTTCCCAAATTATCAATAGTGTTCAATATAGTCAGGGGACATCCAAAAGGTTTCATAAACTTGATGCTAGGTTTCTTTCCCATGAGTAGCTCATAGGGTGTCTTCACTTGAGGTTTTGTCACTGATACTCTGTTCAACACATAGCAAGCAGCACTTATAGCTTCAGCCAAAAATGAAACAGGTAATTGGGAATCTGCAAGCATTGTCCTTGCTGCTTCTATCAGAGTTCTATTATTTCTTTCTGCAACTCCATTTTGTTGAGGAGTTCTGGCAATACTGAACTCTCTTTTAATTCCTTTCTTGGCACAAAAGTCATTCATAAGTTGATTCTTGAATTCAGTCCCATTATCACATCTAATGCCTCTAACCTTGAGTCTTAACTGATTTTCAAGTGCTATTATGAGATCATGAATATCATCAAAAGTTTCATCTTTGAATCCCAAGAAAAAGACCCAACTAAATCTGCTATAGTCATCTGTTATAACCAAATAGTACTTCTTCTTGTTCAAACTAACAACTGAAACAGGTCAAAACAGATCCATATGTAGCAATTCCAAAGGCTCTCTAATGATTTTCTCTTCAATCTTCTTACAGGAAGCCTTATGTTTTTTAACCTTCTTGCAAGCTAAACATGAATGATCATTCTTGAATGTTTTAGAAGGTAAACCTCTAACTAAATCTCCTTTGACCAGCTTGTTGATGTTTTTGAAATTAACATGCCCCAATCTTCTGTGCCATTGATGTGCTTCTTCCATTGTTGCTTTTGCAATCAAGCATGTTACTTTTGCAGCAGAATTGATGTTCTTCAAGTCAATGCTATACACATCATTATTTCTTGGTGCTCTTAGCATCACCAAGTTTCTATCTTTTAACTTAAAATCAGGTGAAAGGATGAGACATTCTGTGTCTAAGAATAACACATGATACTTCTTATCACAAATCTGAGAGACTGACAAAAGATTGAATTTAAGTTCCTCCACATATCTAACATTCTCGAAATCAATGTTTCCAGCCTTGATAGTTCCTTTGCCAGTGATTCTTCCTCTATCAGGATCATTCCCAAATGCAACTTTTCCTCCAAAATAAGCTTTAAAATCTGACAAGAGCTCCTTTTCTCCTGTCATACTGCCAGAGCAACCACTATCAACAATAAGATGATCTTTAAGCTCCTCTTCTGGGTTGCCCTGCATATACATGAAAAAAGGTTAGTTTCTTTTAGGAACCCAAGCCATTACTGACTTGTGTTCCCCTTGTGGAGTGACATACTCAAATTCTTTGAGTATGCAATCACCACTTTCTTTAAAAACATGATCAAGAATTAGTGTTTTTGTTTCCAAAACTTTTTGTTCTGTCTTATCAGTTTTCCCTTTTTCACCCTTTTCTTCTGAAAGTACTGGCTCTACCCTAGCAGTACTTTCTTTCTTAACCCATTTAGTAGTTACTTTTGGAGTTGGGTTAGCATCTTTTCTTGTGTAGTAAGACCTTCTAGGTTTGTAATAATTGAGTCTCCTAGGTTTTATACTTGAGTTATTGCTATCAGCAACTTGGTTGGGGGACTTTCTTTCAGTACTTTGAGAAGGTACTGAGGGTTTGGATAATGGTCTTTTCTTATTAGGGTACCTATAGTCCTTAGAGAAATTACCATGGTTGACCCTATTTGTGTAATTCCAAACTGGTTTGTTATCCCTTGGCTTATTTTCCCTATGACTATTATTTTCAGATCAGGTCTGTGGGTATTTGCTTAAGTATTCTAAGTGATGACTACAGTCCTTAATCAAATGGTGAGGACTATAGCATACATAACAGACCTTTGGACCACAATTCTCAAATCTTTTTCCAAAAGGTTTTCTAAAATTAGCAGTATTTTGAAAATAGTTCCTTGGAGGTACTGCTGAGTAATTAACAGTACTTTGAAAAGTGTTTGAAGGTACTGCTTGTTTTGAAAACTTTGTCACATTTGCCCTAGGTGCTTCAACAGATTCTCCTAAAGACTCAGGTTTTGAATTACCTTGAAGCTTTTTCCTGAACTCAAGATTATCTACCCCATAACAAGAGACATCTTTCCTAGGTGGTTGAAAACTACCTGGGGGATTGGGAATTGCATTGTAACTCTTGTCATTCATATATTCAGGGGGTGTTGGACTAGGATATTCCTCATCACTAGAAGTGTTGTCATCCAAGCTTATGAATTCTTCATCACTAGTTGAGGTATCTACTGTAAGATTACTCTTAGATGGAGTACCTTCTGTGCAATCATTATCATAACCTAGACCAGTTTTAATGTTTGCTGTTCTTTGTTTTTCAATAAATTGAACATGTGACAGACCTGATGCATTCCAAACAGCAAGTTTTTCTAACAATTTATCTCTCTCAGTAGTAACTTTCTCTAGTTTAGACACCTTACACCCTAGTTTCCATTCACTCAACTTAACTTGGTACTCTTGTTGCTTATATGTTTCAGCCCATGCTACTTCATTGTTTTCATGTGTAAGTATTTTGGCCTCCATTGACTCTAAAGTCAATTGGTAGCCAACTATCTCAGACCTAGCCTTTTGAAATTTATTTCTTTCAGCTAAATATTCACTAAGTAACTTTTGATACATATCATTGCAATTGGAACATACCTCAGAGATAGTGGATGAACTTGGTGAAGTAGCTACCATTGCAAGCTGAACAGGATCTTCTTCAAACTCCATGCTCCAATCAAAGCTTCCTAAACCATCTCTTGACTCCAAAGCAGCATATCCAGGCTCTTCATCAAAAGTTGTACTCCAATCTTCCAATGCAACTATTGAGTAGGTTACAGGTTCATCATCAAACTCATTGGACCAATCAATGTCTGACAAATTATCTTGAGAAACCAAAGCCTTTAATTTTGGTTCAGTAATAGGAACCTCTTTTCTTTCAGTCTTGGGCTGTTCAATCATCTTGTTTGCTTGATACTTGGCAAATTTGCATTCCCTTGCAAAGTGACAAGTCCTTTGACAATTGAAAAACTCAATTTTGGACTTATCAAATGTTATTCCCTGTTTAGCTTTGAAATTAATGCCTCTTCCTGTCTTATTCACAAACTTTTTGATCCTTGCAGTGAGCATGGCAACTTGCCATATGATATCAATCTCTTCCAGAGCATCATCATCTATTTGCAGGATATCTTCCTGATAGGTTACAGGTAGAGATGCTTGTTTATGCAAAGAATGAACATAGAACATCATCTGAGGAAGGGGTGTTTGATGGTGATGAAGTGGTAGTGACCATTGTTGTACATGGAAGCTGAGTTTCAGTCACAGTACTTTGAACAGGATAAGCAGTACCTTTATTAGAAGTACTGCTTCTATTTTCCGAAGATCAAACGCAATGTTTTGGGGTTTCTGATGTGTGCTTGAACCTGTAGTACCATTCATCTCATGCTCATACACCTTCAGATTGTTGTAGAGATCATCAAAGTCCATTGTGTCTAAACCTGATTGTCCTCTGATCATAGTAGCAACTACATGCCATGCTGATGGTAAGCTTCTCAAGAACTTCAAGTTAGCATCTTCAACTGATGCCTCAGCACCATATAGTTTTAGCATGATTAGAAGATTTTGGAATCTTTCATAAGCAGAATCAAGACCTTCTCTTTCACCAACAGTGAAAGTTTCAAATTGTTGCTTCAACAGGTTCCTGTGCATCTTCTTGGAAGCATCATTACCTCCAAACTCTTTCTTAATAGCAGCCTATAGTTGTTTTGCATCTTGAGCATTATGAAACTTCAATAGGTGTCCATCAGGAATAGCAGACAGTAATATGTTGAGAGATTTGTCTTGATTTCTCTTTGTAGCAGCAGGGATGGTTGGTTTAGGTGGTTTAGGTTGTCCTTCTAGCTCAACTGGTTCTTCAATTTGCATATTACCATTGACAATCACATCCCATAGTGCATGGTCTGTGATGGCAATGTACTGCCTCATCTTCATGGCCCATAAGTCATATTCTCCCTTCTTGACAGTAGGAATTCTAACAACAGTGATTGATGGAGCAGGTGCAGCTTCTGTCGACATCTTGAAGGTTTTGTTGTAGAATTGGTGTAAAAGATTATCTTCTTAATCAGAGTTTCCAACACAAGCTCTGATACCACTTGTTGGATCGTAATACTCTGACCAAACTATTTAATAGCTTGTAAGGGTTTAATAATATTAAGTAAACTTAATAATATTAATATTGAAACACTGTTTAACCTTGTAAAGTATGCGGAATCTACTAACACAAAGCTTAAGAAGAACTTTTATATTAATCAAACTTGAACCTGCTTAATTACACATATTTACTAACAATCCCTAACAATTATCGACTTTGTAAAGCTCTAAGACTCTTAGAAACTTCAACTAAAAACTTCTAAAAACATATATCGACTAATACCTCTTAAGGCTCCTTATATAGATAACCTTAAGTCGGTTTACATAATTATCTTGAACGACAAGTAATTATCCCTAACACACTCTAGAATATTCTTACAATATTACATAATAATCCTCTAAACAATATTGCACTTAAGTCCTTGTAAACGAAGTACTTTGAACATTCTTCTCTAAACAGCAATACTTTGACTTTAATCTTCAGCAGTACTTTGACTTTAATCTTCTAACAGCAGTACTTTGACAAACAGAAGTACCTTGATCTTTTATATCCCAACAGTTCTCATTAGTTTTACTTTTATTGTTTATTAAATCTGTGTTAGTCTCTCAGGCTAAACCCCCCTTTTATTAGATTAGATTGTAAAACTAACTTAGATATTAATATACTTATTAAAACAACTAGATATTACGTTCCATTCTTAGTGTTCGACAATCTACTTACCACTATATGCATATTGATCGGGTACAGTGCTCGTTAAGTGTGTGTGTTAGTAATAAGTCGGCTAAATAGAAATATAAAACTAGCATTAGGCTAATCACCACTGTGCTACACTGACATATTGCACGCATCAAGTTTTTTTGGCGCCGATGCCGGGAATGAATTGTTAATATCTATTTATTTGATTAGTAATTTAATTAGATTCTAACCACTAACTTTGTTGTATATTAATATAGATTGCATTCATTGTATATTTTGCATATTTTATTTTTTCTTGTTTGTTTGTTTGTTTGTTTGTTTTTATTTTATGTAATTTATATTTTTATTTTATTTTTTTGTATTTTTCTTTATTACTACTCTCTGCTGTATTTTGCTGATCTAAACGATGCGACGCATCTGATTTATCCGATACGGCGCATTGCGTTTTTTATTTTTATATACAGCGTAAACTTAAAATTCGAAGTACGGCGCATCTATCCCCTAGATACGACGTATTCTGTTTTTAATCAGAAAATTTTTAGAACCCTAACGAGATACGACACATCTGTTTCGACAGTTGCGGCGCATCTATTTATTTATTAAAAACAATTTTTTCAATTTATAAACTGAGATACGACGCATCCGTTTTCATAGATACGACGTATCATTTTTCTGAATAAAAGACTGATTTAATCTTTAACGTAATAAGATATGATGCATCCTAATTCTTGGATGCGACGCATCGATAGCTGATATCAGCTTCTTTTATTTTTCGTAATCCATTTTCATTACTTGTTTTCTGATTTTATACTTCATAAAACCTATCCTACTTATGCTTTTGTGCGGAATTTCAGGAAGTGCATGACCAGGAGCTCTGTTAATGAACTCACGAAACCTTTTGACGAACCTGAGAAATTTTCTCATTCACTTAAAAGGCTTTTCAACACAAGAGATTTAGATTATTCGAGCCCAACTGAGCTCGATTACTTTTCTGAAAAAGAGGAGGCTAGTGAAGAATAAGTAACTGAGACAATGGGTGAAAACACTACAATGGAGGAATACATGAATAAGACCCGAGCGGACTATAGTTCGGGACTTGCTAAACCAAAGTTTGATGATGATACTAAGTTTGAATTGAAGATTCAATTTCTCAAAGAACTTATAGAAAATGCTTTCAATGGATCAGAGAATGAAGATGCCAATGATCATGTTGAAAAGATCCTTGAAATTGCAGATCTATTTACTAATGAGAAACTAAAAATTTACCCAGTTATGATTCGCGTTTTACCTATTTCTCTAATAGGAGGTGCTAGTAGGTGGCTAAAGAATGAACCTGCTGGTTTTATTGACAAATGGGAAGACTTGAAGAGCAAATTCCTCAAGCGATATTTTCCACCTTCCAAGACAGCTAAAAAGATGGAGGCTATCAATAACTTCAAGCAAGAGCCCAATGAAATTCTTTATCATGCTTAGGAGTGATTCAAGGAACTATTATTGGAATGCCCTCAACATTATCTAACCCCTATGCTGCAAAATAATATTGTTTTATCATTCTTTGGATGTGCCTACTCAACATCAGTTGGATGCTAAGGGAGTTGTACCTCAGATGAGTGCATCTGATGGTAGGAAAGCTATTCAAGAGGCTGCTGATCATTCTCAGAAGTGGCACGATGGTACCTCTACTAGGTCTAAAATCAACACTAATTTTGATGGTTTTGCTGCAATTCAAGCTCAATTGGACAAGCTTAGTAGAGAGATTAAGAAGAGAGATGAAAGAGCTTATGCTGCCCAAGTTGGATGTGAAAAGTGCCAAGGTCCCCATTACATTAAAGATTGTCCGTCAAGGAATGATGAAATATTTTAGGAGGCCTACTACACATAATTTCGACAACCATTCCAACCTTCAGGAAGATTTAGGGAAACTGCTCCAAGTTATTATCAAAGAAATAATGGAAATCCATCATATCAAGAAAGGAGGCAGACTTTGGATGACATCTTAAAGCAAATGATGGCCGATGCTACCAAGAGACATGAAGAGAATACTATTATGATCAAAGAATTCTGAACTTCTACTAATGCTACTATAAGGAATCAAGGAGCAAAGTACTTCAAGAAAGGGGATACAGAAGTTTACCTAGCTTAACTGAAACTAATCCAAGAGATCATGTCAAGGCTATCACTATTACCAAAGAAGTCGTGCCTAACACACATTTCCCTGGAAGATTGAAGAATGGTGATGTTTTGAAACCCCAATATTTCTTTAACTCTTTAATTAGCGTCAAGAGATTGCTCAAGGAAAAAGCAAGGATTGAAGAGGAGATCAAGGCTATAATGAAAGAAGAGTGCCCTGTAACAGAGTACAATGCCTTGCCTCATAAAGAAAAAGATCTAGAATGTTTTACTTTACCTTGTTCAATAAATAACATGTATTTCAATAATGCCTTAGCTGACTTAGGAGCCAGTGTTAGTGTCATGCCATTTAGAACCTTTATCTCTTTAGGTTTAGGAAATTTAGCTCCAAATAAGTTGCTTATTGAATTGGCAGATAGAATAGTAAAACAACCTGTGGGGATTGCTAAAAACATTCTAGTTAGGGGGTTGTATTCCCCGTAGACTTTAGACATGCCTGAGGATATTAAGATTCTTTTAATCCTTGGAAGACCTTTCCTGTCTACTGCTGATGCTAAAATTGATGTGTTTAAAAGAAAATTATCATTACGAGTAAGGGATGAAAAACTAATCTATAAGTGTGAAAACCCGGTCAAGAGCATAATTAAAAATGTTTACATGATTGGATTAAATGAATGTATGTACCCTAACTTGAATGAATGTGAAGTTGTTAGCAAACGTAGAAGGGTTAAGGAACATAATGAAATATTTCTTGAGTTACCCCCTCATCTAGAATATTTATGCCTTCGCATGAATAAGAATTTTCTGTATATTATCTTGTCATCACTACCCGAAAGGGATAAAAGTTTACTTGTGCAGATTTTGAGAAGGAATGTCATGGAAATCCAGGAGGGACAAGATACACTCGATATTACTGGATTAAGGATGAGGGAGCGCGATGCCATTGATGGCGTTAATGATACAAAATAGAAGCTGAACGTGAGTCTAACTTGAAGACTCTGGAATAAAGAAAAGTGCTTACCGGGAGATAAACCGGATTTATTTTTGCTGTTTTTGCTGTTGAGTCTGTCAGACCTGTAGCAGATGCGGCGCATCTCTATCAATAGATGCGGCGTATCTACTGCACATGTCATATCTGTTTTTATTTTTTTCTGCATTTTATTTTCTAAACTATGAACTTTCTGTCAGTTTATTTAATACGGCGCATCCCTGGTTATGGATGCGACGTATCTAATCTTTATGACCCGTACCAATTCCAGGCTCGATACAGCGCATCTTCTTCAATAAGATGTGGCGCATCGACTGACCTGACGATTTACAGTTTTATTTTTATTCTTATTTTATTTTCTAACCACTAATGAATTTTGTACAAGTATCGATCTTCTTAAACTCAGGTGTATAATTGGTGGTATTTATAGTTATTGCTCGCAAATGCATAATGGAGTATCAAACTGAGCAAATCTCAAGGGAGTTTTTCGTTCGAATCCTTTTTAATTTCCAGTTTTAAATTTTAATAAACAACGGGGACGTTGTTTAACTTAAGTGGGGGGATGGTGAATTAGAACTTTTAGTTAACTCTTACTTGTCCTTATTTTTCAGGAATATTGTAACACCCCCATTTTTCACTGATCGCAGCAGATTAAGTGTTTGGGGTATTACCTCATAGACCATAGATACAGTAATAGGGAATGACTCAAAAAGAGACATTTTTTAAAAATGAGTTATCATACATTAGAAATTATCAGAGTTTTATAAGATGAGGTCCCGTGAATCTAAGTGAGAGTTGTTATATTTGAATGATAACCAAATAGAAAGTCTTTCAAGTCTTGTGCCTTTCCATGCCATAACTTCCACAGAGCTTCGTTACCTAGAATACATGCTTAAAAGTCAACACTAGGTGTTGAGTGAGAGTCATAGGTTTTGGGGTTAGTGAATAAAAGTTCCTCAGTGTTGATACAAAAGTTGGGCTTACCTTGTTTGGACTCCTGCTCTCGTACCAATTTAGAACTTTAGTGCTTGTGAAACCTGCGCACTAAGAAAGCAAACAACACCGTTAGGCTTATCGTGGGATTGTCTCCCGCGATTAGACTCCGGCGTGAGAGTAAGTAATCGGTTTTAGGGTTTTGTTGAAGAGTTAGGGTTTGTGAATCATACCTTTAATGAGAATAAATCATTCTATATATATAGGCGCAGAAACCGTGTGGGTTTCTTGCTCCTTACTCTTCGCATACGTGGTGCTTATCCGAGGTAAGGATATCTATTCTGTAAATAGAAGATCCTTATCTTATGACCGGGTAGTTTGGTTGGGCTTTGGACTTCGTGAGTCCAACTCGTTGGCATTATGGCCCAAGTCATTGTCATGATAGCCCACACGTGGTGGGTTTGGGCCAAGTAATGTTTATCATTTGGGCTCGTGGCCCAAATATAGACTATACATCATCATGTCCCCCCGGTCTAGTGTGCGCGGCTCGTAGCCGCGGATACTAGACTAGTGAGAGTAGCGGTAAGCGTGGCGGGGAAAAATCAAATATTGCGCGCCCAATACTAGGAACTATGAATCTAGTCCAAAATATCTTTAAGAAGTGCCTCGAAAAACGGGGAGGGTGTCCACGTATCCCTCGGAAGGTGTTGTACCTTCTCGTGTTCTAGCCACACAATTTTGTTACTGGCATCCACGTGGCGTCCCTTTTAGGGTTTTTGAGGCTTATAAAAGTCACAGCCTCCTTTCACTGTGAAGCATACAGTGAAAAACATTTCCGCCATTTTTAAACCTTTCAAAGCTTTTTTCTTCGATCTACTATTCTATTAGGTAACTGCGCGTGCGCAATCTAGTACATCTTGTTATACTTTGAAAATGGTTGCTCAGTTGTACGAGTTTCCCTCTGCGATGGATGACGATGACGTACGTCAGTTTTCTTCTGATTACTTCATTCCTCTCGACGTCCATCCGGAAGCACAAGATGTTGATGCATGTATTGCCGTTTCCCCGATGGGAAAATAGGGTTGTATACACGCTATTCTGACTATGCCAATTATCGCGTGCCAATATCTGTATTCTTGAGCAACGTGCTCAATTACTACCACCTTCATATCTCACAGCTGCACTGTATAGGTGCGGCGAAGATATCCAACTTTGAAATAAACTGTCGGTTACTTGCAATCTACCCGACTGTCGACCTATTCCGTGCGTTTTACCACTCAACGTGGTCGCACGGGTGGGTTTCTTTTGCAAAGCGCTCAGGGCGTCTCCAATGTTATACCGATAAAGTAGATTCCTTAAGGCATTGGAGGGAATATTTTTTCTGGGTGGATGATGTTGTGTTTCCATCGCGCTTTGAGTTCTATACTCAAGGGTCATTGCCGAGGGATGAGCGTCCTGTCCCTGGTTCGTATAGCGTCACGGATGCGGATACGATTGATAGTAACCGCATTCCCATTAACTCCTATCCTAAGGAGTTTTTGGTGCATATGGGGCTGAGTCGCAACTATTTTGATGGTGCTGACGAGGTTCCAACCTTCATTGATGGGAACAGCCAGGGTGGGTGCTCATCCTTTCTTGCCTTTGCCTCTATAATGTAAGTGTTTATTTGTATTTCCTTAATAACTAAGTTGTCATTGTTATTTGTTTCTGTCCTTCGCAGAGATGGATTTGTTTGCTGTTGTGAAGTTGAAGGAGCCCAAGCGCGTGACAGTGGGGGTGCGCCCTCTGAGGGACGGTGAGGAGCTCATCTTGGAGGCTGCTGCGGGGCACCTAACAGTGCTTGGGCCCGTTGTTCCTGCAGGATCTCCACCTGCAGCTGTGTTTGTTCCGCCAGTGCAGAGTGTTCCTCCCACTGGAGAGAAATCTCCCGTAGTGTAGGAAGCGCGTGTTGAGTCTTCCAACAGCGTGGAGATCCTGGAACCTGTTGCGGATGCTCAAGGAGGGAAGTGTAAGGAAGCGTCTTCTGGTGGTTATGGCGTTGGTACTTCCAAGAAAAGGCGCCATGTGATTGCTGACAAGGAGTCTTCCACCGCGGATGATATGTCCGTTTCAGGCGCGGAAAAGAATCCGTCAAGGTCCCCCCCTCTTGTGAAAGTGTGTACAACTTTCATTCCCCTTATATGTTGTATCCTCGTACTGATCTGACCTTTTTTGTTGTTTTATAGTGACCCTGCTGCGAATGATGATGTTGTGTTTGCTGAGCGTGCAGTATCACCGCAGGCTGCTCGCGTGGAGGAGCCGTTGAAGGCAGCAGCGCAGATGTCTGCGCAGGAGTTGGTAGAGGAGTTAGTTGTTGTTGCTGCTCGACAGGCTGAGTTGGTCACTCAGCTAAAGGCGCAGGCTGTTGTGGAGGGAGGTAGTCTCGCTCAGAAGGATGAGCAGATTGCCTTGCTCAAGGCGCAATTAGCTTAGTCGCAGGCAAAGGTGGAGGCTGTCACTGCACATGCGAAGAAGGTCACTGATGAGAAGTTGACTGTGATGGATGAGCTGCAACGTGAGCATGGGGAGGCGTAGCAGTATAGGTCTAACCTAACCTGGGGGTAAGGTACCTTGAGGAGAAGAAGAATGAGCTCTGCGGCCAGCTTGCTGACTTTGGCAAGAAAGTGGAGAGCTCTATGGAGGCGCAGGAGGAAAAGCTGCGCAAGCTGAGTATAGAATACGATGAGGAGTTGTATCCTCATCTTATGTCTATGATCGCCGAGCGCAGGTACTTATCTTTATGCTCTGTATTCTTTTATGTGTATTTCATATCTTTTCGCAGATGCATCCTTTGTTGTTTATGCAGGTGGTTGATTAGTCATGGCTTGCGCTTGGCTGCTATGGGCACCTTGGAGTCCCCCGAGGTCGTGGGCGCCTTTGGTAAGGTGGTGGAGTGCGCCGTTGCTCGTGGCAAGGCGCAGGCTGTGGAAGAGCTTGTTGAGGATCAACTGCTGACCGTTCCCCTCACTGAGGTTCCTGAATACAATGCCGATGCTTTTGAGGAGCTTGTGAATGCGATGGAAGGGATGAAGCTCTTCGAGCTTCTACACATTGCGCGGCTGGAGCGCGACCAAGATTATCCTATCAAGTTAATTATGCAGGGGTTAACTCTTGGGAGGCACATATTGGAGAACACAGAGGCTCAATCTGATTTTTTCTTGAAGCCTGACGAGTCTCAGTTGCAGGTTCCAGTGTCCGCGCAGCCGCGTGATATCCTTAACCCCTTCGCTATTGAGAAGGAGGTTCCTCTGAAGGAGGTCTTGGAGCGTCATGCAGAGAGGGCGGCCAAGAAGAAAGGTTTAAAAGGGAAAGCCACTCTCTGCGGTGTGGGTGCTGCGCTTATCCCTAGGTCAGATGGTGTTGCAGTCAGTATGGCGACCGTGTCACCGAAAGATGCATTGCTTTTGAGGAAATTCCAAGAGGCTGGGAGTTCTGTTGACCAAGGACGCAGCCCTCAACGCTGCCGTAGCTTGTAGATATGTATGTATAACTTGTAGTTATAGCATTGTAAAAACTCGTGGTTTTTGTTTAAATGAAAGTATGGAACTTTTGCATGTATATATCGTTTTGTACTTAGATTTTTTTTTTGTCTTTGTTATGTGAAAGACTTTCCAAGAGTTACGATGTGCATATAATATCTTGTATTGAGTTCATAACTTATGTATTAAGTCCTTAACTTAATAAACGTTTGTGGTCCATAACTTTAAGAAATGTGCAGGTAGGTGTGTAGCGTGCTACATTTATCATATTGAGGAACCAAAGGTATTGGTTTTTTAGTTCGTCTATATTTGCACGGTGTGCGTTGTTGCGCATTCAGCGTGGGATGCGTATTAAACTAAAGTCATAGTCGTGTATGAAGTTAGTGAATTTGCGTACAAACTTAGGAGTCAATTGTTTTGAATCCATGTGGTGGTATGTAGCGTACTGCGAATACCACTTTTTAGGAGTCAATTGTCTTGAATCCGTGCGGTGGTATGCAGCGTACTGCAAATACCACTCTATAGGAGTCAATTGTCTTGAATCCGTGCGGTGGTATGCAGCGTACTGCAAATACCACTCTATAGGAGTCAATTGTCTTGAATCCATGTTTTGTTAAACGCGCACAGTGTGCGTTGAAGTGCATCCATCGTGGGATGTACTGTTAACTTACTCCAACATCTTGATAGTAAGGTGTTTAACAAGGATACGTGATCCGATGTTGATGGGTTTCCAACCCTCTTACTCAACGAGTATTTTAGTAGGTTTACTCATCCTGTCTGCCCTCGTATGGTCTTAATAGGTGCATGCACGCCATGTAGGCAAAAATATAAAGAAACAATATTGAAACATAAACGAATGATGTAAGCAATAATGTTAAAAATGTATTGTGGAGTTAGCTAGAAACCACAACATTTTATTAATTCTTGCAAGTTAAAAAATAAAGACAATTTCCTAAAGGAAAAGTAAATACACAGACAATTATTAAGAACTTACTAAAGTGCGTCCATCGTGGGATGTGTCAGTGTGTGGGCCGTAGCCTAAAGGTAAAATCTCTTAAGATTGCAGATGTTCCAGGTGCGTGGTAGCTCGTGGCCTTTCATGTCACGCACTTGGTATGCGTTGTTGCCTAATGCCTCTGTGACTTCGTAAGGTCCTTCCCATTTAGGTCCGAGTTTGCCTGTGTCTTCTGCATGGCTTGCATCGTTGGCGCGGAATACAAAGTCTCCTTGTTTGAAAGAGGTTTTTCTGACTCTTGCATCATAATATTTCTTCATCTTTGATTTAGCTTTGGCTTCGCGTATAGCTGCCCTTTCGCGTCGTTCCTCCAACAGATCTAAGTCAATGCGTCGTTCCTAATCATTTGTTGTGACGTTGACTTCCGATGTACGGATTGTTGGCATTCCAATCTCTGCTGGTATAACAACTTATGTCCCGTAGACAAGAGAAAAAGGTGTATCGCCATTGCTGACTTTGATTTCTATGCGGTGGGCCCATAGAACATGCGACAGTTCGTCCACCCATCTTCCTTTATGTTTGTCCAAGCGCGCTTTGATTCCTTCACCCAGACTACGATTCGCGCGTTCTACTAATCCATTTGTTTGTGGATGTTTAACTGACGCGAAGTGCTGCGTGATGTTTAACTGCGCGCACCAGTCTTTGAATGGGTTATCACAGAATTGCTTCCCATTGTCCGAGATAATTTCTCCAGGTAAGCCAAAGCGGCATACAATGTTTTCCCAAATGAATCGTTTGACATGGTTACCTGTGATACTTGCCACTGTTTTTGCCTCGATCCATTTGGTGAAATAGTCTATGGCAACAATGAGGAACTTAAGTCCTCCTGCCGCGACTGGAAAGGGTCCTGCAATGTCAATTCCCCATTTATGGAATGGCCATGGTGAGGTAATGGGTGTCAACTCATGTTGTTGTCGGCGCGAGATGGGTCTGTGGACTTGGCAGTCGTTGCATCTTCTGATCATGTCTCGCGCGTCGTGGTGCATGGTAGGCCAATAGTATCCAGATCGCAAGGCACGCGCTACAACAGACCGTGGTCCTGAATGCATGCTGCAAGATCCAGCGTGGATTTCTCGGAGTACGTATTCTGCCTGAAGAGGTCCGACGCATCTAAGCCATGGTTGTAAGAATGAACGCCGGTATAGGATACCGTCTCGAAGTTCGAATCTCTGCGTTGTGTGCCGTATCTGTCGAGCGTCCTTTTGTTCTGGAGGGAGTGTTCCCTTGCTTATAAAATATGTGATGGGTGTCATCCATGTAGGATGTTCTTCCTCTATCACTGTGGAGATTTCCATCTCAGAGATGGATTTATTTTTCAAGGTTTCCACCAATACCTGTTTTGATAGGTGTGCGAAGCTTGTCGATGCAATTTTACTCAGCGCATCTGCTTTTCTATTTTCTCCTCGTGGGATTTGTTTGATGGAAAACTTGTCAAAGTTCTTAATCAGGGACTTGGTCTTATCGAGGTATTGAATCATGTGTTCCTCTTGGGCCACATATTCGCCTAACACGTGGTTGGCTACCAATCGTGAATCCACATTCGCCTCTAGGTTGCGTACACCCATTTGAGTTGCTATGCGGAGTCCGGCCAGTAATGCTTCATATTCTGTCTCATTGTTTGTGGCTATGAATTCAAAACGCAGTGTGTAAGTGTGTTCTGTTCCATCTGGGTTGGTGAGGATAAGACCTGCGCCTGACCCTTCTGCGCACGAAGATCCGTCCGTGAATAGAACCCATGGTTCTTGTAATGGTACATCGATCTTCGATGATGGAGCATCAGCATCTGGCTTCTCGATGATGAAATCAGCCAATATCTGTCCCTTGATCGCAGTGCGCGGCCTATAAGAGATGTTATGCTCGCTCAATAACACGCTCCATTTTTGTAGTCGTCCTGATGCATCAGGTTTAGAGATAACTTGCTTGGAAGTACCTGCGCAGCCTTTTAGCTGCAAATACTAGGGCTAGGACCAGCTTCTCCATGGCGGTATAGTTAGTCTCTGTCTTCTTGAGCGCTTTGCTTACAAAGTATATGGGTGTTTGAACAGAGTTTCTATCTGTCAATAGCACCGCGCTGACTGCTCCATAGGTCGCCGATAGATACATGATCAATTCTTCCCCTGGTCGGGGTGCGACAAGCTTGGGAAGCGCTGCTATGTTTTTCTTGAGCTGTTGGAAAGATTCTTCTGCTTCCGGAGTCCATCGAAGATCCCCCTTTTTTGTACACTTCGTTAGTGTTTTAAAGAGAGGAAGTGACTTGTCCGCTGATTTAGACAAGAATCGATTTAGTCCGGTTAATTTGCCGTTTAGTGACTGGACTTCCTTTAGTGTGCGCGGTGAAGGGAGTTCGATGACTGCTTTTGTTTTTTCTGGGCAGGGTTTAATGCCATCGGGTTCTATTAGGTACCCAAGAAACATGCCATCTGTTGTTCCAAAAGTGCACTTCTTGGGGTTTAACTTCATATTTATTCTTCCCAATGTTTTAAACGTCTCCTCGATGTCACGCACCAGTTCCTCTTCGGTATGGCTTTTTATGACTAAGTCATCGACATAGACCTCCAAATTGCGACCCACTTGCTTCTCAAATGCGTTATCCACTAACCGTTGGTATGTGCCTCCGGCATTTTTTAAGCCAAAGGGTATTTTTGTGTAGCAATATACCCCTTGACTCGTGTGGAAGGCTATTTTTTCTTCATCCTCCTTGGCCATTTGAATTTTATGGTATCCTTTGTATGCATCTAGGAAGCATTTAAAGGGATACCCGCACAAGGATTCTACTTTCCAATCAATTTCTGGTAGTGGGTAGCAGTCTTGTGGACATGCTTTGTTGAGATCGGTGAAGTCCACGCACATTCTCCAACTACCGTCGCTCTTCTTTACCATTACTGGATTAGAAAGCCAGTCATGGTAATAGACTTCCCGCATGATTCCTGCGTCTACAAGCTTATGTACTTTCTCCAAGATGGCTTTTGTGCGGTCTTGAGCTTGACCGCGCTTTTTTTGTCGTATTGGAGGATATCCTTGTCGGATATCTAGCTTGTGCTCTGGGATGGCTCGTGGCACTCCAGTCTTGTGTTTGGGTTCCCATGCAAAGATGTCTAGGTTCTTTTGCAATAGAGTGCACACAGCTGCTCTGCCCTTGTCGGACAGTGATCCCCCGATTGATATCTCTTGGTCTGGGTAGTCGGGATGGATTGCAACTTTCAGGTTTGTCACCTTGGTTGTACTCTGTTCTGGGGCGTGCGGAGTCTCATTTGTCACTGCGTTGCACTCTTTTGGAAGTATGGTGGTATTGTAGAGGGTAACGATACCTCCTTCCACTAGGAATTTGAGCATCCCATGCGCTGTGGATGGCACTGCACGCATGGCTGATATTCCTGGTCTCCCAATAATGCCATTGTATGATGAGGGGGACCTGATTACCATGAAGTTCATCCAGGCTGTTGTAGAATGGTATTCATTACCGATTACCACAAGTATGCGTAATTGTCCCATGGGCCAAATCTTTTCACCTGTGAATCCAGTCAGTGATGTCGTGGCCGGAATTAACTGGCTTTGTATCTCAGGCTGTAGCCTCTTGAAGAAGTGTTCGTACATGATATCCGCGGACGCTCCTCCGTCAACATACATGCGGTGGATATCGTGACCCCCCGCTTGTATCTCGATGGTAAGTGGTTCTATCACTGCGTTGTCCGCAGTGAGAGTGGGAAAAGAGATTTGGTTCCCTTTGAAAAACCTTTGGCCGATTTTTTGCTTCGTCTTTCGTTGCCATGATTGTATCATGTATATTGTGTCAGGCTTGCTCTTTGGTATCTCTTTTTCAGCCCCATTCTTTTGTCTATCTTTCCCCTCCTTGATGTTTTTAACGTGTTGGTCCATCTTTCCTTCTTTCACTAATTTGTCGATTAGTTGACGTAGCTGGACGCATTCGTTAGTACTGTGACCCTTCTGTTCATGGTATTCGCATTATCCTCCTCCTATGCGCTTCTCCTCTGGGGTGCGCATAGGTGGAGGTTTTGGGAAGTTTTCTCCCTCTGCCACGAATATTTCCTTAGGAGTTTTTGTGAGTGGGACATACTTGTCGTTATCCCGTCCACTACCTTGGTTGCGGTAATTTCTGTTGCGGTTGCCACTTTGGTCATTGGATTGTCTCCTAGACTGTTCTTGTGGTTTATAGGCGAATAACCTTTTTTGCTGTCCGCCGCCGCTGCTTCCCCTTGGATGAAGGATCTGGTGTGCTTTGTTAGCTCATCAAAGCTTTGGGGTACTTTATCGTTTAGCTTCCGTATCAGCTCTGGGTTATTGATCCCGTTCATGAACCCTGAGATTTTTAGTACCTTGGGGCATGTCTTGACTTGTATGCATTCATCCTTGAAACGCTCCATGTATGCACTTGTGCATTCATCTTTGGTGAAATTTAGGCGGAATGCTTTCCGCAACTCTTCAAACCCATTTATGCTTTGTCGTGGAAGCTTGCTGAACCATGTCCGCGCATTCGCTACTAAGGTAGAGTTGAACATATGGCACCACACAGGTTGTGGCCAATTTTCGATAGCGGCCGCTGACTCGAAAATTTTTAGGTGATCATCAGGATCACCTGTTCCATCATATGTTTTAACGTTGGCGGGCATGCGCCTTCTCTTGTTATCTGAGAAATCGCTTATGCGTCGCGTGAACGCATCAACCTTTTGGCGACGCCAAGGAAGGGAAATATCTTCATCCTCCTCGTATCGACGTCGGTTTTTAGACTTCCAATGTCCCGTCTCTCTATCCTCGTTGTCCGAGGAGTTACTTGAAGAGGAGTTGTTCCTCTTGTGGCGCTTGCACCGTTTTTCCTCGGAGTCCGAGTTTGGAGGGCTTCTACTTGGGGAGTAGTGTCTCCCAAGCCTATCTTGGATTCTTCTGCTTCCTGACCTTGAGAGGCTTACGCTCGGTGAGCGTTGTCGTCCAAATCTATCTTGCATCCTGCGGCTACCAAGCCTAGCGTGGACGTTGGTGTGCCTCTCGTGATCTTCATATTCCTCCGAGTATTGAGAGTTAGATGATGTACCAAGTCTATCGGGGACGTTGGTGCGCCTCTCATTGTTTTCGCGCTCATAGTGGCGCGGTGGAGATTTTTCTTGGTCAAAGTTTAGCCGGGCTTGCAGGCTAGGGTTTGACCTTCTTCTTGCTTCTTCTCGCATGAGACTAGTTAAAGTCTCGTAATGTTGGGACACAAAGTCGTTTAATGTCAACTCAGGTGCATCCTCTTCCACTGCGAGGATGTCCGTCTCTGCATGAGGTTCCCACTATCTATTACGTGCTCCTGGTGGCACAATGTTGTCCACTATGGGTGCCATTTGTTGAGGAGTGGTAAAGAGGGTGCACTGAAGGTCCTCAGCGTTTGGGACCACGGTAGTGGTTTGGGTTGTCCCCAAAGGCAATTCTACCGTGGTAGAGATTGGAGTTATGTTCGACTCGCGATGGCTCGGCGCACTGGTTGTTCCAAAGATAGGCCTCGAGGTCGAGCCGTGATGCTTCTTTTTCTGTGGATCATCACGTGTTTTCTCCGACTTCGGGGTCCGCTGTCCTGAGTTCTTGTTTTTCGGCATTCTGGTCTTGAGTTCTTAGTGTAGGGTCCCACGGACGGCGCCACTTGTTGATACAAAAGTTGGGCTTACCTTGTTTGGACTCCTGCTCTCGTACCAATTTAGAACTTTAGTGCTTGTGAAACCTGCGCACTAAGAAAGCAAACAACACCGTTAGGCTTATCGTGGGATTGTCTCCCACGGTTAGACTCCGGCGTGAGAGTAAGTAATCGGTTTTAGGGTTTCGTTGAAGAGTTAGGGTTTGTGAATCGTACCTTTAATGAGAATATATCATTCTATATATATAGGCGCAGTAACCGTGTGGGTTTCTTGCTCCTTACTCTTCGCACACGTGGTGCTTATCCGAGGTAAGGATATCTATTCCGTAAATAGAAGATCCTTATCTTATGACCGGGTAGTTTGGTTGGGCTTTGGACTTCGTGAGTCCAACCCGTTGGCATTATGGTCCAAGTCATTGTCATGATAGCCCACGCGTGGTGGGTTTGGGCCAAGTAATGTTTATCATTTGGGCTCGTGGCCCAAATATAGACTATACGTCATCACTCAGGGTTCAGTTTTTACACCCTTCAAGGAAAATGTAATGTGTGTGTGATAATTGTAATGCATGTACAATTATCAACAGTTGGTTAGTTGGTCTGTTGCACTAAGCTCATGAACCACACGTTAACAATCCGGGTCATGGTGGCTGCAAACCCAACCATGAGGGGATGGGAAGGATAACTTGCCAAAGTTAATCCTTCAGTGAGGGTTCAAATAAAATACTTATTGGTACTCTCCAGTGAGAGATAGTACCAACGGGAGTTGTCAAACTCCAATAGATCTATCTATTATATTCGCGTTCACTTGTGTAAAATATCACAAGTGATTAGATTCATGAATTTTGTTGTGTAGGGGTGGCAGATAGTTTACTCGTGCGACAACCAAAGAAAAAGACTTGTATTCGATTTAAAGCATTTAGCATTTATCCCCCTCATAAGGTTTGTAAAGCATTTAAAAGAGTGAGGCTATGAAAACTCACCTGGGCTTAGGGAAATCTAATTGATGTGAAAAGTGACTCGGAGACTAGACTGCCTATTCACGTATCTTGACTAAGGAAGGGTTAACGAGGTTTTTAGGGTTTTCTAGGGCAAATCTGGAACTCGAAAAGGTCTTAGGCCTACACTACTCGACTTCTAAGTTTCCTAGGACTCTTGTACTGCTACCAAGACCAAACGAATGAAGGTAAAGAGAAGTGAAGGTGTGAGTTTGAAAGGAGGGAGTAGTGAAGGTATTTATAGGGTCGTTTGGCCTTGGTGAGCAAGTAACGAGAGCAGGAGGTTTTGAGGGGGTAGGTGACTATCCATAGCTACTACATGGCTAACCTAAGCTATGGAGTGACAAGGATGAGCTATAGGCGGTTATAGGGTGGTTTGTGGTGGAGATGAAGCCGCAGGGTGGTTTTGGTCAAAGGTGGTGACAAGTAGGTGATGCACCTACTTTCTTGGGTGCTTAGAGGTGCTAAGGTTGTGGGTAAGCAGCTAGGGTGTGTGTTTAAGGTGCTTGAGGTGCTTAGGGTACTTACTTTTAGGATTAGGGTTAAGTTAGGTTTAGTTTTAACCTAATTTGGGTTAGTGGATGATTAGGGTCTAGCTTAGGGTTTAGTGCATTGATTAGTGTTCTATGAGTGTTTATTAACTAATCCTAAGTCCTAAGAGGCTTATACTAAGTGGTGGTAGCTTATGGTGAAGTTTTGGGAGAGTTTAGACCTAATTCCGGGAAGTTATGACCTAGTTACGGTTTTTTGCTTAAGGGACTTGTACCTAAGCTCTAAGGGGTTATACTAGGGTCTAAGGGAACTAAGATATCCTATTGTTCCTAAGGTAACTCAAACATAAGCCTTGAACACTTTCATATAGGGTTAGATAAGCAATTAAGGTTTTGTAAACACATAGGCCTGATTAGGGCTTAATTAGGGTTAGATTAGGGTTTTGTGATGAGTTTAGTGTGTTAGGTTGGTAGATTACTTATTATGGTGTTGTTTCGATCTTATGTGTAACACCCCCAAATTTCAAAATATGTAGCGGAATTTAGATTAGGTGTTACTTCATGACACATGAGTTTAGCAGTAGAAACGATTATCGATTTAGTCGTTTTAAAATATTTATCATTCGAAATTTATAAAAATCAGAGTTTGTAAAATGAGGTCCCAATAGTTTGAGTTTTCAAAAAGAGGTCACATTGGTGAGTTCATAGAGTTTATAAGTAAAATAGTTGATTTTCAAAATCAAAAGGGTTTAGTGAGTCCATAGTGTTTGTAAATAACAGTTGATTTTCCAAAATCAAAGTGTGACTATATCCATAGTATTTATAGAGAAACAATTGATTATCAAAATCAAGTAGTGAGTAATTCCATGGTGTTTCTAGTTAAAAACAGTTGGTTTTCAAAATCAAGGTATGGATAGTTCCATAGAGTTTGTAGTTTTAAACGGTTGATTCTCAAAATCAAAGTATGGATAATTCCATAGGGTTTATAGTTTAAATGGTTGATTCTCAAAATCAAAGTTTAGGTAATAATTGTACTAAATACAATTATTAATAAAATAAGTAGTGGGTTACAATATAATGCACCCATAGTTGGTTTGTTCTCGAGTAAGTGGTGGGTTAAGTTGTTATATATCTATAGTTGGTTTGATTGCCCTAACTGGGTCAACGCAAAATAGTTATGGTTTGCCACGTGGTGATTTTATTAGTAATCACAAGTTTTATGTTTAGATAATATTTGTAACGAATACAAATATTATAAAGAAGATAGTAATACTGTATCATGACTACGGTATTGGTCTATTGCCAAAAGCCTCATGACACTCAACGATTGACAGGCATCAAGTATGATGTATAACAGTGTACCCTCGGGTAGGTATTTGCCAAATAACCAATATGTATGTTTAAATAAAGTGCGCCTGGTCGCTCATCCTAGCTAAACCAAGCGGGGATTGTCAGTCCCTAACTGATCTATCCACAACTATTTACGTTCACTCGCAAGTGATTAAGGTGCATAATGTGAGGGACTTCAAATGGCAATAAGGGGTAAACTTAGGCAATAGAGAATTGGGTTTAACTAACAGTTGAAAATCGCTTGTGATCATGTTCATAGTGGGTAGCTCTCCCTGAGCTATAAAATCGTATAAAAGTGGGTTTGTAAGTTCATAGTAGTTTGAAAAAGTTTATAGTAAAAGCAAGTGTTATGTTTCAATAACAAGTAGATTGGTTTATCAACTAAGTATAAGGGTTGAGGTAAACTAGGATAGTTTATATGTAAAACAAGCACGTGCTTCCCCCAAAAGCAATTTAAAACAGGTAAAAGGGTGGGAGCTATGGAACTCACAGTAGTTTGTAAATAGTTAACGAATACTTGTAGATGTATAAAACATGTACTTGAGCATGTATCTCCCCCAAAACGTTTATAAAACAAGTAAAAGAGTAAGGAGGGGGCTATGACTCACATGAGTGGGATGGTAGATGTAGTAAAGCAATATCAAACGCAGAATGGGAATGGCTCCAATAAACAGCCTGAATAATACGTAAGTCGGAGATAAGTTCGACTTATCGAGAGTTGTGATTTGAATCAATGATGGACGACAGAGTGGTTTTGTGGCAGAGGTGGCAAAACGCTTAAAGTCAACAACAAAGTTATATACCATATAACTTGTCCTTTATGTATTACTTATTGCTTTCGTATAGGTTATTCGTTAACGATAGATGTGCCATGAAGTAACACCCAATCTAAATTCCGCTGCATATAACTTGTCCGTTATGTATTACTTATTGCTTTCGTATAGATATATCTATTTCATGTATACAAGTTTTATAAAGTAACCCGAACCATTTAAAGTGTTAAAATATATTCCCAAAACATTATATATTTATTAAAGTCGTGGTTAAATAATATACTAGGACAATATATTATTTATAGTTTATGTCAAAATGGTCGTCAAATAAAATTCGTGTTAAACATATTTATCTAGATGAGACTTGGTAAAAATATATAAGTTGTTTAAATTTATACAAGTTTTGGATGGAAAACGTTAAGTATTAAACTTGGGGAGTCAAATTTGTAAATACAAAATAGTATTTAAAACCTTTGAGAAAAGTTTTAAGGCAAGTGGAAAGTGATTCAAAGTTGTGGGGCTGTAACTATCAATACGCGGAAGTTGCAATAATAACAGAAAAAAGAAATAACAAAACTTGATATATGCAAGGTTCGAACTCGGGTGACTTTGGTGATGGCTGTGCGACACAACCAGTGAGCGAAAGGCTTATTTGTGTTATATTATGCAAGTTAACTATTTTTAAAGTGTATTTAACTTTGTTAAATTTTGTTATCAAACTTCACAGCTTTTATGCGTGCATGAGTTTGTGTTTCATTTATAAGTTTCGCGTTTCATCTTCTCTAAGCTGTTTTGATAACCTTCAAATAGCAGTTGGGTTATTTGCTTGGAGACCAAAATAAGCTTCGACTTATTTAGAATCATCGCAACTCAAATTCAAAACGACACCAAAATCCTTAAAACGATTTAGTGGAAGGTTGTAATAAGTATGTTTTTAAGTCAATGAGTTATAAAAAGAAGCTTTTCATATACTTAGCTTGTTAATAAGCACTTGTTAACGGGTCGGGCTTCATGGTTCGTTGACGTTTGGTTTTGTAAGGAATTTTGGAAGTTCCCCCTGATGGAGTGGCTGCTGATGCAGCTGATGGTGTTCAGGATACCCCTGATGCTCAGGCACCAGAGGATTCTCCTGATAGGACTCATGGTGCTCCTGATGCAAGTGCATCAGTTACTCCTGATGTTCAACCACCACCATCTCCTAGGCCACCCACACCTATACCCTCTCCTAAGTTTACAAGACAACCAACACCTAGTCCTATGAGACCTCACTATGAGGATGATGTAGATGTAAATTTAGCTTATTCTACTCCTAGGACCACTGATGCTCCCAATACCACAGATATACCTGTTGGTGGAGCTGAAGGTCCTGTTACTCTCACTTCTGTATCAGCTTTGTTGAACAGGTATGTAACCAAGGTGGACAAATTAGAGCAGGATCTGCATCTCACCAAAAAGAATCTTTGTCAAGCAGTTCTTACTCTCATAGGAAGAGTCGAAAAGCTGGAAACTAAGCTCAAAGCTGGGAAGAGGAAAGGTGTTGTGTATGAATCCGATGATGAATCTTCAAGAGCATCTGACAAGATTGATTTGGAAGGGCTTGAACTTTTGGCTGCTACTACATTGGATAGTGTTCAGAAGAAGACTGCTGATGCTAGGCCTGAACCATCAAGGCCTGAATCATCAAGGCCTGAACCATCTAGGAATGAACCATCTAGGCCTAAAGATTCCACTCATTATGCTGAACCCAGTGATCCAAAAGATTCAAGTGTTACCTATGTCAAGAGAAAGCACTCAGCTGCTCAACATACTGCTGATGCTTCAAGACAGGAATCTTTTCCTGATCCTGTGCCTGCAGTGACTATTCCTGATACATTAGCAGACATACCAGTTGATTGTCATGTTGTTTCTGCTGACAAGCCATGTGATCCTCCTGAGTTTAATTCTCAAAAGGTAGACAAAGGTAAGTCTATCTTGATTGATCAGAGTTCTCCTCCAAGAGTTAAGACAAAGGAAGAACTTGCTAATGAAATACTTAGTGAGAATGTTGCTGCACACTTACAAGCCAAAGAGGATGCTGCAGTTACAAAGGAAAAATTGGATTTGAAGGCCTCAGTAGAACTTGCTAAACTAATTCAAGTTGATTTGGATAAGATGGGACCTCCACTCACAAGTACTTTACCTGCTGAGAGAAAGAAGGAATTAGATGAGATTGCTAAGACCCTTACTGCCAAGCAATGGGAATCTTTAGCTGCACAGGCTGCTAGTAAGCCTCAGTTGGGTACTAAAGTGTTTGGTGATAATTTTGAGAACTCTGCCTTGGCTCAAATGATGGTTGAAAGAGGTAAATTGCAGAGACAACAGGACGCAGAGATTAAAGCCAAACATCTTCAGGAAAGGCCTTGGACAAAAAGAGAAATAAAGAAATATATGAGGCATTTTGTGAAAAATCAAGGCTGTTATTTGTATGGGTCAGGATAGACTCAAAAGAAGGTTTGGGGTTTCTCAGATATTCAGCTCACTTCCTACCATGACATACTCATTGACAAACTTCATTCTTCTGGTATGAATGTTCCAGATGTCTTAGAGAAGAGAGGAAGACTTTTGGATGGTCCTGTAGCTAAGAAACCTAGACTCCATGATTCTGCTGATCACCCTTCAGAATCCACTGATCCATGTTTTGTTGGTCAGGAGAAAGTACATTCTCCCTCAATATTGACTCAGATGGATGTTGATCATGCTGATGTTGTTCCAGACTTGGTTCCTACTGAAGCTTCTTCTGCGGTTACTACTGAACCTCCATCTGAAAATTCTGGAGTTCCATCTGATGTTTCACATGCCACTTCATCAGATGCTCCAATAGAGGTTCCTGATGATGACTTCATTGATGTTCCTGCTGATGCTACAACACAGGTTCCTTCTGATGCTACTAAACAAGTTCCTAAAGAAGAACCTGCTGATGGTCCTTCAATTCCTTCTACTACTGGCACAAGAAGAAAAACTAAGGCTATCAAAAGGAAAGTTTCTAAGGATGCACCCAAAGAAGATAGTTCTTTTATTGACTATGATACTGATGATGGGCAGGATCCTGTGATTTGGGAGAAAGTGGTGAAATGGGAACTAGTAAGATTCTGCTGAAGCTATAGATGGTTTCTGCTGACATAGTGTTCCTGCTGAAGAGACAGATTCACTTCTTCAGCAGAATCTGTCTCTTCAGCAGGAACACTATGTCAGCAGAAACCATCTATAGCTTCAGCAGAATCCTGCTAGCAGAATCTCATCAGTAGGAACTTCCAAAATTCCTTACAATTGTAGAGAATCGTTTAAGCCCAATCTAGGTTTAGTAACAATGATTATAAGCACAGCGGAATAATGATTAATAACACAATCAAAGTTACCAACAAGGTTTTTCTATTAAAACTATGATCCTCTATGGATCTCTATTTCTTAATCTTGAAAAGTGTTTCAAGAATTGTCTATTGAAGTGGTTTTTAAAATATAAAACCTGTGTTCCTTTTATAAGCATAAGGAACCCTAAAAGACAATAAATATTAAATCAATGCATATCACTACCTAATATAGCTCATGCATATCCTGACAAATAAATACTAAAGATACGAATTAATAAAATCCGTAGAAACATAATATGCTGAATCTTTACTTCAGCAGATTCACTTATTCAGCAGAATCTGTCTCTTCAGCAGGAACACTATGTCAGCAGAAACCATCTATAGCTTCAGCAGAATCCTGTCAGCAGAATCTCATCAGTAGGAACTTCCAAAATTCCTTACAATCCTCCCCTAATCTTGAATTTGACACGGTTAAGTTCAAGATTTCTTGATAGATCGCCAATAGCACAAACATGAGGATTAAGGATGAACACCAGCAGCAAAGAATCAACAGAATAAGAATCTCTATGATCACCAAGAATTGAAAATCACCATTCTTTGCATCAATACAAGACCAAATGTACATCAAAACATATAAGTTTCATACTATTCTCATCACATCCAGGTGTGTTAACTCCTGTGAGAGGTGAATCATTGAAAATAATGGATTTGATGTCTCTTTACCAATAGCCATTACTACTGGAGTAGCCAAGTGTTCAAAGGTACACTGATAACCACATGATTTTTAGCAAATCATCAGCTATAAACGGATTTGATAAGTCTTTACCTGTAGCCGTTTGCTCAGGACTAGTCAATTATTGATGAAAAATCATCTTGGTCAACTGAAAACCAAGTATGGTGTTCCACAGCCTTTACCACAAGCCATACACATGTGGGCTAGCCAACTCTTGTGTCAGTAAGACATGGTGAGCTGAGAACCATATGTGTGGTAATTAACCACTACAAATACCTGCAAAGAAGATAAAACAAAAACTATACTATTTTTTTTTTTTTTTTTTTAATAATAAAAGAAAGAAAGAAATTATTATTATTATTTTATTTATTTATTTTTTTTATTATTATTTTTTTATTTTTTTATTTTAATAACAAGAAAGAAAGAAATAGATTTTTTTTTATTATTATTTTTTTGGACACACCAGAAAGAAAGAAATAGATTTTTTTTTTATTTTTTTTTTTAACAAGAAAGAAACAAAAATACAGAATATGAAAATATACCATCAAGCATCCGCAGGAACCAAACAAACATGTAGTGTCAGTAGAAACACTAAGCCTCCCCTTACGCATATGAGGATCCAACAGCTGCAAAAATGGTTAGTATACAAAGAATACAACAATAAGCCTCCCCTTAGGCTTATGCCTCCCCTCAATCAGTGCACCTGACAAGGACTATTGTTCTTGGGTACCCATAATGAACCTTTTATTTTATTTGTCCAAGAACAACCTGTTGAGGGCTTAACACCATTATCCCATCTTGTCCCCCACCCCATATACATTGGATCAAAGTAACCAGGCCAAACACCATTCTGAAAATAAGTGCTAGTAGGTATGTAGAATGGTCTAGCAACATGTCCTTTCCAACCGGCTGGAAAAGGTCTACCATTAGAAACTGGCTTACCAGCAGATTTGGGTCTGCTAGTTTTATGAGTTGCTGGTGGAGCATATGGGGGAATAGCACTAACATTAGTCCACATTGGTCTAGGTCTCTTTTGGTCAGCACACACACCTATTCTCTTCTCATGAAAATCACAATCCTTAATGAGATGAGACTTACTACCACACACAAAGCAAGTTTTCTTCTTAACATTATCAGCCTTTTTATTAAAACAACCATTTTTATTACAAGAAGTCCTAGAAGTGTATGTGTTCTTATCAGATTTATTACAAGTGAAACTAGGTAAATCTTGAACAACAATGGGTTCTTGCTTGGGTGCCCTAACTTAGGATTCAATCTCAACTTTACTCTTGGATGTTGAAACACTAGAAGTAGAAGTAAAAGAGGTAGACTCAGTTGAGATGGACTTTGAGCTTTTAACATTAAAAACACTGGGGGCAGAGACATTGACCTTGGAATACTTGTCACTTGAATCACATGAGTCATAGTCAGTAGACTTACAGTCAAGGTCTGGAAAGTCACTTGACTTTTAGCCATATAGATGGTGTGATCCATCAAAGTCTTTTTGAGGAGAGCTAGGCATAAACTCACCTCTAATAGGTCCAGGGACAGCATGCAATTCTCCTTCTTTAACATAAGTTGCTAACCCTGCTGGTGTAGATTTACCAATATCATTCCTTGCCTCTATACCAACATATTTTTTAAAACCCAAACCTATCCCAGATTTTACAGCTTGACTACCATAAAAATGACTAGCTAGATTATCTCCTGATATTAACCAATTCTTATGTAGAGCAATTTCTTTATCAAGCCTATCTTGTACCTCTTGTTTCTCTAAATCTAATTTAGCATTTACTTTCTTAGTCCATGTTAACTCATCATTAGCACATTTTAAATCTCTTTCCAACACTCTTATCTTTTCCTCATAAGCTAACTGATTTTTCTGAAACCACACCTTTTGATTTTCTAAGGTTTTAAGTGCCTCTCCTTTAGATAGGTCACTAACATAGCAAAGATTATAATGAGTTTTATATTGATCACACTTTTCCATAAGCTCATTATATTTTCTATCACATTCAAAAGAGCAAGTATGTACCTGAGGAACGACAGTCGTAAATATGTTTGCCATTATACTAATGAGCAGAAGAAACAAGTGAAATCAGCAGGAACGAACCATCAGCAGTAACCGAGATCAGTAGGAACGATTATATTCAGCAGTAGTGCAGCAGCAGAATTAATTCGATTAACAGCTCAGCAGTATCTCATAGCATCAGCAGAAACAAATAATCCCAACAGTAGCACAACTAAAGCAATTTAACCCCACACTCAATAACCTTTGACCAATCAATTTTAGCAGCAGTTCAAATATAATTCACACTGACACAGATGTGAACCAGTACGAGAGTTAATCACAAACCAGTACACAACAATCCCACTAGCAATATTATTGACCAAAGAATCAATCAGCAGCAGCGACAAATGAATCAACATACCACCATGGACCCCATAATCGACAATAGCAGCAGCTTTTGTCTCACACCTTTAAACAAATACGAGGTGTATTTAATAGCGCTGGCCAATTAAGTAAAATATGATGTACCCTATCTCAGCAGAAAGCGACAACTCCACTTATGAATACTCCACCGACTCAAATAAAATAATACAAGATTGAATGCTCTATCACAAGTCCCACGTCGTAACTTTCATTGACCAATGATATTCATGTATATGAGTCGACTACCAACCAGATCTCCTTGTACCGTACCACTTTGCAAAAGATGACAACAGCAGCTTTTAAAATAAAAGTAAAATGACAAAGCAATTCTCACCCACGAAGAATTAATGATACGAGGTTATAATAGACAATTATTCCACCATCGACTTGCCTAATTTAATGTTGATCCATAAACATTAAACAAATCGATTAATAATAGGTAAAGATTTATGAATACCATGAGACGACAACTTCAATTTTGCAAATCCTTTAAATACCCAATCGTACCATCTTTAATCTGCTCCTTCGACATCTTTTTCTTCAGACACACGACATCAAGAACAACCTTGTAAATTCCTAGATATCAAGAGCCCCCGGCTCTGATACCAATTGTAGAGAATCATTTAAGCCCAATCTAGGTTTAGTAACAATGATTATAAGCACAGCAGAATAATGATTAATAACACAATCAAAGTTACCAACAAGGTTTTTCTATTAAAACTATGATCCTCTATGGATCTCTATTTCTTAATCTTGAAAAGTGTTTCAAGAATTGTCTATTGAAGTGGTTTTTAAAATATAAAACCTGTGTTCCTTTTATAAGCATAAGGAACCCTAAAAGACAATAAATATTAAATCAATGCATATCACTACCTAATATAGCTCATGCATATCCTAACAAATAAATACTAAAGATACGAATTAATAAAATCCGTAGAAACATAATATGCTGAATCTTTACTTCAGCAGATTCACTTCTTCAACAGAATCTGTCTCTTCAGCAGGAACACTATGTCAGCAGAAACCATCTATAGCTTCAGCAGAATCCTGTCAGCAGAATCTCATCAGTAGGAACTTCCAAAATTCCTTACAGGTTTGGGTTTGTAAACTAAGCCCGATAAGTAAATAAGTTTTGTGTGTTAGTAAGTAAATATTTGAAACTTGTAAATAAGGTGTGATGATGACGTATAGTCTATATTTGGGCCACGAGCCCAAATGATAAACATCACTAAGGCCCAAAAACCACCATGAGTGGGCTATTATAAATTGGGCCGCATTGATAATGGGATTGGGCTCACGTAGACCTAAGCCCAACCAAACTACCCGGGCATAGATAAGGATCTTCTTGTTACGGAATAGATATCCTAAACCCGGATAAGCACCACGTGTGCGAAACGTAAGGAGCACGAAACCTACAAGGATTCTGCGCCTATATAAGGAATGGCATAATTCTCATTAAAGGTACGATTCACAAAACCATAAACTCTTTACGAGAACCCTAAAAACCGATTACTTACTCTCACGCCGGAGAATAATCGTGGGAGACAATCCCACGATAAGCCTAACGGTGTTT
Source organism: Artemisia argyi (assembly GCA_030686995.1). Classification (NCBI taxonomy): domain Eukaryota; kingdom Viridiplantae; phylum Streptophyta; class Magnoliopsida; order Asterales; family Asteraceae; genus Artemisia; species Artemisia argyi. Next base: position 156,679,595 of record CM060676.1, read on the forward strand.
GTTTACTTTCTTAGTGCGCAGGTTTCAAGCATTAAGAGCGAATTGATACGAGAGCAAGAGCCCAAGCTAGGAACGTCCAACTTTTGTATCAACAAGTGGCGCCATCCGTGGGACCACACTAAGAACTAAAGAACTAGAATGACGAAGAATAAAAGTTCAAGCCAGCTGTCACAACCCACAATTTCAGGTCATTTTTCCAAACTTCGACATTCTACTATTCATAAATTACTATTCGTTGATCACTATTCATCGTTTTACTATTCATCATTTTTGAGGTCAATTTGACATTCCGAGACACATTCAGAAATTTTACTATTCACTTGACACTATTCATTTCCGAGAGAAAACCACTATTCACGTGCATTATTCATGTCATCATAAATTTAGTTTACGAGTGTTCAAATTCGCGTAACCGTATTGGTTCAGGAGCGAATTCATGCATTATTATCAGGAACATTTCATACGGACTAGAAATAGTCGACATATCATCATTAGGGCACTTGCATACTATTCCACTCGTAGGATAAATAAATTAATACTTTTGGTACAATTAACAATTTATGAATGTTTATTTTAAATACACACTAATACGCGAACTATAAATTTGACTAACATGTCCGACACTCCCGACTATGATCCCAATATATTTTTATATTCATTTTTAATAATATAAAAATTATAATATTAATTTACCCGGTATTTTGGAAATTTATTTATTTCGTATCGTACGACTAATTAAATTACGACGGTTTTCGTAGAAACTAAATAATAATTATCTAAACACCCAGTATTTATACCGAACATATTTTTATAATTTTTATAACTTTATTATATCCCGGTTAACTCCGTTAAAATTTATTTTTAGTTAACCCGGTACCCGGTACATTTTAAAACTACACAAATACATAACAATAATACATTTAATCACAAAAGTCTTACACAACCCCCCCCCCCCCCCCCTCTTGACTTTGCCGCCCCCCCCCCCCCTTGCGACTTTTCTTACAAAACCACAAATACACTCCTTTCTCATAAATGTCTATCACTAACTAAATATAATAATAATAATATCCAATAATACATATATACTTGTACAAGATTTCTATCTCATTTGCAACTAGTAAAAAGTTCATATTCTCTCTTTTGCTCTCTCTAACCCACGGCCAAGAAGGAGAAAGGAAACAAGACCAAAAATTTTTCAAAGATCTAAGTGTTAATCTTGTTCTTATAGCATCCTTGTTTGAGTTTTGAGATACAAACTCAAGGATTATTAGGTTTTAATCATCCTAATTTCACTAATCTTACAAGTAAGTTACTAAACTCATTTCATAATATTTACAAAGTTATTACTATGTTTATATATGTTTCTTGCAAGATCTTATACATGCATTAACTTATACCACTTTATTTTTGTAAACTTTTGATCATACAAGCCCTAGAGTAATTTTGGTTAGATCCTTGTTAAATCTACTTGGTTTTGGTGATTAGGAACCCATGACACCTTGAGAAGGTGTATGGTAGGATTAGATTAGTTTTGTGGTGTTTGAAAGAGGTTTGATGGATGATGGAACTAGTTTGGAGACTTGAAAATGATTTTTGAAACTTTTGATATACCTACTGTTCCTATTTTGATTTCGTGGGAAAATCAGTAGATGATGGCTAAGTTTTGACCTAAGATTTAGAAAATACATTCAAAAACGAAACTTTAGGCGAAAGAACGGATTAAAACGAGTTTATAACGAAGGAGATACGATTTTTGCAAATTAAACGACGAAAACTATTTTTACAAAAACTGCTTGCTGATTGGCAGAATACGATGGGTAAAAAGAGGTATTAAACGTAACCTAGAGGAGCCGAGTTATCAAAAATATACTAGTATACACAAAGACGAATCCGTGGACATAAAGAACAAGGAAAACGAGCCTAAAACGACCGAGTTATACCCGTTTTAACATTGTCAAAACTATATATATATTTTTAGTCACAAATAAAAATAATAACGTACGTACTAAATGGTATATTTTCTAGCAACGTTACTAATGACTATATCCTTAACAAATGAATACGTACGACCCTAGAGAATATTTATACGACATGACGACGTCATTCTAAGGTTTTGATACGAGGATTATAACGCTAACTTTTTCGTACGAGTTAATATGACAAGTTATATACTCCTATATATGGACTTATTTTTCCTAAGTATGTAAATTATTTTACTATGACGATAACTAGTATTTCCAAATTACGAGTGGTATGAGTATCATGTGCATGTGCATTCATTTCATTACGGCTTGATCTAAGTTAGATCATGATTATTCATTTAGGTTGCGGCTAGTACTCGCGCCTCATTGTTCCGACTACTTTTACCTCATTGCACCATCTTTGTACCATCACTTCGAGGTGAGTTTCATAGCCCCGTTTTAATTCTATATTTTTATTTCAAATCCCACGGGGGAGAATACATTGCATTACTTGTTTTTGTGTACATGCCTAAGTATAAAATTCATACATTGCTTAAGTTGCCTTATTACCACGTCTTGACAAGTCCCTTTTATTATCATGGACCGTTAATTTCTAGTACTAAGCGAGTGTGAGTGGATAGATCTATCGAGGGTGACGCCTCCATTCGTGTTTGGGTTGCTCCAAATGGAACGAATGCATTTCATGTCTTTATTATTAGAGTGTCTGGTAAACACTCATTGGGGCCAAGTATCGTCTAGCTTCGGGGTCATGAGCTTAAGAGCCAATGTATATACTTTCCGGACATCCTATTTCTTGGCATTACTTATGGCATTTGTACACTAGATTTTACTTATAAACCTATGATTATTCACCAACTTTATGTTGACCGTTTTTCGAAATGTATTTCTCAGGTAACTAAGGCATATTCTCATGGCATTGCATGGAGTCACTTTGTGTATCAAGGATGACGCGTCTCTTTTGGATTTCATGCACTTATGAACTATCGTTTGATTGTACTAAATTATTTCCGTAAACTCTTTTTCAAACTGTTGGGACCTATATTTTATAACTCTGAATATTTTGAATGAATCAAACGATGTATTTTCCAAACGACACTTTAGGTCGTTCAATATTTCCTGGTTGTGTGCTATGATCCGTTACACCCTCAGGTATTCCATTCCGCTGCCATTCAGGTATTTTGGGGGTGTGACACCAGCGGACTCCGCAGTTGAAAAAAACACGTGACCCCCAGAGGAAGAACCAACAAGATTCAACATCTAAGCAGGCTTCTGGGACAACCAGTGCGCCTGGTTACCAAGAGACGGGAACAACCCTACCTCTTCCAGTGGTAGAATTGCCTATAAGGACTACCCAAGCCACCACAGTGGTCACAAGCGTTGAGGAACTCCAGCGCACCCTCTTCAATACCCCTCACCAAACGGTACCTATAATGGACAACACTATACCACCGGGCGCACCTAACCGAGATAGGGTGCCCAATACTGAGGCAGATATTCTTGCAGCAAATGAGGAAGCGCCTGACCTAACGTTGGGTAATTTTGTATCCCAAAATTACGAAACTCTAACCACCCTCATGCAAGAAGAAGCGAGGAGAAGGTCGAGTACGAGCCTGCAAGCTCGGCTCAACTTTGGTCCTGAACGCGAAACATCACCACCGCGCCACCCACGAGGAAGACGCGAAAGACGTACCACTATCCATGATAGGCTGGGTACGACATCTAACTCACAATATTCAGAGGAATATGAAGACGGTGAGAGGCGCACTAATGTTCATTCCAGACTTGGTAATCGAGGGATACAAGACAGATTAGGACCCCAACATTCACCAAGCGAAGGTTCCTCCAGGTCTGGGAGCAAAAGAATTCACGACAGATTAGGGAGGAGAATATCCCCAAGTGAAAGCCCCTCAAGCTCTTCCTCTAAAGGAAGCCGACGCAAGCGCCGCAAAAGAGATTACTCCTCCTCCAACGACTCCTCGGACAACGAGGATAAGGAAACAGGACACTGGAAATCTAGAGGAAGACGTTGTGCAGAAGATCACGAAGACATGTCTCTTCCGTGGCGTCGCCAGAAAATTGATGCATTTACACAACGCATCAGCGATTACTCCGATCGCAAGAGGAGGCGCATGCCCACTAATGTCAAAACATATAATGGGACAGGTGATCTGGATGAGCACATAAAATTTTTCGAATCGGCTGCTACTATCGAAAATTGGCCACAACCTGTGTGGTGCCATATGTTTAATTCCACATTAGTAGGGAATGCGATCACATGGTTTAGCAAGCTCCCACGACGGAGCATTGGCGGGTTTGAAGAATTACGGAAAGCATTCCGTTTAAACTTCACCCAAAGAAATAAGTGCGCTAAAAACCTTGTTGAACTAGCCAGAGTAAAACAGCGCCAAGGGGAATCAACCAGTGCTTATATGGAACGCTTTAAAGATGAGTGCATACATGTCAAAGCGTGTCCGGAAATCCTAAAAATTTCAGGGTTCATGAATGGGATTAGCAACCCATAACTCATTCGGAAGCTAAACGACAAGGTTCCCCAAACCTTCGATGAGCTAACAAAGCGCCCAAGATCCTTCATACAAGGAGAAGCAGCCGCTGCGGACAGCAAAAAAGGCTACTCAAATTATAGGCAACAAGAACAGCCTAGGAGACAATCCAATGATCAGAATAGCAACCGCAGCAAGAATTATCGCAGTGGACAAGATAATGACAAGTATACCCCTCTCACAAAAACTCCGAGGGAAATATTTGTAACAGAAGAAGCAAACTTCCCAAAGCCTCCGCCAATGCGTACCGCAAAGGACAAGCGCATAGGGAATGGATATTGTGAATATCATGGCCAAAAAGGCCATACAACCAACGAGTGCATCCAGCTACGACAACTAATTGAAAAATTAGTAAGGGAAGGCAGAATGGATCACCTCGTAAAAAACATTAAAGAAGGGAAGGACAAACAAAGAAATGGGGGCAAAAAAAAACCTTCCAAAGACAAAGAGGACATCATCTACATGATACAGTCATGGAAACGCAAGACAAAACAAAAAGTCAGTCAAAGGTTCTCCTCAGAAAAGGAAATATCCTTTCCCACTCTAGCTGCGGACAACGCAGTAGTAGAGCCACTAACTATTGAGATACATACTGGGGGACACGAGATTCGCCGCATGTATATCGATGGAGGGGCATCAGCAGACATTCTATATGAGCATTGCTTCAAAAGGCTACGACCTGAAATACAAAGTCAATTGATTCCAGCCACAACGTTGCTGACTGGTTTCACAGGGGAAAAGATATGGCCTACGGCGCAATTACGCTTACTTATAGTTGTGGGCGATGAACAACACTCAACAGCAACATGGATAAATTTTATGGAATCAAGACACACTCGGCGTACAACGGCATCATTGGGAGACCTGGAATATCATCCATGCGCGCTGTACCATCCACAGCACATGGGAAGTTAAAATTTCCAGTAGAAGGAGGAATTGTCACCCTCTACAACACCACAATACCACCCAAAGAATGCAACGCAGTAACCAGTAAGGTGGAGAATATTCCAGAACAGCGCGCGGAAAAAACACCAAATTTAAAGGTCGCTATTCACCCCGATTACCCAGATCAACAAATTTCGATTGGAGGATCCTTATCTGACAAAGGTAAAGCAGCTGTGTGCGCACTCTTGCAAAAGAGTCTGGATATTTATGCGTAGGAACCAAAACACATGACTGGAGTGCCACGCTCCATTACGGAGCATAAGCTACAAATCCGACAAGGATATCCCCCAATACGGCAAAGGAAGCGCGGCCAAGCCAGTGATGGTAAAGAAGAGCGATGGCAGTTGGAGGATGTGCGTAGACTTCACAGACCTTAACAAAGCATGCCCACAAGACTGCTATCCACTGCCAGAGATAGACTGGAAGGTAGAATCCCTGTGCGGATATCCTTTTAAGTGCTTCCTAGACGCATACAAAGGGTACCATCAAATCCAGATGGCAGTGGAGGATGAAGAAAAAATAGCTTTCCACACCAGTCAAGGGGTCTATTGCTACACAAAAATGCCTTTTGGCATAAAAAACGTAGGCGCAACATACTAGCGATTGGTGGACACGGCTTTCGAAAAACAAGTAGGTCGAAACTTGGAGGTCTACATTGACGACCTTGTCATCAAGAGCCACACAGAGGATGAATTGGTGCGCGACATCGAGGAAACGTTCAAAACATTGGGAAAAATAAACATGAAGTTAAATCCCAAGAAGTGCACCTTTGGCTCGACAGAAGGCATGTTCCTCGGATACATAATAGAACCTGATGGAATCAAGCCTAGCCCAGAAAAAACAAAAGCTGTTATCGATCTTCCCTCACCGCGCACACTCAAAGAAGTCCAGTCGTTAAACGGAAAGCTAGCCGGGCTAAACCGTTTCTTATCTAAGTTAGCAGACAAATCACTCCCTCTCTTTAAAACACTCACGAAGTGCACCAAAAAGGGAGACTTTCGTTGGACTGAGGAAGCAGAAGAAGCTTTCCAACAGCTGAAACAGCATTTGGCATCACTCCCCAAACTTGTCGCACCGCGACCAAGGGAAGAGTTAATCATGTACTTATCTGCAACCCACGGAGCAGTTAGCGCAGTACTATTGACATATAGAAACTCCGTCCAGACACCCATATACTTTGTAAGCAAAGCATTGAAAAAGACAGAGACTAACTACAGCGCCATGGAAAAGCTGGTCTTAGCTCAAGTATTCGCAGCTAAAAGACTGTGCAGATACTTTCAAGCATACCCAATAGCTGTAATCACAGACCAGCCGATCAAACAAGTTATCTCTAAACCTGACGCATCAGGGCGGCTACAAAAGTGGAGTGTGTTGTTAAGTGAATATAACATCTCGTATAGACCACGCACTGCAATCAAGGGGCAGATATTAGCTGATTTTATTGTTGAAAAGCGAGACACTGATAGTCCACCTTCAGCAAACAAAACAAACCTACAGAAACCTTGGATTTTATTCACAAATGGATCCTTATGCGTGGATGGATCTGGCGCAGGCCTTATCCTCACTAATCCAGAAGGAATAGAGTTCACATACGCACTGCGTTTGGAATTCACAGCAACAAACAATGAGGCGGAATACGAAGCCTTACTCGCTGGACTGCGTATTGCAATTCAGATGGGCGTACGCAACTTGGAGGCAAACGTGGATTCCAGGCTAGTAGCTAACCATGTGCTAGGTGAGTATGAAGCCAAGGGTGAACACATGATCCAATACCTAGAAAAGACCAAGTCCTTAATTCAGAACTTTGATAGGTTCACAATAAAACAAGTACCTAGAGGGGACAATAGAAAAGCTAATGCGCTTAGCCAGATTGCATCTACAAGCTTTGCGCACTTATCAAAACAGGTATTGGTAGAAACTCTAAAAAACAAATCAATCTTGGATATGGAAGTATCCACGGTGATAGAGGAACAAGATCCCACGTGGATGACACCTATCATTGAATTCATCAGCAAAGGAATCTTACCACAAGATCATAAGGATGCTCGAAGAGTGCGGCGCACAGCGCAGCGATTTGAACTACGAGATAACATCCTATATCGGCGTTCTTTCTTGCAACCTTGGCTCCGATGTGTTGGACCTCTCCAAGCAGAATATGTACTCCGAGAAATTCACGCCGGATCATGTAGCATGCACTCAGGACCATGGTCTGTTGTAGCGCGCGCTCTACGGTCAGGTTATTATTGGCCTACTATGCACCGCGATGCACGTGATATGATTAAAAAATGCAGCAAATGCCAAGTACACAGGCCAATTCAGCGCCAACCACAACAAGAGTCACCTCACCATGGCCATTCTATAAATGGGCATTGACATTGCAGGCCCTTTCCCAGTTGCAGTAGGAGGACTAAAATTCCTCATTGTAGCCATAGACTACTTCACCAAGTGGATTGAAGCAAAAGCAGTGGTAAACATCACTGGCAACCAGGTAAAACGCTTCGTGTGGGACAATATTGTGTGTCGCTTTGGGCTACCGGGCGAAATCATATCAGATAATGGGAAACAATTCTGTGACAACCCATTCAAAGATTGGTGCGTACAATTGAACATCACACAACACTTTGCTTCAGTAAAACACCCACAAACCAATGGCCTAGTTGAGCGCGCGAATCGCAGTTTAGGCGAAGGGATAAAAGCACGCCTCGATAGACACAAAGGAAAATGGGTGGACGAGTTGTCACATGTTTTATGGGCGCACCGCACCATAATCAAAACCAGTACCGGAGACACACCATTTTCTCTTGTCTATGGGACAGAATCCGTCATACCCGCTGAAATAGGGATGCCAACTATACGAACAGCAGAGGTTAACGTCACAACAAATGACGAGGAGCGGCGCATAGACTTGGACTTGTTAGAAGAAAGGCGTGAACGCGCAGCTATACGCGAAGCAAAGGCAAAAACACAAATGAAGAAGTATTATGACGCAAAAGTCAAACATACTTCCTTCAGACCAGGAGACTTCGTATACCGCTCTAACGACGCGAGCCAGGCAGAAGACACAGGCAAGCTTGGACCAAAATGGGAAGGACCTTACGAGGTCACTGATGCGCTAGGAAATGGTGCATACAGGTTGCGCGATATGGAGGGTCACGACCTGGCGCGCACTTGGAATATCTGCAACCTCAAAAGATGCTATCTGTAGGAAAGGCTACGGCCCACAAACAGACAACTTCGCACTTTAGTTATGTGCCCAATAATTGTTTGTTTTTTCTTTTCTTTGTTAGGAATTGTTTTTTTTTCCAAAACTTGCAAGTATCAATAAAACGTTATGGTTTCTAGCTAACTCCATAACACATTTTACTTTATTGCGTACATTCTTACATGTCTCAATATTGTTATATTATATTTTTGCCTACATGGCGTACATGCACTAGCTAAGACCCACGAGGGCAGAAAGGATGAGTAAACCTACTAATTCACTCGTTGAGTAAGAGGGTTGCAAACCCATCAACATTGGATCACGCATCCTTGCTAAGCGCCTTACTTTTGAGACGTTGAGGTAAGTTTTTCCTTGCGCAACTCACGAAGGATGCGGAAATATCACGTACACTGTACAAGCTTAGCAAATAACAAGCCAAGACTCTTGGTCACATAATAAAAGTCTGCAAAAATAATGCATTTTATTTTCATACTTACAATTTATCTTAAGTCACGCACTTAATTTAAACATATAATATCTTATTTAATCTTTTTTAGATAAAAATTTATGAACAGATACCATAACACGCAAAAGATATACTTTGTTATTTATACAATAAATATACAAGTCACAAAAAGCCTATATGCTATGACGATGCTCAGGACTATCTTCTGCGGCAGCGGAGCTTCCTGCCTCTTGAAGCTTTCTCAAGAGCAACGCATCCTCAGGCGATACGGTTGCTACACTAACAGGAATCCCATCTGACCTGGGAATATGCGCAGCACCCACACCGCATAAGACGGCCTTGCCCTTAATACCCTTTTTCTTGGCAGCTCTCTCTGCGTGCAGCTCCAACACCTCCTTAAGAGGAATCTCTTTTTCAAGAGTAAAGGGATTCAACATATGGTGTGGCTGTGCAAAAATAGGAACCTGCAGCTGCGACTCATCAGGCTTTAGAAAGTAGTCTGGCTGCGCCTCTGCATCCTCCAAGATATGGCGCCCCAGGGTTAACCCCTCCATAATTACCTTTATAGGGTTATCCTGGTCGCGCTCCAGCCGCGCAATATGAGGAAGCTCAAGCAGCTTCATTCCCTCCATCGCTTTCATCAGCTCATCATACGCATTGGCGTTGTAAGCAGGCACCTCAGCAAGCGCCACCTTCAGCAACTTAGGCTCATGAAGCTCCTCCATGGCTTGCGCCCTACCACGCTCCACAACGCCCTGAACCACCCTTCCAAAGGTCTCCAATACTTCCGGAGACTCCAAGGTGCCCATCGCAGCCAGACGCAAGCCATGACTGATCAACCACCTACATAAACAGACAAAGGATGCATTAGAGGAAAGGAGATAAACCAATAAATATAATAAAGACAACGTAGCAGAAAAAATATAAGGGCGTACCTGCGCTCAGCTATTGTAGACATCAGATGAGGGTATAATTCCTCATCATAGTCTATGCTCAGGCCACGTAGCTTCTCCTCCTGCTCCTCAATAATCTTCTCCATACGCAAGCAAAACTCATCAATGTTCGCAAAGTGTTCGGCCTTATTCTCCTCAAGATACCTTACCCCCCAGGTAAGGTTAGCCCTGAACTGATGAAGCTCACCCCGCGCATGCTGCAGCTCACACATCATGGCCAATTTTTCATCAGTGACCTTGTCTGCGTGCGCCTTGGCAGATTCTGCCTCCGCTTGCGCCTCAGCCAGTTGCGCACGGAGAAGAGCAATCTCCTCATCCTTCTGAGCAATAGTGCTGCTCTCCCCGACGTATCGCGTCTTTAACTGAGCGACAAGCTCAGTTTGGCGCTCAGCAGCAGCAGCCAACTCCACCAACAGTTGTTGCGCAGATACGTCCTCAGCCACCTTCACTCCCTCGCCCACGTTTTCATTCTGAGGAGGGACCACACTCTCCACAAATGTCGCATCATCCTTTGCAGCATGGTCACTACAATGAATAAGGAAGCCAGTCAGCGCATATTACGACAAGTAATAATACATACAGAATAAGAAAAAAGGAGGAATATCACTTACAGAAACGGAGAAGCCTTTGCAGTCTCCTTCTCCGTGCCAGTAGCGGATGTATCATCCTCCGCATACGACTCTTCTTCCGCAATCAGATGACGCCTCCTCTTGGAAGTACCACTGCCAATAGCCTCTCCTTTGCGCTTTAGGTTCTGCGCTACTACCTCATGCTTTAGTACCTCCACGCTGTCAGAAGATTCAGTGTGCAACTCTTCCACATGTGCAGGCTCCATAGTGGGAGCCACGCTATGCACTGGCCTCACAAGAAGAGGGGGCGATCCTTCATGACCAACTGGCCCCAATACAGTCAGATGCCCACCAGTCGCATCCAAGAGCGGTTGCTCGTTCTCCCTCAGAGGGCGCACACCAACGGTCACCTGTTTCGGCTTCTCAAGCTTCACCATGGCAAACAAATCCATCTCTGCGCAGCACATAAACAAATAGCAAAACACAGGTTAGTTATAAAAAGTGCGCATACGGAAAAACTTACATTATTTGAAGCGAACAATAAAATGGGATGAACACCCACCCCGACTTTCCTCATCAATGAAGGTTGGCACCTCGTCAGCACCATGGAAATAATTGCGACTCAACCCCATGTGCACCAAAAACTCCTCATGGTAAGGGTTAATGGGGATGCAGTTGGCATCAATAGTCTGCGCATCTTCCAAGCTATACGAATCGGGTGCGGGGCGCCCATCCCTCGGCAGCGTCTCTTGAGTATAAAACTCAAATGGGGAGGGAAACACCACATCATGCACCCAGAAAAAATATTCCCTCCAATTCCTCAAGGAATCTACCTTATCGGTATAACACTGAAGGCTCCACGCGCGCTTCGCAAAGGATACCCATCCATGCGACCACGTTGTGTGGTAAAACGCACAGAATAGGTCGATGGTCGGGTTTATTGCAAGTAAACGACAGTTTACTTCAAAGTTTGATATCTTCGCCGCACCTATACAGTGCAGCTGAGAGATATGAAGGTGATAGAAATTGAGCACGTTGCTAAAAAATATGGATATTGGTACGCGATAGTTAGCATACTCAAAAAAGCGCGTGTATAACCCTATCTTCCCTTCGGGGAAATCGGCAATACACGCATCGACGTCGGGGGCCTCTGGATGCACATCTAGAGGAATAAAGTAATCAGATGAGAACTGACGCACGTCGTCCTCATTCATCGCAGAGCGAAACTCCTCTAACTGAGCAACCATTTTTACAGTATAACAAGATCTACTAAGATGCGCACGCGCAATTACCTAATGAAACTGTTGATTTCTTTGAAAAATGCTTTGAAGAAATGTAAAATGGTGAATGTGTGTTTTTTGTGTGTTTTTTTGGTAAAAGGGAGGCGGTTTTATATAGGGTTACCAAAACCATAGGATGAGAGCCACGTGGATTCCACTGATAGAAACGTGTGGCTAGAATACGAAAGGTACATATACTTTTTCCCGTTTTCCAAGAAATACGTAGACACCCCCCCCCCCCCCGATTTCCGAGGCACTTTTTTGAAATATCTTGGACTAGATACATAGTTCTTCATATTGGGCGGCAAATTTCTAAATTTGTCCTGCCACGCTTACCGCTATTATCACTAGTCTAGCATCCGCGGCTACGAGCCGCGCACACTAGACTGGGGGGACATCCGAGTAAAAGACCATGTGTTAAATTGGAGTCAAATATGGCAGCAAGATCCTAGGAGACAAGAGGAAGAAAACAGTTGCTTGATGACAATTTGTTCCTTGCACGCCAAGGAGAAAAAGGGATACAAAGAAGGAGGGTTGCGTTTTGGTTCACACGTATCCCAGGAAGAAAAGGAATGAATAAGTCTTTAAGGTGGAGTGTGTCATAGAAAAGCACATGGCTTTGTCTTTGTTGCTTGTCGAGACGAGAAGAAGAGACTAGGGAACCATCATGGCGATTTGTTTGTGCGTTGTTGGATGTTTATGGGAGTCAAAGAGTATGAATAGGGAAGTAGGTAATGGTATCGTCCTTGTGGGTGTGTTAACGAGAAGAAGAAAACAAAGATAATCATTTAGCTTTGTCTTGGCCTTGTTGGAGGGTTTTGTGAGTTAAAGGCATATTAAAGATGTGTTAAATATGTGATGCAATTTATTTGGTGTGGTTTAGAAGTGAATCGAGTGAGTTTAAACTTAAAAGTGTAAGATTTTTGAGTTTATTCGAAAATGAGTTGTGAGCCAAGCTTTGGTCATTTTTGATTGTGTGAACGTGCATTATTTTGGAAACGGTTTGTTCCAATTGATTCTCAGTTGCGAGATGAAATAGGACGTGCAAAAATATATAAGTATTCGTTAAGGTAGATTGGGAGAAAACAAGGCAAAGTAAACGCACGTTGAGGAGGTGAATTTGAAAATAATAAGGATTTGGTGGGCTTTTGTTTGGTGATGGGCTAACGTTGATGGAATAGGCTAGCGAAAAAGGAAAAGAAATAAAATAAATAAAAGGGTCCGTTTGGTGAGTTATGTTGACAAGGAAATTGGGCCGAGGCCCAATGGGTGATGATGATGAGGGTTGTGAGTGGTATTTGGGACATAGTTGAATGAGACGCGAAAATTTGGCCCGTAAAAATGGTGAATTAAATCGTGACGATAGATTACCCTTCGTTAATTAGGAGGGAATGTTACGGGATATTAGAGTACCTACCTGTTAAACTGAATCCCGTCCCGGGATTCAAGGCTAAGATAGTTGTAGGAAAACTTGTAAAAATCTTAGTAAAAGTGAGTGGAAGTTCTTGAACAAAATCTTCAACGGGATAGAGTTGTTAAGAAATTGTCGGTTGAGTAACACTCTAAGCGAGGTGTTGGAAAATAAAAGGTGTAGGTAAAATCAAAAGATTTTGAGTGTCGAAACCATAAATTTTTGTAGAAGGTATATTCATTATGGTAGAGGTGGAAATCTCCTACGGTAAACTGTGACTAGGAAAAAGGTTTATTATATATTTTTTTAAATGAGATCGTTATTTTATCTTATTGGAGGATTACATTGTTCACAATTTTCTTGTTTTGTGAAAGTTTAAAATATGTGGAACCTACCCGGTAAACTAAGGAGTTTGTTAATACCAGGCTTTTAACAAGGAGGGTTCGGTTTAAAGAAAGTTGTTAAACTTTAGCTTTTGTAAAGAAAAACTTGTTAAATAAACTTTTAAGTGATAACACAGAATCAGCTTACTTCTAAAAAATTTTCATATCTAAACACACCTTTTTTTTTTTTTTTTTTTTTTTTTTTTTTTTAGAACTGTGATTTTAACGGGCGTGAACAGTGTTTAACAGTAGCCCAACGGCTATTCCCCCCTTTTTCCTTTTTAAATATCATCATTTTAAATCTAAATTTATTTTTCCAAAAACATTCTTCTCATTAAATTTTCAAAATGTTGCATCCCATTACCCTACTGGCGATCGTGTATGTTGTTGCCGTCACTATCTATTTGGCATATGTTCCAAAAGAAGACCGTGCATTTTTGGCCGGGATTTTAGCGTTCCTAGTACCACTTGTGGCCCTAGCGATTGCCATTGACAAGTTTTGGAAGTAGTGGTTAGTATTGTGGTAGGAGTTTAGAAATAAATCTGTGGAAAACTAGAAGGGGGTTGAATAGTTTACCGCTTTTTAAATCCTTTTTAACTTAAATATCCTTTAAGATTTTTACGTTTATTTAAAGATAAAAACGCAACGTTATATGTTTGATTCTTTGAAAAGCTTTTCATGTGAATAACAATTCTAACATTACTTGTTTCATACTTTTAAAAGCTTTACTTGTGATGATCCTAACTTTGCTTGTTTAGTTCTTTGAAAAGCTTTTCATTTGTTTAAAGACATACATACAACTTTACTTGTTTTAATTCTTTGAAAAGCTTTATATGTGATTAACGATTCTAAGTAAACACAAACATGTAATAGGCAAAGATAGAGAAAGAAACAATCAAACCACAACACGATTATTTATCGTGGTTCGGCTACAAGGACTCTTTTTCCTTGCCCTACATCCACGCCCCGAGTTTCCAACTCGAGAGTTATAAGCACTAATCAACAAGCTCCTTTCACCGGCGGAGAAAACCTTTACAACGTCGCTTATACTTTTACCGACACTAAGCTAGATGTCGAGTTCTTTTACACGGGTACAATCACTCCCATCATCGCTTACACTTTTACCGACACTAAGCTAGATGTCGAGTTCTTTACCAAGGGTACATCCACTCCCGTTAGTTCTTTTACAACGGTACAACTACTCCCGACACACAATGTATTTTGAGGCCTAAAATACTAACCAATCACTTCTACATACATGACACAAATGAAGTATAAACTACCAAAGCTTATACATGACCAAGCTACCAAGACTTGCAACTTTAGAGTTGAAGCTTGTAACTTCTTGAATGATCTTGTGATGTCCCTTGCTACATAAGAGAATCACACAAGTCAAATGTTACTGAGTTAGTTGAGAGAGTATATCAAAATATGTCCTAAAGAGGTGACTCAAAACTAACAAATGGTTTGGTATTTATAGCAAACCATTCTGCAGTTCTGGCGGATCAGGCGGAACCCTCAGATGGGTTCCACCCGTGTACACCCAGGGTTCCGTCAGGGCTGCAGTTGGTTTTTGCAATAAATCTTCCAACCCAAACAATGTCACATCTCATTACACGTAGTCAAACACAAGGCTTGCAAGCAAACATATGGTTAGTCAAACACTCTTTCTTATCATAAATGTATATTGACAAAGCTTGCCCTAAATGTGATGTGACATTACTATTTTAAGAAATAAATGTGATGTGACAAGACACTTTCTAATTTAAGAAATAAAAACAATGTTTAGTTTAAAAGGAAATGTAAACCTTAGTTAAATAAGACTTAAACACTTAAAGTGATGATTTACTCTTAGCTAAAGTTCATACTTTGTCATTAACAAAACTTTGCAAAGATCGTAAAATATAAATAATGTTTTTATGCGATATTTGTATTAACAATCTCCCCCTTTTTGTTGATGACAAAACATAAACTTTATTTATAAGTAAATCATAAGATTTAGTGTTAAGTCTTATAAAGTTAGTATTAAAACTTGTTTTTTCTAAGAGTTAGCGAAGCGGAAGTATAAATAATTAGAACAAGTTTTATAAATTCTCCCCCTTTTTGTCGAAACAAAAAGAAGAGTTGCGAAGCGAAAATATGCACATGCTCCCCCTTGGATGATACTCCCCCTAAATGGAGTGCCAAGAGAGGAGACATGGATTTTGAACCTACAAAAGAAGAGTTAGTTTCCGCACAAGACAAGTCATGAAAGTATTTCATGTTTAAAACACAACTAAGAGTTGCGAAGCGGAATAATGCAATACTCATGCTCCCCCTTGAATATTACTCCCCTAAATGGAGTTTCAAGAACGGAAAACATGGATAATGAACCTATAAAAGAAAAAGGTTAGTTTCTAACATACAAGATTTATGTATGCTACCATAGGAAGGTATAGTTAACTCATCAAACCTAAGTGGTCAACAAACAATGCAAACCTTGTAGTAGAATGAAATTCATTTCATGTAAAATTTTGACTCGTAAGAAGTCAAAGACAAGAAATTTTGATTACACCATCCTACTTTTAAAAATAAAGAAATACTAAAAATAAACTAAGAATATAAAAAGCTACAAGGAAATCATCATTTTCCTTAATGAGAAACATTTTCCAAAAACAAGGGTAAGGTTGTTTAAGGATGAAAATGTGGGTTGCAGGGTTGTAGCGGGCTTTATTTTGAGAGGTGAGGAGGTGACATGGTTTTGGTTTGTTGGTTAAAATGGGAAACATTTTTCAAAAGAAACGGTTTTGTTTCATTTTGAAGACTCTATGGTTGAGGTGGGTGAGACATGGATTGTAGGCGATCCAAAATGTGGTTTAGGATAAACCTCATTTCTTCGGTTAACTCGCGAATTTCCGTTCGACACCTTTCACTAATGTGAGCGGTTCTTTCACATTGTCCGCAACCATGGCGGGGAAAGTTTGGTGGAAGAGAGGTTTGATTTGTTGGTGGTGGATAGGTTGAACTTGAAGGAGCAAATGTGGATGGTTGAGAGGTGTGTTTGCTTCCTTCATTTGTTGAGTGTAATGCCGTATTGAATTCCATAACATGGTTGATTTGAGAGTCAACCATTCATTTGAAGGCATTAAGGTGGTTTAAATGAGTGTTTATTTCCTCATTCATGTTTGGAGGTTTTTCCCACATGGATGCCTCTATTTCTTTATAAGAAGAAAGTAGAGATTCAAGGTTTTGGGAATGTTCTTGTGATTGTTGTTGTGGTTGTTGTGGTTTTTCTTGTGGTTGAACAAGGTGGCGGAAGCTTGGTTCTACGTAAGGATCACCATGATGGTTTTTGTAAATGGGGTGAAATACAAATGATTGTCGGTGTGTATGACCTTGACCATTTGGGAAGATTGATGGTCTAGCATAACGGTAAGCCAACCGTTATACTATAGATGGGTGATGGGGTTCATCATCTAGTTGCTCACTAGGTTGTTGTTGGGTTTCCATTTGAGCAATGGTATCAAAAAGTGAGAAGGATGGTGTACTTGATGATAGATCATCTAAAGTTTCCAAATTGGGTAGTGGTGATGTTGGTGGTGTATGGAAAAGTTCCATTGGTGTAGGTGTTGGTGATTGAGGTGAAGGAGTTTTTGATTTTAGAGCTTGTTGAGAAGGTGAAGTTGACTCACTCAAAGGTTCAGTTGGTGATGGATTAATGGCTATGTTGGTGTTGCAATGAGGTGGAGAAGGTAGTGGAGTAGCAAGATTTAGCAAATCTTGAATAGTGATGAGGTTGGTATTACAAGGTGTTGAGGATGGAGTTGAGGTAGTAAGGTTAAGAAAATCTTGGATAGGTGAAGAGATGTTAAGTGAAGCATCACTTGATGATGATGAGCTTGACTTGGTGGTTTTGTTGAAGCAACAAGGTTTGACACTAATCCTAGTAGTTTTTGCAAATGATTTTGATGACTTGGATGAAGTGTTGGATTTAGTCATTGCAAAGGTTTTGGCTTTGGTGTTTTGAGAGAAGAAGATTTGATGGTGATGGTGTGATTTGAATTGTTGCAAAACATTCACATTTATAGGATGAAAAAGATGTTGAAATAGGTGTTTGGATTTGATGTTCTACCATTCAAAGATTGAGGTTTCAAATGATTTTCATGAACATGTCACATCATTTGATGTCAATCCAATGGAATAGAGTGGAGTGAAAGACCAACAAATGTACTCAATGCATTGTGATCATGGGATATGATTTGGTTGAAAAAGTTTCAATGGTTTGAAGGATCCTTTAAGAGGGGTCCTTTGGTTAGTTATGTTTTGAATTTGAATTTTGGCGGGAAGTGTCTTTCTAATTGTTTTAGTGAGTGAGCTTTGTTCTAATATGGTTATTGGTGTTAAAGAAAGATGTTTCTCACTTATGATAATGGTTTGACACTTTACAAGTTTTGAACATAAGAAAAATAACAAAAAATTTATGCAGGTGACAGGCGGAACCTTCACATTACACAGGCAAAACCCTGTTTTGGGTTCCGTCTGGTCCGTTGGGCCAATTCTGGGTTACCCAGAAAATGCACTGGCGGAACCCAATTTTGGGTACCGCCAGATCCGCCAGTGCTGCAAAATGTGGCAGTCCGCGATTTTGACCCGCGAAACGATTTTCAAATTTTTCTAAAATTCTTAAAAATGAAAATTTATTATATGTCTGATTAGGAAACACAAAAATTGGGCATGTAGACATTCATCTCTTAGGACTTTGACCGGGGGCTAGCGATCTTCACTTAACTTAGTGAATTTTACCATAAGCATAAAAAAAATGACAAGTACCACAAATATTGTCATTATGCATAAAGGATCATACAAAACATAATCCATCAAAAGTACTAAAGCATGACCAAGACAAACAACACAAAACACATAGTTTAGCAAATACAAATTTCTAAAATCTTCATAATCCAAACACTCCTTAATCCCTCTTCTCACAATCGGTCTATCTTCTTGTTGAGCTTACTAAGGTACCTTCCAAAGAACTTGAAGATTCCTTTTGTTTGCTTGAATTCTTCGGATGAATTCTTAATAACGGATAGTTCTTGAAGGTAATCCAAAGGAGGTAACTTTGAGTTAGGAAGATTATCGCCCTCACTCATGTCGGATGATGATGATGAAGGTGAAGGTGAGCGAGTGCGTTTGCCCTTAGTTTTGAAGACTCGTTTATGACTTAGAGGGACGAAGATGTGAGGGACAAGAGAGTAGTTGATACGTGGGAATCGCACCAGGCTTTACCTCTCAAGGGATCTTGAGAAGCTTACAACCCCCACCAGGCAGTGTACCTGATCGTTGTAGTATAGTATAGTGACAAGTACCGGGGGATTGATCGTTCAGCAAGGAATAGTGTCGCTAGGATTAGAAAACCTAAATACTAGTTCTAAAGATGGAGGATGATTATTTTTGTATTTTTATATTTTTTAGAAAGCAAGTAAAATTCTCGGGTTTGAAGGATTTGGGCGGAATTAGTTACTAGTCAACTAACCCAATACTAAAAATACAATTAAAATAAAATACTAAAAATGAAAATAAACTAAATTATACTAAAGTTGTGAGCAAGAAGTGGAGAAAATGTGTTTACTTAAATTTCCTTACTCCCTAGATATCTTTTACATGTTAATTACTTGTTATAGTTGCGTGGATGACGGATTGTATTCCTTAATACCATTCATGGGGTGGCGCACTTACTTCCCCAATCCTATGAAAGCCTACTTCACTCCATGTCGAGCCGATATAAGCCCCATAACATGGGATCATTAGAATTTACTCATGCATTAAATACAAACAAATAAACCTAGTGCACGTCAGTTCATGTTTCCTAAGACGTTCAAGCATGTTACCATTTGGAGATCTGCCAGTTTTCTTAAGCCTAACATCGAATTCATTCACCCAATACAACTATAAACAAGTAATCAACACATAATTAACATCTAGGTTTCATTAGATCCAAGCAAACACAAGATAAGTTTAGCCTAACATGGTGGAATCAAGATAAGAACAAGATATAGACAACCAACACATAGACATATTGATTGAATTAAAAGAGTACTTATCTCAATTACACTTGAAAGGTATCAAGGGTTGAAAACCCTTGAAAAACCTGTAAAATTCCTCCCCAAATCGTAATTAGGGTTTCTTAAAACTTCCTCCAAAACTCTCTCTTTAATGTAAAAATTAGAAAACTATATATAGGAAATAGGGTCTGACGGTGTCAAGACCAAATTGGTGACGCCGTCATCTCGCCGCCAAAATCTTCCTCGGACGGCCTTGATCTAGATCTGACGCCGTCAGGTCCTAGGCCGTCACACAATTAACTCTTGACGCCCTACTTGGTGACGCCTTCATGAACTCTCGGATTTTAATTATTTTCACGTCTGACGCCGTCAGGAAATTACTCTTGACGCCGTCAGGTACTGTTCCCAGCATGGAAAATTGAGACTTTGCCGTTTTCTTCACTTTTATGCTCCAAAAACGTCCAAAATAGCTTCTTTTCCAGAATTCACTCTCCAAGTACCTAAAATCACAAAAGGAACAATTTAGGGCAATATTTGATCAAATAAATTCAATTCCGGGCTTAAATGACCCCCTAAAAGTGGTTCATTTTTCGCCTCATCAAATACCCTTACACTTGAGATTTGCTTATCCTCAAGCAAATATGCTTTTATTCTAATCAAAAGACAAGTTAGAGGTCATTTAACACTAATATAAAAGTAATTACAACAAATAATCGTTCCACAAAAGACCAAATACAAGTACGGAGGTCATACACTAGCACCTCACAAATAGTGTTTAGATACTCACATCTCCCGGGTGTAATAAAGTAATATAACAATATGGAAATGGAAGATATCTCTCACTACCTGTCATAGCAAAATAGATTACCATAGGCTTGGGAAAGGATCAAACCTCCACCACATGGCGTAAGCACCTAGGATAAACTATCAAAGATGTCTTTTAAAGGGTTGTAACGTTAGGTATAGGGATATGAAATACATGGTTTTGTTGGATAAAGGAAGTTTTTATTGGTGGGGAGCTAACAATCATGGTTAATTACATGTACAATGTGGCGTTGCTAAGCCAAGACTAGACTCGACTTAAGCTAATAAATGAAAAATAACAAAAACATCAAATGAACATAGAATGAAAAGGGATGGTAGTCCGTATGTTTTTTCTCTTTTTCTATTTCTATTTTTTTCTTTTCTTTTCTTGATTTTTCGATTTTTTTTTTTTTTTTTTTTTTTTTTTGCATACACTCTTACCCTACCATCCAAAATAATACATCATAGGGAATGGAAATTCCCCTTACACTTGAATTTTTTACATACTTTACAATGAACTAATCTAATGACTCGAATTAAGAAAATCAAAACACTTGGAGCACTTTTAAGATTAACGTACATATGGGGGTAATAATATGATGTTCTTCCCCATTACTCCATAAAATAAGTACTTACCCATGAGTCCCAATCGTCCCAAAACAATATGTACAAAGATATGACTCGACTTAGCAACCATGTAATCAATTAGATAGTTAACTTAGGGTTTAACAAATAACAATAATGCACTAAAGATGTGTGCATACACGGAAGGCTAAGGCGATTTGGGTGTACATTTAAGTGGGGTGTAACAAATTCTTCCTTTAAGTAAAATGCTTAAAGTTAGAAACGAAAAGATAGGCTCGGAGGGGTGTACTAGGGGTTTCGTGTACTAAAAATGAGTACAACGCTAAGGGTGTGGGAAAAATTAGTTGACTTAACTAGCCAAGTAATATGACTTAAATGGTCAAGTAATTATGATACGGGTTTAACACAAGGGTGATCCTAATGCCTCTTATCATGTAGTAAATCCTACTACACGAATGTAGTCTCACTAGCGGTCTCGGGATGCATCACTAACGCAAGTTCTAGAATCTAAATGCTACCGGTACACTCATAAGCACTAATAGTAAATGCTTTTCCTATCAAATCTAAAGGCGAGCCTCACATTTTTGGGTGGAAAATTTTTATGAATATACGGTTATGTGCTAGTCATACAATCTCCTATCCATGAGACGCTTGCTAAGGCTAAAGTTTCACTCCTAAATGTTGTAAAAAATTTTAAATTTGGTGCTAAAATTACACTAACAAGTATTTCTCATAGTTTTTTTACACATCTACCATTAAACAAAACAAACTCAAGCGAAAGTGCATATATAAGGTATCATCATTTTACCCTCCCCTTACACTTAGGATGAACATTGTCCCAAATGTTCAAGTAAAGAATGTAAAAGTGAAATAAGTAAAAAGAATGAAATCAAATACTCCCCTGATTCGCTCGGTATGGATTATAGGTTGGCCAGGTTAAATCTTCCTCCAAGAAAATGAACAATCAAAGCTTCCCTTCCAGAAATATAAATCATCTTCTTGTCATAAATAACCTGTAAATCCTGAGAAAATAGACAAAGCAACCTCGCGTAAAATCGGCGGCATCCTATATAAGTTACTAAATCCTAGAAAACAAAGTAAGATATAATGCTTGTGGAATGAAGTTTGCAGATTTCCTGGAGATTATAAAACTTAATAATTCACAAAAACTTAGAGACTCCGTTAGAAAAACAAAACTGGTAAAATTTCCAGATTTTCACACGTGACGCCGTCAAGAGTAAATTCTTGACGCCGCCAGGATTGACCTGCAGAAATTCTTATGTTAAGTTTCCGGAAAATTTATGGAAAAACTTAGTCCTACTTCCTGGAAAATCCTGCAAAACTTCATTATGACTCAATACAAGCATTTGACTCTAACAAATACAAATACACATGTTCATTCAATATTGTGGAGAATCATGATCGGTTTGTTTCTTAAAAACATATTTGGGGTTTCCCCTTACACTTATCTTTTTGCAAAAATACTTTTAGGTTGGAGTTAAGACTAGGCCAAACAACATAGTAAAGTATTTCCACTTTTTAATTTTGAAACATGATCTACCAACAATAAAAATGAAACATGCATACGGAAGCAAATAACAAACAAATAAAATGAAAATCACACAAAGCATGGGTTGCCTCCCAAGAAGCGCTTTTCTTTATTTACGAGTCTTGTAGCTAGACTCAAGGCCATGGGTTACTACGTGACATGGGTGAGTTCCTCATTGAGGACGTCTTTGGGATCAAACTTAGGTTTCAACTTCCTATCGGTTTCCTTAGTATGATATGATCTTTCAAACTTTTCTCCATCCGGATCATACAAAGTCATCTTCATATGCCATGATCTGTCACCTTCTTTAGGTGGCTTGTCCCACCTCCATTTACATTTTTCTCCCTCTCTTTTCCACTTATTTAACTCTATATTAATAGGCATTACGCTCAAGAACTCAATCATCTTTCTAAAGACTAAGGGGTCCTCAAAGGGATCTAACTCTTCATCTCTAGCTATGAGTTGTTCCACCGAATGTGTCTTTTCAATGAAATCCTTTTCTAAATAGAATGGGCGTTGAGGTCCTATAAAGTTCCTTTCCATCCAAGGTCCGTATCTAGATGGTCTCCTATTAATCTCTACCCAATGTGGTGTCGGTTCGTCATCACAATCATAACTATGCTTCTTAACATCGTATACCGACCAAGTATCGCCTTCACCTACCGCTATCTTAGACTCCTTACAATCTATCATGGCGCTAGCGGTTGCTAAAAATCCTCTTCCTACCAATAATGGGCATCTAGTGTCACTAACCATGTCAAGGACATGAAAATCCGCTAATATAGTTAACCTTCCTACGTGAACAACTACATCCTTAATCATTCCAACCGGGTGGGCAATACTCCCATCCGCTAGCCCTATCAATACCTCCGTTTCCTCTAACTTTCCTAGCTTAAGAGCAGTGAATAAGGATAAGGGAATCAAGTTGAGGCTTGACCCTAAATCGGCTAGTGTATCGAAAGCTTCGGATCTTCCTATCTTACAAGGCAAAACAAATATACCCGGATCATCAAGCTTTTTAGGCAACTTGTTTTGAACGAAGGCGGTCCCATTTTTACCTAGTTTAAACTTCTCATATTTTTCTAGGAGGGCACTATAGTAAGGAGCACGCGCTAAGACATCAATGACGGGGCGTTCAAGGTGAAGTTCCTTGAATTCATCGTCAAGGTCTTGCGTAGGAGGTGTTTCAACTATGCTTTTGACCGGTTCTATATCGGGTGTTTTGTTTGATTGGTCCTATTGAAGAATTTGATTTTGTTTGAAACATGTGCTCGCTGATTTAACCGAGTAGTATTGTGGACACGAAGTGGGTGACGAAACTGAAGATATGGAATTAATGTTTAGTTTCGGATTCTTAACCGTGTCGCTTGGGAGTGCTCCCATTTCTCGGTCATTCAGAACTTTCAACAATGCGTCAATTTTGGTGGTCACCTCGCTTTGCTTTTGTTTGAAATCGGCTTCAAACTTAGATATGCGAGCTTCTTGAGATGCCACGAACTTAGACATCAACCCTTCAAGATTGTTGGTACTACCATAGTTGTTAGAAGGATTGTTGTTGAAAGTACGGTCGAAGGGTGGACCGTTTGGTTGGTAACGATTAGGCGGATTGGAAGAATTGGGTTGATTTTGTTTCCACCTAAGGTTTGGGTGATTTTTCCAAGAGGCGTTGTAGGAATCACCGTAAGGGTTTGGCTCGGGCTTGAAAGTGTACCACTTATCTCCCGCTCCGTCGGTACGCGTGGATGCGTAGTCCGCAAAAGCTGTTCCGGGGAGTTCCACTCAATCACGAGTGTCATGGGGACCACTACATAATTCGCATGAAGAAGTGATTTTGTTCACTTGGATTGAAGGCTTAGGCGCTTCGTAAGATTTCATGAGAAACTTGACTTGATCCTCAAGTTCCATGATCCTACGGTCGGGAGTGCTAGAATTGTTCGAAGGCAAAGATATTGCCTTGACCGTTTTGTTCAAATCACGAGGATCATTCCAACTTTCATTGTCATAGAGAGCAAGATCTTCTATGAGTTCCCATGATTGTTCCGCACTTAGATCACGTAGCTTACCACCGGCCAATTGGTCAATGGTTCGCCTCGTGGAGAGATCGATATGGTCATAAAAAATTTGGACTTGGAGCCAAAGATCTATGCCATGATGAGGGACTTTTTGAAGTAAGTCCTTGAAACGAGTCCATGCTTCATAGAGAGTTTCACCTTGACGTTGTTGGAACATCAAGATGTCATTTCTAAGCTTGGTAGTTCTCCCTGGTGGGAAAAATTGAGCAAGGAAACGAGTGGTGAGATCATCCCATGTGGTGATGGATCCCGCAGGTAAACGCTCAAGCCATTGACTAGCTTGACCCCGTAGAGAGAATTGGAATAGGCGTAATCGGGTTGTCTCTCTAGTTGCAACATCTAGGTCTATGGAATCTACGATTTTGAGGAAGTCCTTAAGATGTTGATTTGGATCTTCGGAACGAAGTCCATGGAATGCACATCCGCTTTGCACCAACCGGATGGTGTCGGATCGCAAGGGGGTCACATTGGCTCCGGTGAGCTCAATGGTGTTTCAATAGCCTTGGTGGCTAGGTCGGGAATACTCTCCTAAGGTTCGGGGCCTAAGGGGTTCTAAAGGTGGGTTTTGTTGTGGTGGGATGATGGGTTCAAAGATGTTACCACCTTCCATGATGTCGGATGGTAAAGGTTACGAACAAAGACACGAAGAAATAAGATAGACTAAAGAAGACCTAAAAAAAAAAAAAAAAAAAAAAAATCTTACTAGAAAGAAATCTAGCAAGTAGACCTAATAAAAAGATATTCTAACCTAGGCAATAACTATTCCCCAGGCTGCGGCGCCAAAAACTTGATACGTGGGAATCGCACCAGGCTTTACCTCTCAAGGGATCTTGAAAAGCTTACAACCCCCACGAGGCAGTGTACCTGATCGTTGTAGTATAGTATAGTGACAAGTACCGGGGGATTGATCGTTCAGCAAGGAATAGTGTCGCTAGGATTAGAAAACCTAAATACTAGTTCTAAAGATGGAGGATGATTATTTTTGTATTTTTATATTTTTTAGAAAGCAAGTAAAATTCTCGGGTTTGAAGGATTTGGGTGGAATTAGTTGCTAGTCAACTAACCCAATACTAAAAATACAATTAAAATAAAATACTAAAAATGAAAATAAACTAAATTATACTAAAGTTGTGAGCAAGAAGTGGAGAAAATGTGTTTACTTATATTTCCTTACTCCCTAGATATCTTTTACATGTTAATTACTTGTTATAGTTGCGTGGATGACGGATTGTATTCCTTAATACCATTCATGGGGTGGCGCACTTACTTCCCCAATCCTATGAATGCCTACTTCACTCCATGTCGAGGCGATATAAGCCCCATAACATGGGATCATTAGAATTTACTCATGCATTAAATACAACCAAATAAACCTAGTGCACGTCAGTTCATGTTTCCTAAGACGTTCAAGCATGTTACCATTTGGAGATCTGCCAGTTTTCTTAAGCCTAACATCGAATTCATTCACCTAATACAACTATAAACAAGTAATCAACACATAATTAACATCTAGGTTTCATTAGATCCAAGTAAACACAAGATAAGTTTAGCCTAACATGGTGGAATCAAGATAAGAACAAGATATAGACAACCAACACATAGACATATTGATTGAAATAAAAGAGTACTTATCTCAATTACACTTGAAAGGTATCAAGGGTTGAAAACCCTTGAAAAACCTGTAAAATTCGTCCCCAAATCGTAATTAGGGTTTCTTAAAACTTCCTCCAAAACTCTCTCTTTAATGTAAAAATTAGAAACTATATATAGGAAATAGGGTCTGACGGCGTCAAGACCAAATTGGTGACGCCGTCATCTCGCCGCCAAAATCTTCCTCGGACGGCCTTGATCTAGATCTGACGCCGTCAGGTCCTAGGCCATCACACAATTAACTCTTGACGCCCTACTTGGTGACGCCTTCATGAACTCTCGGATTTTAATTCTTTTCACGTCTGACGCCGTCAGGAAATTACTCTTGACGCCGTCAGGTACTGTTCCCAGCATGGAAAATTGAGACTTTGCCGTTTTCTTCACTTTTATGCTCCAAAAACGTCCAAAATAGCTTCTTTTCCAGAATTCACTATCCAAGTACCTAAAATCACAAAAGGAACGATTTAGGGTAATATTTGATCAAATAAATTCAATTCCGGGCTTAAATGACCCCCTAAAAGTGGTTCATTTTTCGCCTCATCAGTAGTCAAGGCACATTCCCTTGTCATTAGGAGGAATAGGTGAGATTGCTCTAAAGAGGTGAGTAATAAGCATTCCATAAGGAAGAGCGGTTGTTCCTACTAAAGGTATGTCGGCCATTCTTTTGGCTAGGTAGTAGGCTAAGTTGAATGGTTGACCAGTGGAAATGCTATATAGCATGTAGCAAAGGCATGTGTTGACATGATCTCTATTTCCTATGGTACTTATGACGTTAGCTCTAAGAATTTCTTCCCACTTCTTAAATTGGGGTTTAAGCTCATTGAGCTCCATACCAAAAGGATCCTTATCCAGAATATTCCCCTAACGATTCTTCCTAGTGGTAGAGGTTCTAACAAAGAGATGTTCCTTAATTGTTTCCTTACTAGCTAGAGGGTTGTTGTATGGATGAAAACGCTCAATTAAGTCAAGGCTTGAAATAGGCCACTTATCCGTGTAGAGACAAGTACCCGCATTTGGGACACCAAAGATGATAGCTAAGTCTTTTAAATATATGAAATTTGGTATTTGATTTGTTGTGAAGTTTAATGATATCTTACCAGACTCATTTGTGGAGAGGTCTACGGTTGCATAGAATTCTAAGACGAACCTAGGACAAATTGGCTCATAAATATCAAGGAGACAATCAAAGTTGTTTGCTGCAAAGTTTTGGTGAATAGATGTTCCTTCTAGATAGGTTGGATCAATTGTTCTACCTTCGTGAACATAGCGTTTTTCTAATGCCTTAAAGGTTTCTACTTGAACTTGGTTGAGACCTTTGGTCCTATGGTGTTTGGGCAAGTACTTAAGGGTTTCCTTATGATCGGATTGATTTGCGTTAGGCATGTTGATTCCTAGAAAACACAAAATTATATGTTAATAACTTTAATCAATGTGGATGTTCTAATGTGTTCCTATATGCAAACAATGTGGAGACTTGGTTATCTTGACTCATTTTGATGCCCAAATTGTTTTGTTTTGCTAAATTTTGTTATAAAAACAAAAGATAACCAAAAACTCTCCTAATTGAATGTGTCTTCGATTGAATGTACCCGAAAATACATATTAGGTATGTATTCCCTTTAACATTCAAGAGATAATATGCAAGTGATGTTTCAATAATGTTTTTCATTTTCTTTAACAATGTGATGATGAATCATGTTCAAGTCTTGGTTTGCAATTTTTGAAAGACAATGCACTTGGTGTGTTTGGCAAATTAAAGTAACAACAAAAAGTATACAATTCTTAACGAATGGAAGACAAGATTGGCTAGCCACCAAGTTTTTCATGAATCAAAAAGTTTTATGCATAAACCCTAAGATTCTAGTTAATGAATGTGAATTAGAATGTTATACATGAATCAAAAATGCAATTGTGATTAGAACACTTACAAAGTTAATTGGATTTGAAGAGATTTGATTGAAAGCCCTAAATTTCGTATGGTTATGTGTTTTTGAGAGGGTGATGGCTGTTTGAAAGTGAATGATTAAGTTAAGAGGGTGTTTGGTTTTGAAATTAAAAAATAAAACATTTTGTAGCTTTGGCGGACCAGGCGGAACCAAAAAACGGGTTCCGCCCGTATGGTCTGAGGGTACCGTGGGAGCTGCAGGAAAAATTCAAAAGGGATTGTCTTGATTTTTGTGGTTTTATCCTAATGTTCAAAACAAAGGTTTTATGTCTTATGAGTCTTTGACTAAGCCTAGGAATGATGAATGCTTCACATTCATGAGGTTTTGTGAAAACGTTGATAGAATGGTTAACGTAGAAGACTTTCTTAGTTAAGACGTTCCTCAATGAACAATCTTACCGAGGCGATGATGATGGATTACAATATGTCTATTAAGAACATAATGGATTGAATTGTCGCCGAATTCGATGCATCTTTTGTTGAAGGGATAACATTGTTGATGAAAGAATTCCG
The DNA here is from genome assembly GCA_030686995.1 of Artemisia argyi. Taxonomy (NCBI): domain Eukaryota; kingdom Viridiplantae; phylum Streptophyta; class Magnoliopsida; order Asterales; family Asteraceae; genus Artemisia; species Artemisia argyi. The sequence goes on from CM060676.1 coordinate 156,708,507, forward strand.
TTGTTGATACGAATTTGCATGTTCAAGCGGAGCTTGTTGATGTGCTTCTTCATTCAATACAAATTAGAGATCCTTCAGCGTTTCGGAGAATCATTGGGTAAGTAAGTATAAAAGTGCAAGTACCACTTGTGCTTTTCTTATCAACTTATTACCGATGCAATTCCATTTGGCATACACTATGGTTTCTATTCCCGTTCTTTTGGGATACCATAATCCTAGTTGTGTAGTACCTTGTGATGAATCCAAACAAGCTCTTTCGAAAGAGTTGTTTTAGGATCTTCTCTAAAAACGAGCACATAGACAAGCACTAAACATAATGTTGGATTACTTTGTTGTGAGAACAAGTATACTTCCATACATTTCTCTATGTTTAGTTTTACCTACGGATTTACTAATCTCATTCTTGATAAGTCATAGAGGACTTAATCATTGTGAACAAGTAAATAACAAGGAATATCTTTGAGTGATTATCCCTTGCTTTTGTAGCTTGCTTAGGTTAATGAAAAGTCTTTCAAAGATTAACATTCTTTTCTATTTTGAAAGATCTATTTTGTTTTAGTAATTGCTTTACTCAAAAAGAAACTTTTTAATTACCACTTATGACTCATGATTCAAGTTTTTATGACCTTGCAAACATTTCTTGACTCAATGTTTGACACAAGACGAAAAGATGTTGTTTTTCAATTTTAATAGTTCATCTTCCTTGTTATTGATCTTGACTTACTTGTCTTATCAATGTTGGGATTTCGACTAAGTCATCATCTACCAAAGATGATATCTTAGAAGGAGGTGGTCTTTCATTGAGTGTTAAACTCAATGACTCCTCAACTCTTTGGGTTTATTTACTTAAAGCACTATGTGTGTGAATGTCTAAGAGATGTACCATCAAGAGACTATGGGTCGAATTTGATGTTCACATCCTAGATGTTTAAAAATAATTTTCTCCCAATCATCCAAAATGGAATTCAAATGATTTATTTTTCTTTGTGTGTCATACATGAAACTTTTTAACAAAAGAATGGTTGAGCTTAAGACACAATTGAAAATGTAATGTATAATGTCAAAAGACGTTGTACTACAAGTATCTATGAAATGTTGTGGTTTTGCTATATTTGCAAGCGTCACAAAAGTGTTGGTTGTCTTATCACTTAGGAGACTCTTAGTTAACTCACTTGTAGACCAGAATTAAGTGAGACTTACTCAGGAGTCACTCATGTCTTTTCCCGAAAGTTTAACGAGGTAAAACACCTTATATCTCCTACTAGAAGTAGTGTCTAAATTCTTTAAACACTAAGGATCTAATCCTTATAGTTATTCACACAACATAAATACCTTAGAGTAAATACTACTACTAACGTTCATGACAAATTATACTACTAATCAACATGAAACATTTAAAGGTAAGTTGAAAAGACATGTACCTTTTAAGCTCCATAGATTAGCCATCAAGAAGATAATCATTAAGCAAATAATCTTGACACGTAGAGGAGCTAAACTCAAATACTTATGAATCCAAGGAAGTTAGGCAAACACATAAAAATATTAAACATGATATCTTTATCCTTTTATCATGAGCTCCTACTAGATATAGAATTACTCCTACAATTCTCTCCTAGGTTTCACAAACACAACTTGTTTTGTTTTACTTGTTGATGGTTCTTTAGAGTTAAATCCTAATCCGGTTCTATCTCTAAATGACTTTTGACTCTTCAAACAATTTTCAAGAGCTTTTGAACTTTCTTCAAATTTTGCAAGCATTTTTCCTTTTTCATTTTGTCTTTGAATTTCATGTTTGTACTCTAGACATACTTTACATTCTAGATCAATTTCAACATGACTCTCAAGTCTAGACATCTTATCTTCTAACATGATTTCATTTTCAAAAGTATTAACACAAGATTTTGAAGATTCATTTTTAAAGATAGTTTTTAGGTCCATGTTGCATGAAAGTTTAGACTCATTTTCTATCTTAGAAAACTCTAGGATAAATGTGTCAAAGCAAAAGTGTTTGGTTTCAAAATGTACCTTGCTTGATGTTTTAACTAATTGAGAATCACAAACCGGATGGTTGGCTTCATCTTCATCCGTGTTAGTCCATGAATCGCAAGCAAGTCCACTAAGAGCTCGACATGAGTAATCATCTTCACTTACACCTTCATTTAAAACATTTAAACTTGTAGCACATGTTTTAATCTCAACTAAATATCTATCTATTAATTTTTCTAAGACTTCTAACTCATATGTGAGATCAAATTGATCATCTTGGTTTTCAAAACTTGTTTTCATTGGTTTGAAATCACCAATAGAAATAAAATGCCACAGATCTTAATCAATCGATTTCACATAGTTTTCAAATTTACTTTTCCATTTAAGGAAGATTTCTTTTTCAAATAGCGGTGGGTTTTGAATAGGTTGCCCTTCTTTGAGATTTTCAAAATCCATGGATCGATCCAAGTTTTAAAATACAATCTATTTTAAAGAACTTGAGTAACGTAGCTCCTGATGCCGATTATGGAAAACTAGAAGGGGGGTTGAATAGTTTACCGCTTTTTAAATCCTTTTTAACTTAAATATCCTTTAAGATTTTTACGTTTACTTAAAGATAAAAACACAACGTTATATGTTTGATTCTTTGAAAAGCTTTTCATGTGAATAACAATTCTAACTTTACTTGTTTCATACTTTGAAAAGTTTTACTTGTGATGATCCTAACTTTGCTTGTTTAGTTCTTTGAAAAGCATTTCATTTGTTTAAAGACATACATACAACTTTACTTGTTTTAATTATTTGAAAAGCTTTATATGTGATTAACGATTCTAACTAAACACAAACATGTAATAGGCAAAGATAGAGAAAGAAACAATCAAACCACAACACGATTGTTTATCGTGGTTCGCCTACAAGGACTCTTTTTCCTTGCCCTACATCCACGCCCCGAGTTTCCAACTCGAGAGTTATTAGCACTAATCAACAAGCTCCTTTCACCGGCGGAGAAAACCTTTACAACGTCGCTTATACTTTTATCGACACTAAGCTAGATGTCGAGTTCTTTTACACGGGTACAACCACTACCATCGTCGCTTACACTTTTACCGACACTAAGTTAGATGTCGAGTTCTTTACCAAGGGTACAACCACTCCCGTTAGTTCTTTTACAAGGGTACAACTACTCCCGACACACAATGTATTTTGAGGCCTAAAATACTAACCAATCACTTCTACATACATGACACAAATGAACTATAAACTACCAAAGCTTATACATGACCAAGCTACCAAGACTTGCAACTTTAGAGTTGAAGCTTGTAACTTCTTGAATGATCTTGTGAAGTCACTTGCTACATAAGAGAATCACACAAGTCAAATGTTACTGAGTTAGTTGAGAGAGTATATCAAAATATGTCCTAAAGAGATGACTCAAAACTAACAAATGGTTTGGTATTTATAGCAAACCATTCTGCAGTTCTGGCGGATCAAGCGGAACCCTGAGATGGGTTCCGCCCGTGTATCCCCAGGGTTCCGTCAAGGCTGCAGTTGGTTTTTGCAATAAATCTTCCAAACCAAAAAAGGTCACATCTCATTACACCTAGTCAAACACAAGACTTGCAAGCAAACATATGGTTAGTCAAACACTCTTTCTTACCATAAATGTATATTGACAAAGCTTGCCCTAAATGTGATGTGACATTACTATTTTAAGAAATAAATGTGATGTGACAAGACACTTTCTAATTTAAGAAATAAAAATAATGTTTAGTTTAAAAGGAAATGTAAACCTTAGTTAAACAAGACTTAAACACTTAAAGTGATGATTTACTCTTAGCTAAAGTTCATACTTTGTCATTAACAAAACTTAGCAAATATCGTAAAATATAAATAACGTTTTTAGGCGATATTTGTATTAACAAAATCTTTGTTGTGTTTCCATGTAATCCTCAGTGAATGTTTAATAAAATTTGTTTGCTTTATATATAAAAACCATGTCTTATGTTAATAATTTGTTTGTATTTATCGTATAAAATTCAAGTTGTTAGATAGGTGTGGGAGCTAAGAGGGGAAGTCAGTAAGCAATTAAAGGGAGTGTTTCGTAGCTCGAAATCATCTGGTTCCTTGGGGTTGTTAGTCATTGTTCGGGATGAAAGGAAAACACAAAAGCTGTTTTTTCGGGTTATAGTCGAGTTCACAAGGGTTCTACGATAGGAATCATGACCAAATAACTAGATGGGAGTTTGTTTGAGTTTACTGAGGTTGTGTGGAGTTTGAATGAGACAAGGTACCTAGGTAAAGTATGATCTTTAGCCTAGTTGAAGCAATTGGAGAGCATGACAGTTGAGATAAGTTTTGATGATAGCTTGATCATTAAATGATTGAGTAGATGAAAAAGACTTGTCACATGCGAGATGTGTAAAAATAGGGATAGATCGTGAAGAGAAATTCACTAAAAACGACTCAAGGTAAACGAGCATGAACAGGCTAGATTAGGAATAAAACTTAAGTTTTTGGGCTTAAGTAGTGTTGGGCTCAACTGGTATGATCAAGGCCTAATGATAAACAAGGGTGTGTGGGGTTGTTGTAGCCATGGGGCCGAGGCCCAAATATTACAAGGGTGGGTTTGGTTCTTGGTAAACACGTTACAATACGTAAAGTTTAAAAATAAGGCTAGGTTGTGTTGGTTTGCGTTTTGAGGTTATCAGGGTGCGTACAGAAGGGTTGTGACACAAAGAAGGTGAGAACGTGCTATGACGTTTAGATGAGTAACCATGTTTTGGAAATAAAAGTGCCCATGGTTTTATTTACAGTGTTTGGAAGGTAATTGAGACCACTATAGGATTTACAGCGTCTAAGGTTGAAATAGGAACCACTGTATTCACTTACAGTATCCAAGGGAAGTGGAGACCACTCTAACACAGTGTCCAAGGGGGAAATATAGACCACTGTATCACTCACAGTGTCTGATAAGGAATTAGAGACCACTAGAGTTTTGTGATAAATTCAAAGTGGTAAGACCTAAGGTTATCAAATAGTTTTGAGACCATTGTAATCACATACAATGTCTGGGATTTTGGAGAAAGCATCACGAAATTCACAATGTTAGAGGAATAAGTAAGACCATTGTGTAACCCACAATGTCTTATTAGTGGATGGAAGCATTGTAATCTCACGTGAAATTTCACTATTTCCACAGTCGACTCAACTTGGAAAAAATTTCTTTGGAATGAAAACTGTTATTCTTTCACATGGTTTCCAACTGCAAGAATATGCGCGGGTAACCTACCCGTTAAACAAAAGAGTTTTGTTGATATAGATTTTTGCAAGGATAGATTTGAATGAGAATTTGATGTGTGTAGAGAAAGTTTTCTAAACTTTAGCTTTGGTGGATGATGAATCAGTGTGTCCTTGTGTGGTGAATAGTAAATGCAAGTGGCTAGAACAGTAGCCTTTGGCTACTCCTCTATATATACCTGGTCTTTCTCCTTTCCACACTCACTTCACTCATCCCAAATTCAAAATGTCTTACACCTACACTATTCTCGTGATTGTGTACGCTGCTGCAGCTTTCTTCTTGGCTTATACCCGAGAAGAAGAACTGGAGATTTTGGCGGGGATCATGGCACTTCTCATAGCACTCGGGGTTTTAGCCGTTTGTGTGGATGAGTTATGGGGGTAAGAGATAGTATTACGATAGGAGTGGTGTTTTGGACACGTATATTAACACCAAGCGTTCACGTTTCATGCGTTAATAACTTGTGTATTCTTATCATGCAGGGAATTCGAGGTGTTACACCCAGTTGTGGTTCTTGCTCTCGTAGGAGTAGTGGTGTTTTTCATCAGTTTGGCGGATGAACCGATTGGTGATGTTATGCTTTACTTAGCGATATTTGTAACATTAGCATTGGTAATGCTAATCATATCGTTGTGTATAAGCATTCGAGGTTTCTAATAAAGTTAATTGTTTTAGTGGTTCTTGATTTCATACGCATGTTATTTCAGATATAAGTAAACCTACTTATTTATATTTCGTTATTACATAGAGAGGTGATCCAAACCATGTAAACAAGGAAATATAAACTCACGGCTTGGCGATTTACAATTTCTTAATTTGAATAAAAAGGTGTCCCAAACTATTCAAATAAAGACATTGTAAACCGTCTTTATTTAAGAATTTCTGACTTAACACCCATACTAATCAGCAAGTAATCCACGCGCGGATTTTTCGGGAATACGGAAAGAGTATGTCATACGCATCTTTAAAGATGGAAATGAGATAATTAAGGAGGATTGGTATAATACTCAAAATAGTTGGGGGAGCATATATATCAAAATACTAGAGTGTTGGTGTAGCCTAAACTATCTAGAAGTCACATAACCGTCTAGCGGATGGAAGGCACGGAGAGCGTAAGGCTATAAAAAGTTTTGTTTGTAAAAGTAGTTATAGTTCGGATCTTACTCAGAGCCGTTTCTCTATAACTGAAGCTCTGATACCAATCTGTAACACCCCCAATTTTCAAAATATGCAGCGAAATTTAGATTGGGTGTTACTTCATGGCACATCAGTTTAGCAGTAGAAAATGATTATCGATTTGTCATTTTAAAAGATTTATCATTCGAAATTTATAAAAATCAAAGTTTGTAAAATGAGGTCCCAATAGTTTGAGTTTTTAAAAAGAGGTCCCATTGGTTTTAAGGTTTAAGAAATGGGTTTTTCGAATGATAGTAAAATTTATAGCCTTTCTTATGAATCCGTGCTCCTCCGTGCCACCCTTGCTGATTATGGACATGAGATAAATACATGCTAAAAGCATCAACACAAAGGTTGGTGAGTTCATAGAGTTTATAAGTAAAATAGTTGATTTTCAAAATCAAAAGAGTTTAGTGAGTCCATTGTGTTTGTAAATAACAGTTGATTTTCCAAAATCAAAGTGTGAGTATATCCATAGTATTTATAAAGAAATAGTTGATTATCAAAATCAAGTAGTGAATAATTCCATGGTGTTTCTAGTTAAAAACAGTTGGTTTTCAAAATCAAGGTATGGATAGTTCCATAGAGTTTGTAGTTTTAAACGGTTGATTCTCAAAATCAAAGTATGGATAATTCCATAGGGTTTATAGTTTAAACGGTTGATTCTTAATATCAAAGTTTAGGTAATAATTGTACTAAATACAATTATTAATAAAATAAGTAGTGGTTTACAATATAATACACCCATAGTTGGTTTGTTGTCAAGTAAGTGGAGGGTTATGTTGTTATATATCTATTGTTGGGATATAAAGTCAAAGTACTGATGGAAGATCAAAGTACTGCTTGTGTATAAAGGTCAAAGTACTGCTTATGTGGAGAAAGTCAAAGTACTGCTATTGTTAAAGGACTAATATGCAAATCGTTAAAGGACTGTTATGTAATATTATGATTAGAATAATCTATAATTAGTTAGAATTAGTTTACTTGTCGTACAAGAATTGTAAACCGACTAGGTTTTTCCTTATGTCTATAAAAGGACCCCTAGGGCGGTATTAGTGATATCTAGAATAAGAATAAGAATACGAATTAGAGAGTTATTAATGATTAGGGTTGTTAGTGAATCTGTATAATAAGCAGGTTCAAAGTTTGGTTTTAATATAATCATTGAAAGTTTTTGTTATTCTTCTAAGCTTTGGTGAAGTAGATTCCGCATACTTAACAGAGTTATATCAGTGTTTCATTATTAGTAGTGATAAGGCGAAAAATGAACCACTTTTAGGGGGTCATTTAAGCCCGGAATCGAATTTATTTGATCAAATATTGCCCTAAATCGTTCCTTTTGTGAGTTTAGGTACTTGGAGAGTGAATTCTGGAAAAGAAGCCATTTTGGACGTTTTTGGAGCATAAAAGTGAAGAAAACGGCAAAGTCTCAATTTTCCATGCTGGGAACAGTACCTGACGGCGTCAAGAGTTAATTCATGACGGCGTCAGATATCATGAATTAAAATCCGAGAGTTGGTGACGGCGTCACACACAGGGCGTCAAGAGTAATTTGTGTGACGGCCTAGGGCTTGACGGCGTCAGAAGTAGATCAAGGGCGTCCGAGGAAGTATTTGGCTGCGAGATGACGGCGTCACACATTTGTTCTTGACGCCGTCATCCCCAATTTCCTATATATAGTTTTCTAGTTTTTCACATTTAAGGAGAGAAGTTTTGGAGAAACCCTAGCCACGATTTTGGTATGAATTATACAGGTTTTTCAAGGGTTTTAAACCCTTGATACCTTTCAAGTGTAATTGAGATAAGTACTCTTTTAATTCAATCAATATGTCTATGTGTTGGTTGTCTATATCTTGTTCTTGTCTTGATTCCACTATGTTAGGCTAGACTTTCTTTGTGTTTGCTTGGATCTAATGAAACCTAGATGTTAATTATGTGTTGATTACTTGTTTGTAGTTGTTTTGGATGAATGATTTTATGTTAGGCTTAAGAAAACTGGCAGATCTCCAAATGGTAACATGCTTGAACGTCTTAGGAAACATGAACCGATATGCACTAGGTCTTTATTGGTAGTATTTAATGCATGAGCCACTGTTTCGGATCCCTATGGTTATGTTGTGCATGGCATAGGAGTAGATAAGAGCTCATAGAACTGGGGAGTTACGTGCATCACCCCATGAATGGTATTAAGGAATACTACCCGTCATCCATGCAACTATAACAAGTAATTACCATGTAAAAGATATCTAGGGAGTAGTGAAATCTAAGTAAACACATTTTCTCCACTTATTGCTCACAACCTTAGTATAATTTAGTTTATTTTCATTTTTAGTATTTTAATTTAATTGCATCTTTAGTATTGGGTTAGTTGACTAGCAACTAATTCCGCCCAAATCCTTCAAACCCGAGATTTTACTTGCTTTCTAGAAAATATAAAAATACAAAAATAATCATCTTTCATCTTTAGAACTAGTATTTAGGTTTTCTAATCCTAGCGACACTATTCCTTGCTGAATGATCAATCCCCCGGTACTTGTCACTATACTATACTACAACGATCAGGTACACTGCCTGGTGGGGGTTGTAAGCTTCTCGAGATCCCTCGAGAGGTAAAGCCTGGTGCAATTCCCACGCATCAAGTTTTTGGCGCCGCAGCCTGGGGAATAGTTATTGTCTAGGTTAGAATCTCTTTTTATTAGGTCTACTTGCTAGATTCCTTTCTAGTAAGATTTTATTTTTATTTTTTAAGTTCTCTTTAGTCTATCTTATTTCTTTGTGTTTTTGTTAGTAAATTAAATTCATTGACTATTCCGTTGACCATTATGGAAAACGCGAATCCACCCCTTTCCCCTAGTGAAGTGGCGTTGTTGCGTGAGCAGATTGAGAATGAGATTAGGGAACTTAGGGAGCTCAACAGGTTAGTCAAAATTGAGCTAGATCAGGCATTTAGTGACCTAGCGACTGCCTTGTATTCAAATGAGGACCTAGGAACTAATGATTTGTAGGATGTTGGTGAGGAACTTGAGGAAGGGGAGATAGATCCAAAACTTGATGATTATTTCAATCTATACCCCATGAAAGAGGAGATCACGTACTATACTAATCTTATTGATAACCCCCGATCTCCTTTTACAATGATCGAACCTAAGATAAAGAGAGGCGACCCTAAGAGTGCTAAGATACCATGTATGATTGGGTATAAACATATTGAAAATGCTTACATTGATTTTAAATCCCCAATCAACATTATGTCCTCAAACGTCTATAATGATATAGTAAAAACAAGACTTGGACCTAGAAAAGATCCCAAATACCCCGGGGGAGTTTGTAACTTTGTCGGGAGAATTAAAGGTTTACATGTCTTTGTTGGAGACTTTACTTATATCACCGACTTTATGGTTGTTGAAGATATGGTTAATGTGATTGATTGTCGATTGTCCCATGTTGTGTTTGGCAAACCGTTTGTTGAAGAGTCAAATTTAGAATATGATGAGATAGAAGGGACAATCCGATTTGCAAGTAACACCGATAGTATCACTTATAGGATGCCTAATAGAATGAAAGAGTTTCGCTTTATATCCCGATTTGATAAAGATAACGTTGGTGCTTTTGAGAACATCAATGAAGAGGATAAGAAAAAGGGCATGGATTATGTATGGGAAAAGAGGAGTCTTTTTTATAAAGATTGCTTGGCCCTAGGACCAAGGTATAAAGTTGATAAGGAATTGGCCCAAAGGATTATGGGGGCGACTGAGAAAAAGGTGATTGGTTTCTACAAAGAATACTTACAATCAAAGAGTGAAACCAACGATGAGGTCACGTAGTAACCCATGGCCTTGAGTCTAGCTACAAGACTCGTAAATAAAGAAAAGCGCTTCTTGGGAGGCAACCCATGCTTTGTGTGATTTTCATTTTATTTGTTTGTTATTTGTTTCTGTATGCATGCTTTATTTTTTATTATTGGTAGATCATGTTTCTAAACTAAAAAAGTGGAAATACTTTACTATGTTGTTTAGCCTAGTCTTAAATCCAACCTAAAAGTATTTTTGCAAAAGATAAGTGTAAGGGGAAACCCCAAATATGTTTTTAAGAAACACACGATCATGATTTTCCACAATTTTAAGTGAGCATGTATATTCGTATTTGTTAGAGTCAAATGCTTGTATTGAGTCATAATGAAGTTTTGCAGGATTTTCCAGGAAGTAGAACCAAGTTTTTCCAGAAATTTTCCGGAAACTTAACATAAGAATTTCTGCAGGTCAATCCTGACGGCGTCAAGAGTTTACTCTTGACGGCGTCACGAGTAAAAATCTGGAAATTTTACCAGTTTTGTTTTTCTAACGGAGTCTCTAAGTTTTTGTGAATTATTAAGTTTTATAATCTCCAGGAAATCTGCAAACTTCATTTACAAGCATTATATCTTACTTTGTTTTCTAGGATTTTGTAACTTATATAGGATGCCGCCGATTTTACGCGAGGTTGCTTTGTCTATTTTCTTAGGATTTACAGGTTATGTTTGACAAGAAGATGATTTATATTCTGGAAGGGAAGCTTTGATTGTTCATTTTATTGGAGGAAGATCTAACCTGGCCAACCTATAATCCATACCGAGCGAATCAAGGGAGTATTTGATTTCATTCTTTTTACTTATTTTACTTTTATATTATTTACTTGAACATTGGGGACAATGTTCATCTTAAGTGTAAGGGGAGGGTAAATTGATGATACCTTACAATACACTTTCGCTTGAGTTTGTTTTGTTTAATTGTAGATGTGTAATAAAACTATGAGAAATACTTGTTAGTGTAATTTTAGCGCCAAATTTAAAATTTTTTACAACATTTAGGAGTGAAACTTCAGCCTTAGCAAGCGTCTCATGGATAGGAGATTGTATGACTAGCACATAACCGTATATTCAGAAACAATTTCCACCCAAATACGTGAGGTTCGCCTTTAGATCTGATAGGAAAAGCATTTACTATTAGTGCTTATGAGTGTACCGGTAGCCTTTAGATTCTAGAACTTGCGTTAGTGATGCATCCCGAGACCGCTAGTGAGACTACATTCGTGTGGTAGGATTTACTACATGATAAGAGGCATTAGGATCACCCTTGTGTTAAACCCGTATCATAATTACTTGACCATTTAAGTCATATTACTTGGCTAGTTAAGTCAACTAATTTTCCCACACCCTTAGCGTTGTACTCATTTTTAGTACACGAAACCCCTAGTACACCCCTCCGAGCCTATCTTTTCGTTTCTAACTTTAAGCATCTTACTTAAAGGAAGAATTTGTTACACCCCACTTACATGTACACCCAAATCGCCTTAGCCTTCCGTGTATGCACTCATCTTTAGTGCATTATTGTTATTTGTTAAACCCTAAGTTAACTTTCTAATTGATTACATGGTTGCTAAGTCGAGTCATATCCTTGTACATATTGTTATGGGACGATTGGGACTCATGGGTAAGTACTTATTTTATGGAGTAATGGGTAAGAACATAATTTATTACCCCCATATGTACGTTAATCTTAAAAGTGCTCCAAGTGTTTTGATTTTCTTAATTCGAGTCATTAGATTAGTTTATTGTAAAGTATGTAAAGATTCAAGTGTAAGGGGAATTTCCATTCCCTATGATGTATTGTTTTGGATGGTAGGGTAAAAGTGTATGCAAAAAATTTAAAAAAAAAAAAAAAAAAAAATCGAAAAAAAAGAAGAAGAAAAAAAAAAAAAAAGGAAAAAGAGAAAAAACATATGGACTACCATCCCGTTTCATTCTATGTTAATTTTATGTTTTTGTTATTTTTCATTTATTAGCTTAAGTCGAGTCTAGTCTTGGCTTAGCAACGCCTATTGTACATGTAATTAACTAAGATTGTTAGCTCGCCACCAGTAAAAACTTCCTTTATCCAACAAAACCGTGTAATTCATATCCCTATACCTAACATTACAACCCTTTAAAAGACCTCTTTGATAGTTTATCCTAGGTGCTTACGCCATGTGGTGGAGGTTTGATCCTTTCCCAAGCCTATGGTAATCTATTTTGCTATGACAGGTAGTGAGAGATATCTTCCATTTCCATATTGTTATATTACTTTATTACACCCGAGAGATGTGAGTATCTAAACACTATTTGTGAGGTGCTAGTATATGACCTCCGTGCTTGTCTATTGGTCTTTAGTGGAACGATTATTTCTTGTAATTACTTTTATATTAGTGTTAAATGACCTATAACTTGTCTTTTGATTAGAATAAAAGCATATTTGCTTGAGGACAAGCAAATCTCAAGTGTAAGGGTATATGATAAGGCGAAAAATGAACCACTTTTAGGGGGTCATTTAAGCCCGGAATCGAATTTATTTGATCAAATATTGCCCTAAATCGTTCCTTTTGTGATTTTAGGTACTTGGAGAGTGAATTCTGGAAAAGAAGCCATTTTGGACGTTTTTGGAGCATAAAAGTGAAGAAAACGGCAAAGTCTCAATTTTCCATGTTGGGAAGAGTACCTGACGGCGTCAAGAGTTAATTCATGACGGCATCAGATATCATGAATTAAAATCCGAGAGTTGGTGACGGCGTCACACACAGGGCGTCAAGAGTAATTTGTGTGACGGCCTAGGGCTTGACGGCGTCAGAAGTAGATCAAGGGCGTCCGAGGAAGTATTTGGCGGCGAGATGACGGCGTCACACATTTGTTCTTGACGCCGTCATCCCCAGTTTCCTATATATAGTTTTCTAGTTTTTCACATTTAAGGAGAGAAGTTTTGAAGAAACCCTAGCCACGATTTTGGTACGAATTATACAGGTTTTTCAAGGGTTTTAAACCCTTGATACCTTTCAAGTGTAATTGAGATAAGTACTCTTTTAATTCAATCAATATGTCTATGTGTTGGTTGTCTATATCTTGTTCTTGTCTTGATTCCACTATGTTAGGCTAGACTTTCTTTGTGTTTGCTTGGATCTAATGAAACCTAGATGTTAATTATGTGTTGATTACTTGTTTGTAGTTGTTTTGGATGAATTATTTTATGTTAGGCTTAAGAAAACTGGCAGATCTCCAAATGGTAACATGCTTGAACGTCTTAGAAAACATGAACCGATATGCACTAGGTCTTTATTGGTAGTATTTAATGCATGAGCCACTGTTTCGGATCCCTATGGTTATGTTGTGCATGGCATAGGAGTAGATAAGAGCTCATAGAACTGGGGAGTTACGTGCATCACCCCATGAATGGTATTAAGGAATACAACCCGTCATCCATGCAACTATAACAAGTAATTAACATGTAAAAGATATCTAGGGAGTAGTGAAATCTAAGTAAACACATTTTCTCCACTTATTGCTCACAACCTTAGTATAATTTAGTTTATTTTCATTTTTAGTATTTTAATTTAATTGCATCTTTAGTATTGGGTTAGTTGACTAGCAACTAATTCCGCCCAAATCCTTCAAACCCGAGATTTTACTTGCTTTCTAAAAAATTTAAAAATACAAAAATAATCATCTTTCATCTTTAGGACTAGTATTTAGGTTTTCTAATTCTAGCGACACTATTCCTTGCTGAACGATCAATCCCCCGGTACTTGTCACTATACTATACTACAACAATCAGGTACACTGCCTGGTGGGGGTTGTAAGATTATCGAGATCCCTCGAGAGGTAAAGCCTGGTGCAATTCCCACGCATCAAGTAGTTTTGGAGTTATTCAAGATTATTAAACCTTTACAAGCTACATAGTTAGTTTGGTCAGAGTATACATCGATCCAACAAGTGGTATCAGAGCTTGTGTGGAAACTCTGACTAAGAAGAAACCCTTAAAACCGATTTAACTACAAACCCTAAAAGATGTCGACTGAAGCTGCACCACTCCCATCCATCACCTCACTCAGAATTCCTATTGTCAAGTGTAACAACCCCAATTCATGGTGCAGCGGAATTAAAACTGGGTGTTACTCGATGGCACAATAGTCACAATAATAGAAAACGAACTTTAATTGAGTCGTTTTAAAATGATTATTATTCAAATTATATAAATATCAGAGATTACAAAATGAGGTCCCAGATGGTTCCATGTTTACAATTTACATTAAATGAGTTTTCGAATGATAATAAAATTTATAGCCCTCTTGAATATATATGCCCTTCCGTGCCATCCTTGATCATCATGAACCTGAAATACATGCTTAAGAGGTCAACACACAGGTTGAGTAATATTCATAGAGTTTGTTTAATGGTTGAACACAATATGTTGGTAGTGTGAGCTATAGACTCACACCAATGGTTGGAAAACAAAAACAGTTATTATTATTACACTAAGCTTATGACACCAAAACGTTAACGTGTACCAATATCAATCGGCAGAGTTAGAGTTGAAAAGCATTGTGTTCGGTTTGAAATAGCATGTATTCCCCCCAAGGGTTTGTAAAACAATTAAGTAATGGAAAGTGGGGCTATGAACTCACCTTAAGTTAAGTAGCAAGTAGTGAATATGATGGTTGAATCGCGAAGGTTTCTACGAGCAACCTATAATAGGATGTTGCGACTTTGGATTGGAGTAAAGAATATGAAGAATCGCCTATATATGTCTTGCATTTAGTTCATGATGTAGTACTTAGTATAGTGTAAGTCTTTGAAAAAAAATGGTTTCTGAAACATGTATAGTTTGGGTATCGCTTACTACCGTTCGGGCCAACATAATTCAGAAGTCATGTAGTAAACGTTCGAGGAGCCAGGACACTTTAATTCGTAAATCCACAACTCATCTCGACGGTTTACCCATATGAACTCCTTACATGAAGCTCCCTACTATTGTCGTGTTTGATAAAAATATATAAGTTTGATCCGAAAAGTTACATGTCCAAATACTTGAATAAACTTAGGAAAGTTTACTTTTAAATGAAGATTGTTATTACAATGAGTTTATTGGGTTTAGTATGAGTATTACTTGTGAAGTCTCATGGTTATTTTGATGGAGTAGATCCAAATTGGATGTTTAGGTTACAACTAACTCTATATTTCATGTTTTTGTCTTGTAAAATTATATGGTCTTTAGCCATGGCTTTGCCGTGACTTTGGTCATGGCTACCATGGTCTTGAGACTCATCCTTGGCCTTGCCATGGTGGTGGTCTTGGTTTTAAGGTCATTAGACCTCTTGGTTATACATAACCATAACCATTTCATAGTCATTTGGTACTTAAAACGGGCTGTTAAGAATTTGAAGAAATATCTCGCTCGTTAAGTGTTTTTAGAGCTTGAGCTTTTTTAAACCTAAACAAAAACGTCGTTCCGGACAACTTTCGTGTTTTAACTTTTTGATGAATCGGACCAGAAGGGTCACTTTCAAAATGGGCAGAATGCTAACAGAAAGTTTCTAGGCTGTTTTGCCGTTTTGGTTTCGCTAGTTTCAAATGGTCATAACTTTTGACTCGTGTACTCGTTTTAGGTGACTCAAATTGCTATGTTTTCCTTGTTAAGTCCTCTTTAATAGTATGTAAGTGTCCAATATCATAGTTATACTATTTTGGTCGTGGTTCGCAATATAAGTCACTAGTTTACTTGTTTACTTAATATAAGTTACCATATAGTTTCCATAACTTGTTTTACCGATTTTATACATCATGATCATAATAACAAGACAATATATAGTATGAATGACATATAAATAGCGTGAAAATGATATTTAACAAGAAAGTATATTAGGGTTTGCTTACAACTTTGGCTTTCTACAAGAAAGGTAAGTAACATGTAAGGTAAGGACTTTGATTGATCACATCTCTTCACTTTACTTCACTTCAAGCAATCTTTCAACACTTGTATTCTTGAAAGAGAGATGATGAAGATTGAGGTGACTTGAGTGTATTTAAATCAAGAGAAATCACCAAAGTTTCTAGGGTTTGGAAGTATTTTGATGAATCAAAACTGTGGAAAACTAGAAGGGGGGGTTGAATAGTTTTACGTCCTTTTAAATTTATAAACACAAATTTGTTTTAAAAACTTCGATTCTAGTTTATATGAACTCTATACTTGCACTATATGAACAATTGTATGGTAACTAACTAAGAAAGCTAATATAGTAAAGATAAATAAATAAGTAATGAGAAGAGTTAGAAAGATCAAACCACAACACAAGGATTTATAGTGGTTCGGCTACAAGGACACCTTCCTTGTTCCTACTCCACTCCCCGAGTCACCTACTCGAGAGTTTTCTTCCCTATGTCAACAAACTCCCTTTTGGCGGAGAAAACCTTACACACCAATTTACACACCACACAACTTCACAACTTCTACACAACTTCTTCACACCAATATACTACACACCAATCTTCTTCACAACTATCTTCTACACACCAATCTTCTACTTCACACCTATCTTCAAAACTAACCTACTTCACTACTAATCAACTTCTATTATCTACACAACTTCTATATCTTCTACACAATTAATCACAAGCACAACACAATATTCACAAATGAATATATATACACTATGCACAACTACTCTTCAATACTTCTTGAACTTGGTTGTAGAAAGAGTGGTCTTCTTTTGCACTTTGGATGAGAATGGATGATGAGGGATTGAATCACTTGAAACAAGGATTAATATACAAATGATCAAAGGATTTTAGAGGATGTTTTGAGAGATATAGATCTGAAAATTTCGTGCAAAAGGTGGGGAAAAATTCCAGAATTAAGGTGGTATTTATAGGAGAAGAATTCTGACAGTTTCTGACAGGGGAGCCTGGCCGGTCCCCTTAAATCATGGCCGGCCCCCTTAAAATTAAGGGGACCGCTCCTTATAATTAAGGGGGCTGCCCATCTGTAACGGCCAGAAAACTTGTCTTTTAGTGGGGAAAGTTTATTTGGTGAAAAACTAACTGATTTTGGTTAAATATTTGAAATCATATATTTAGTATGATAAAAACATTTTTCTTTATTACCAAAAGTGTTTTTCAAAAATATATAATATGTTTCTATGATTAAATAAACTTTGTGTTAATTAATTAACTACCCCTTTGATCATTAGATGTATTAAGCACTTGTTTATCCATACCTTAAGTGATTAAGTTGGATATGATGATATAAGCAAGCTTAATACTTGTTTACGTAGTAATCTTATGGTTGACGAGTTTACATTTTGTGATCGTCAAAATATAGAGATATCGAAAAATATAAATAACGTTTTCATACATTATTTATGTCAACAATCTCCCTCTTTTTGATGATTACAAAATTTAAACTCATTAACCAAAAATTAGTATGTATTCAAGTATTAAAGTGAGTTTATATCACTTCTCCCCCTTTTTGTTAGCATCAAAAAGGTTAACCCATGTTAATGTAAACTCCCCCTCGAAGTATACTCCCCCTCGTTTTGAGGCCAAAAGGAATCGAGATGTGGATATCTTGCAAAAAATATTTAGTGGCAAGCAACATATATATGTATAGAGCATGCAAGAGTAAAGGCTAAGCATAAGCATAACATTAAAAAAATAAGCATTACAACCATAATAAGTAATGCAACAAACAAGAGCCTTAAAGGCTTACAATCATCATTAAAATAAAAGACCAAGTCTCAAACATGAGAGTCCTTCACTAGAGCTTGCCATCCAAAAAGTGTTAACACAATTTTATTTGTAAAACACCAAGCATGTTTAATTGGGAGGAATAGATGGTGAACATGGGGATGGTGATGGTGGAGGTGTGTTAGTTGATGGTGGTGGAGGTGTTGTGTTTGTTGTTGATGTATGATGCAACATGTTTTCAATATGAGAAAACATGTATTGGATCTCATCTCTTAATCCGAACACAATTGTTCGGTTGTGAATGCAACAAAGGCAAGTGTCTCCATGAGCTTCATGTAAGCTCCATGGGACGGGGTTATAGGTTGGTGGGTTGATAGGAGATGATGAGAAATGTGCATCAAGAGGTGTTAATGGTGATAATGAAAGAGTGAATGCAAGAGATGCATTCTCATTTGTAGGTTGTGATGGTTGATCAATTGTTGGAGGAGATAGGTGGGTGTTGATATAGTCATTAATGGATGAAGTGGATGGTATGGAGGAAGTGGAGTTTCCATTTGGTGAAGGTGTTTTGGAGGGTGCATTTGGTGCACTAGGAGATGAGCATTGAGGTGGTGGAGATGGAGTGGTGTTGTCTTCATTTGTAAGATCAATGAAGAGTTGTTTGGGTGGAATGATGATAAGTTTTTGTTTCTTGGCATTGTTTGAATAGGTGGTTCTTGGTGATGACATGATGATGTTTGATGAATGTTTGAGGATGATGGAATGTGAATTAAACATGCATGGAGATTTTATAGTGGGAAAACATGTTTAGAAGTGGAATTAATTTGAAATTGTAATGTTATATTCCAAAATCAGTTTAGTTTTTAAAGGAAATGGTAGCTGGGACTAGCAAAAGGGATCACAAGATGCAAAAGAAAACAGTGTAAAAATTGTTTCAGATGGCCGGTCCCCTTAAATGGTGGCCGGTCCCCTTAATTTTAAGGGGGCCGTCCTTTATAATTTAAGGGGGCCGCCCATCTGACGACCCAGAAACCAAAAATTTTCAAAAATTTTCTGGAAAAAATTTGTGTTCTGTTTTGTATTTGCAGCAAGCACCATTTGGACATTTCACATTTGTTTTGGTCTATTATAAAGCATACATGCCATATCTATATTAGAACATTAACTAATCATGCAAACATAGATAAAAAGCAATTATAAAAACATGCATACATGTAGAGCAAAAATTAATAATAAGCAAATGGCAATATAGTTGAAACAAAAATCATAGCAACAAACAGCACATAAGTAACATATTACAAATTGTTTAAAATGAATAATAAATCCAATTTCATAGTCATCATCACTACTTCTTCTTTCCTAGCATCCCATCAGCAGCAGTGGTAAATGACAACACGTCCTCCTCATTGTCATCCCTTGGAAAAGAAAACGAAACAAGAATGCTAGGACGATTAGATTTAAACTTACGGGTTTTGCGGGTTTGAGGAAGAACGAGAGGACGTAGGGTTGGATAGATAGATTGATAAATACTATCATCGAGATCGGGATAGTTTTCAATGACATGCTTGTGGAGACGAGTGAGAAACATACCATACGGAAGAATAGCTTTAGGATTAGCTCTTGCACATTCAATGCGTTTGATAAAGAAGTAAGCCAAATTGTAAGGTTGCTCGGCAACAATGCAATACAACATATGAGCGAGACAAGCCGGGAGATGGTCGGAGTGTCCTTCGGAACCAAACGCATTCTCTCGAACTAGATCTTCCCAATACTCCATGTCGGGCCTTAATTCTTTGCGAAGAATTTGATTTTTAGGATTAATGATGCTTTGGGTGGAAGTTTCACATTCCAACCCGAGCATTTCATGAATATCATCGGGAGATGGAATTTCAGAGAAATAAGGATCATGAGTAGGACGCGAATGTTGGAGAGCGCAAAGATCCCATTCATCAGTGAATATGGATTGACCGGAAAAAGGAATTTGAAGGATTTGACCAAATTGTGCAAGAGTGAGAGTAATAAATTCATGTTGGATCATGAATGAAATGAGTATGGAACCAGAGTCATCGGTTTGAACCGTGACTTGGCTATAGAAATCAAGAATGAAACGAGGAATGATGGGTTCATTAATTTTGAAGAGACATTCAAAGTGGATATTTGTGAATGAACTTTCGATGAAATCGAATTGATAGTAAGCTTGATCTACGACTCGACCTTCATGAATGTTTCTATCTTCAATTTGACGATAGATAAGTGCTATGGAGGGAGAGGTAGTGGGAAGTTGAGAGACTTTGGGAATGTAGTTTTTGGTTAAGGAAATGTCTTTGGCAATCACTTTGGGCATTTTCACCTAAACACAACAACAATACAAAAGAACAAAATAAATATAAAGAGGAATAAAATGATGTATATATTGTTAATACTTATGTTGGAACATAAACATACTTCGACACTAATCCTAGGAAGTAGTTTACCATGTTCATAAATATTGTTTTTAACTCGTTCTAGATATATTTTACGATGTTTAGTAAGTGGTTATGGACAAATCCAAACGCCCTTTTAAACATCTATATATATATCATGAAATTTATTAGATTTACATTAGGTTGTAAAGCTAGCCATTTCTTACGAGTTTCTTATGCATGTGATTTGTTTTTGAAAAAGATGGTTTGTATTTTGACAAAAAAAATAATAATGTCATTATTAGTATTAAGCCAGACGCTTCCT